>JAMZAV010002147.1:0-191048 GCA_024449915.1 Sweltsa coloradensis
GTATATGTAAAACAAAGTAAAAGAACTAAAAGGTATCTCCCCCCTCCCCCTTTTTTTTCTCTCTCTCTCTCCACCACATATCTTATTTTATATATATTTTTTTTTTTAAAGTATGACTACACATTTTTCTCTTAAACATTTTTGAATCTAAAAACCAACTACCCATACTTGTTTTGTTGTGGTATGGATATTATTTTATTTTACATTAAAGAAAATATATTAATTTTAATTATGATAAATAGAAGAAAATGTACAACGCTATAATTTTGGTACACAAGCAAATCAATCGAAAAACATAAAACTAAGGAAGTATAAGTAGTAGTAGGTATTACTTCCTTATCAAGCTTTACTTTTGTAATGAAGGATGTCCAGTCACATACAGAAAGATTTGTAACATTTCAAATAAAAATACAACCATAAATTCATTCTCTTATTGCCAAATGTTTAAATCAACCAATGAACATATTATAACATGCATTAACGGTTGTTAGAAAAACCATAGACCCAATCACATAAGTGTGTCTGTGTATACAGCATTTTCAAGTGTTATTTTATAGCGTTTTTTAGCGTCTATTTTTTGGTTACCTTAAAAAATTTGCGTAAGAAGTTTTCTCTCACTTTTATTTTGAAATAATGTCATTTAAGTATGATTTAGTATGAACTAAATTAAAATTTGTATCAACAAATTAAATATACAACGTTAAATAAAATAAAACAGGACTGAAAAACATGGTTTTAAGTGAAAATATAGCGCTTTGTATCATCTATACACGAAACCCAACACTATTTTCCCATACCTCTACTAATAACTTGCTACATAATAAAATAACAAGACAAAACAATAAAAATATACACTACAATAATAAACATAACGATAAATGTACTATATGCAAGTGTGCATGTTTATTAATCATGTTTTAAGCTCTTTCACTATGTTACAAGGCATAAAAAACGTGAATTTTACTGTTTAAATTACATTTCAATATAATTTTAGAGTAGATAGAAACTTGTAATATGCACATGTTGACATTTTAAGTACCGGTATAACAGAAATATCTTAAGATTGATATTGTGATTGATTGATGTGAATGCAAGTAATAATTAATTATTGTTTCACAATGCACCTGACGACATTACTACTGTGTAGCACTAGTATCTAATTCTATTGTACTAAGTACTAACGTACGGATACAACAATAAACCTCATTCTGGTTGCTTGTCGTGCGACTTCGTATAGATGTAGAAAATCCAGAGTTCAAATCCTGGTTTTGACTGGAGTTTTCATGTCCTGAAACAAGAATTAAATGATTAATTGATCCATGAAGTTTGATGAAATGAACTATGAAGTGTGGTTAATGTGAATGGTGAGTCTGGAACATCTACACAACACAATCCACAAAATATGTGGTGCACGGTAAATGACCATCATCTTCTTTCTTCTTTCTAACACCCAGAGTAGGATTTAAACCATCCTCTGCCTAGTCGCTCATTAAAGGTCCGCCGCATATTTCCTCTTTTCCAATTTCTTTTTCTTCAATTGGTCCCTTTCCTCCTTCAGGGACACACATAATTCTAGGTGTTCTGCATCCTGGATCTGTTCTCTGCAGAGAGGACATGTGGGGGGCCTGTAGGTAGTCGTGGCCTGTTTCCATTAGAAAATTTGCCACAACTAAACTTCTTTCTTGCTCGTCCACTTTCCTCGTGATTTCTCTTTCCTTTCTCAGCAACGGCTCCCATTGTTTCCCCCGTGCTATTACTTCATACTGCTTCCTCGTCTCTGAATGAATCTACAATCAAATTCAAAACATTATTAATTTAGTTTGTTACAAAAGAACATTGCTTGCGAATACCAGGGAGCATGTAGGGTCATGCCAGGAATCAGGATACCTAGTGTTTTGATCAATATGTGATAATGTTATTGACGAATTGAATGGGTTCCTTTAGAATCGAGGAAAGGAAAGAGAGGTTGAAAACACAGGAACGGCGGTGATCGTAAAGGCTACAACAAGTGGAATTCATGAACCAAGTTCGGTGCATCATTAGAATTGCAGTTTGTCATTTTAAAAATGGTTGAATAATTTAATATATTTATGCTCAAGGGTGTGTGAAAATGTGCAGTTCTTTGCAACTTGCATCACTTAAGCAAGTAGATTAAGCAATAACACGACCAACACATTACATACAAAATATAAGTATAACACATAGAAGCACATTTAAACTAGGCTATACAGTATATAATTTAAATAAATTCACGGTTATAAGATTATATGTTCACATTTCTCAGTTGTGGCACCCATCAATCCTCCATGAGAGCTGTTGAATTTAGAAAAACAATATGGAGGATATCAGGTTCTACCGTTGACATTGATCTCTTTCATAGAGAGTAGCTCCGCGTTAGTCGATCGTGGGCATGCGGGGTTCTCTATATCTACTCTACAGCATAATGTGGAGTTTATCTTGCTACTAAAACCACCCTTAAGATGTGATTTAACAATGTTTATTCTATTTCAGTTTCATAATTTGACACATTTAATCAGTCAAGTAAACAATTGTGTATAACATTACTTCTGAAAAACATACAGCCCAATATACTCGGAACGCTGTTCCACATGCGATTGCAGATTTAGTTTTATAGCCAAGATAATAAATACAAAATAAAACAACACGTTTATGTCTTCATGTTTATATTTTTACATATGATGACCAAAGTATTGTACATCCCTAAAAAATAACGAAACACGAGAAAGTTGTAAAAGCTGCGGACAACAGCGTCAGGTGTGATGTTTTGGTTAGTACACTGCACGTCAAGCAAATCAGTCGAAATGTTGTGTGGTTTTGTATTTATAAATTTGAACGTTGAATGACATTGACTCGATTTTATTTTCTTTCAAGAAAAAGATAACTGGGTTAGTCCAAATAAAATATAAATTTAAAGCAAGTCGCAGTCGTCTCCGAAACTCGCTAGCATTGCTCAGTTATGATATTGGCTAAAGGAAAGCAGAGCCAACGAATAATAAGTACAGATAACCATTAGCCATTCTAATGATTCAATAAAACAAACTGCCATTCCTGATGCGCAGAGAAGTAGAACATTTCAAGTCATTACATAGTTATAAACCTCAGTTTGAGAAAGACAGCCGATTAGTGTTGAAATATTACAAATAAAGTATTTATTATAAGAACAGTGTATGTCCAAATAATTACAAATAAATTACGTAGATATTATCATCTTTTTTCCATTTCTCACATCTTAATTAAAAAAATAACATAAATTCATAGTTTCCAAACAGGTTTAATGGGTCCATTTTAGTTGTGGGAGCTCCGATTTATTAGTTTGAATAGTTTGATCTGTACATGATAACTACAATCAATCTTTGATTATACTGGACATTGATGGAAGCATTTTCAAGTTTTGATTAAGAACACCATCAACTATAAGTAAATCCAGGGGTCTAGTTCTACCTACTCAACCCAGCCTTGATTTACTTCTGGTCCAGGGTGTACATGGCAAGGTATACAAAGTTGACATAACATGATTGAATACTGCTTAACCAAAATATTATACTACACACAAAATAAGTTATAATTTTACATTTATTAAAAAAACAAAACAATAAGTTACAACAGAGCAGGGCTCAAATATGGGGTATGTAAAGATGAGTAAATAAATGAATTAGAAAACAAATATTATGATGAGAACAGAACAGGTGAAATAGAAAATTATGAAGAAAAGAGTTCAAATATTTTTTAATGACCCGACAAAAAATAATAGTTAAATTTTTTTGTCAAGAAGTGTCGGGGACAAGATGCATTTTAATCAGGGATGTGCGGGTACCCGAAAAAACGGGTAATTTTCGGGTAGGTAAAATTACCCGACCTCGGGTCGGGCCGTCAATTCCTACCCGAAAAAGTCGGGTCGGGTAAAAGTAATAAAGAAACACGCCAATCTGCTCCTTTTAAACCTCCCGCTCACATGCCAAACGAACAGCTGACGTTGGAGCGGACCAATCGCTACGATGTGGGCGCGGCTATGCTATGATGCTGTGTCCTTGGCTCTTCCGGCGCTGTTCCCGCTGGAGTAATAGGCCCTACTGACCGTCATTACTCGTGTTCTGGTTATTCAACGCTAATAACGGCATAAAGCAAGTTGAATACTACGTACGTGGGCGAATGGTGAAAAAGAAACAACGCTAATAAACATCGTCTATATGCCTAGGCGGCAGGCCTAGAAGTCCGATCTAGTGCGCACCGTTGCGCGCACCAGAGCGTGTGGGCGCAGTACAGACTCGAAAGCCTGGTGCAAACGCGCGATTTCGCCAGATGCATGGCTGGTACAAATGCATGATTTCGTCGGCCGGAAGTGAAAAATACGCGATCGCATCGGTTTTTCTTGGGGTTTTCGTATCGGAAATATTAGAAAACGATTGTTACGATATTATTTCCGAGAATAACGAACGATTGATGCAGGAAAACGATAATAGCAGGGTTTCACTGTACTAGGCCTAGGCCTACTCAAGCAAAAGTTCATAAGACGCCGATTTGGAAGAACTTTGTGTCAACACAGCCCAGAGTGGCTACCTGCAACCAATGCAAAACTGTTTTGTAGGATTTTTTTTTTAAATAAATTCACAAATTAAAAAAAAATTCACTACCCGAGCCCGACCCGAGCCTACTTCAATTACCCGAGCCCGAGGGTACTTTCAATTACCCGACCCGAGCCCGACCCGAGTTCAAAAACCACTACCCGCACATCCCTAAAAATTATGAAGAAAAGAGTTCAAACATTTTTTAATGACCCGACAAAAAATAATAGTTACATTTTTTTGTCAAGAAGTGTCGGGGACAAGATGCATTTTAATAGATATTTTATTAGAGAAATAGAGAGCAAGGTTGGCTGATTGAATGAAGAAGACAAGGAACACGGCCATCTTTTATTTTTGAATTACATAACTTACGACAAATCAAAGATTTCTCATGCCAATGATAATTATTTTCAGAATAAAGTTTGATCAACGTTTTTGAAATTAAAATTGATTTCAAGGTACACTAGTATGGTCATTGATAGTGATAGTCTGGTTACCAAAACAAGTTCATGTTTGGATCACTTTACAGTGAAGTTTACATACTTTACATATGCACATAGTAATTACACGTGCATATTTAAAATTCAATTTTATTACGTACATTTCAGTTTATCTAGGTACTATAGTAATAGTCAGTAATGTATAAGGCAACTACATTAACGTGCCTCAACAATCAAGAGGAAATTAAATATTCCTCTTTTCATACGCCACTGAAATAAACGGAAGAAAATGTTGGTAAAGTAATTTGCAAAAATAATGCAGCTTATGAAAATGTTTTTCCAATGGAATACACTAGTACATATTTATTTATGTATTTAGTATTTATTTACACATACAGTACGTTAGCTGACATACTTTAACCGCAACAAAGTATTATCTCACGATATTGATAAAAAAAAAGCACTTGTTAGTATAGTACAGTGTTTGATTATTTGCACCGGTTGCATTCATAAGGTCACATTTAATTTTATTCAGACTTACATTACACCTACAAATAATAAAAGAAGAGCTTGATTATCGGTAGCATCCTAGCGGAATCATGCAGACGCTCAGCATCATGTTTTTGCTCATTCAAGCCTGTTAAGTTTCAAAATAAATACTATATTTATGTACCCACCAAAAAAACATAGTGCTGAAAGGATCTTTTAACTTATTTTATGTCTGGTAGTATCCTATTGTTATAAAAACTGATTAAAAAGAACAATTTAAAATTAAATACAAAAGTGGTAAGTGATAGTTCTTACCACCAAGAAATATTCAAAATCTGCCAATATCTACAACAATGTCCTGGGTGAGATCTCAAAAAACATCTGGAGAAAATATATTTTTGGGGATGGTGGAGGTGCCGGTCCAGGATTTACATACTTAATTGGTGGAGGTGCCGGTCCAGGATTTACATACTTAATTGGTGGAGGTGCCGGTCCAGACAATTTGCCTATACCAGAGTCGATAAAGAAGTTTCCCCTTTGGGGAGGTCCCCTTACTCCCAAGTCAAAACGGAATCTAACGTCCTGCGCGCTGAGAGCGGCTCCAATGTGAAACTAATAAAAGCACTGCACGCTAAATACGGTCAGTAGATTATCGATGTGCAGTGACGCTGAAATCAACAAACAACCGACGAAACGTCAAACTTCAATATTATTTCAATCATATTAGCCCTGGGCCCTAGTCTTTTAAAACGATTTACTTTTGATTTATTATTGTACTATAAAGTGTTGCGCAGGCGTCACTGCCATTTTCGTGCGATATAATTTGAGATATGCCTTGTTCAAGCCTAACGGACGTAAGTGTAGCCTAGGCCCAAGGCCACAATACAGTTTTCAGACGTAAGTACGCCCTAGGCACTCAAATCGAAATCTTGAACAATACATAGGCCTATTGTCGGCCTAGCTCCTAAGCTTAGGTCTACTCCATCAGAAATATCCTCATTAATAAAGAGAGTTTGCTTTATGCTAAAACATTCGCCAACATTCGATCGTATTTAATATTTTGACATTTCACGGCATTTGTCGTCATCGACTGTTAACTACTAGTAGAAAAGTGACGTACTTTTATTGAAGTAGTTCCATCAATCGTCACACAGAGTCGCGCGGAACGTTAGATTCCCAACGCCAAAAACCGACTTTTTATTTAACCCAGGGCGGTATAGGGAGTTGGAGGACCTCCCCAAAGGGGAAACTTCTTTATCGACTCTGCCTATACAAAATGCCATTGAAATTGAATGAATATCCAGCCAATAGAGAACTAGTTGGGATAAATTTATGTAAGATTATTCACAAGTAATTAATTATCAATTTACAGTATTACATGAAGAAAGAAACAGCAGTCTTTTTCTTCCGAGATCCAAACCCGACTGTCAAAACCTCGACCCACGTAGCCCTAATTCCAACAGTAAATTTATCACAAATAGTAATTCACTCCCAACGGGTTGTTTTATCTTTATCAGTAATGTAGTGGCATTATCAAATTAGCCAACGAACAATCAATAGCCCATCGACTGCACAGTGAACAATGCATTGTATTTGTAAAACCGATCTTTGGAGTCACCGAGCTAGCGACGTCCAGACAAGTACAGATCAGGTCCATTTGATAAGCACAGCCTCTAAGGGCAAAACCGTCGAGATTTTGATATCAAATCAAATAACAACTGTCCAGGAGAATGGGAAAAACTTTTACAGCTTGTGTACGGTATACTACATACTAATGTTAAATAATACTATAATTATTCAATATATGATGTTAATTTTACATAATATTTAATTATTTATTTACATTACATTGTCACGAAATAGAAATAGAAAACGTTTACTTGAATCCCTGAAAGTAAGTACTTAAAAGGGTTCACCATCTCTTGAGACAATTTTAATTTTCCGTAAAAGATCTTACCGTTCCGTTCACCACCAGCTGCCACTACGAAACCTTTTTTTTTACCAGTTTCCACTTTCCTTAGAAAACAAAACTAAATTCGTATTTAGAGTCTAGCCACTCAGTCACAAACTGATTTTCAGTGGGGTAAATTTCAAGCCGACCAAGCCAACCCTGTAGGCGCCGACACCATTGATGACGAGGCAACAAGGACCAACAAGAGACCGACATATTTAAGTAGAAAACATCGATCAATCAAGCGTCTCCACATCCCCTAGGCTAGATTGCTATAAAATCGAGTAAACAAACATTATGACTCCGAATGAATTTACTTGAACTGAGCTAGTACTTTTACCTCCACCAAATTTTTTTAAATGTCAATATTCGATTTTTCAAGAGATAAATACTCGACTCAAAATTCCAGGTACTTGTACACCCCAATATTCAATAATAATAGCAGTTTATTTTACCAGACCAATGAAAATGCAACTTGCCTACCTAATTTTATTATCCATTAAACTTATACGAAAACAGACTCTGAGACGTAGGGCGTTTTGCATTGGCTGTAGTGTACTCCTGTGCAAACTAGAATAGGGAATCAATCCCCGAATCATATTTCATTGGGACGTTTAATGCGAATGTTTGTATTACAATGGTGGTGCACAACTGCTGAACTCAAACGCACTACGAGCTGTCCAGGGTGTGTAAGTTTTAAATTTAAATCCAATTTTTTCCTGATTTAAAAAATTGTCAAGTTTGCAACTGATGCAAAACTTGAAACTTCCAGTCATCATGTATTAAGAAGTATATAATTTTATTTTATAAGTAGAGGTAGTGAAAAATAGTGATAACGAAATTTGCGATTTTTTTTAAATGTCCTTTTTAGTCCCTAAAATGTAATATTTCGACGAATTACATCATTTAGAGATGGAAAAAACACATTTTGAAATCGCGAAATTCGCGAAATCTCGTGTATAGCGCGAAATAACGAACGAAATTGTATGAAACTGGTCAAAACGCGAATTAACTCGCGAAATTGAACCGTTTAAGAGTGCAAAATGTAAGGGATGGTGGAGGTGCCGGTCCAGTTTTGGTGGAGGTGCCGGTCCAGACTGAATATTACGCGTGCGGTAGGCGGTACAGTCATCAAACAGTCAACGCAACGCGCGCGTCACGGGCTTCACGGAAATAGACCGCGGAAATAACGGCGCGTATATAACTCCGCGGAAATAGTCCACCAAAATAACAGTGCATACAAATATTTATTTTTTGTTGGGAATCGACTCTGAATCGATATTTAGGTCACAATGATCGATTCTAACTTTTTGTAATCGATGTCATCCCTAACTTAAGGGGCTCCGTTTTTTTTTTTTTTTTTTTTTTTTGATTTTTGGATTTTTTTCGAAACGTTTTTGACAATTTTTTCGAAATCGCGAAAAACGCGAAATTTGGGTTTTTTAAAACGAAATTTGCGTTTTTATATCACCATTTTTCATTACCTCTATCTATTAGGGAAAACTTTGCGTAAGGACACTCACAATTCTTCTGTTTGTTGTCTCCAAATCAAGTTGATTGTGTGCCCTTGATGTAACGCAATGATTTTAATTTAAATCAATCATTTAATCTAAATCTGATTTTAATAAAAGCACCGTGGCATTACCTACTCACGATCAAGTACCGGTATACCATTCCTAGGTTGCAGTCTTGTTTCGTTGGAAAATGCATCGCTAGTAGGATAACTAGCAAAGGTCAGATCGATAAGGATTAGATCTCAATGCGCATTGAGTGGATGCAAATGATCACACCATTAGGCCTCATACACTAGGTTCGTTCGTTCGCACACACTTTTGAGAAATGAGTCACTTTGGCCCGTTCGTTTGCCTTAAAAGCTCTCATAACACTAGCTCAAAAGCCAGTGTCATATTAATAAACTGTAGTATCATCTATTTCAACATTATCATTATCATCCTTTTATAAGAGAATTTATGTTATTTTATTATTTTATTAATGTTAAGAATGGAACAGGATCACTGCGGTGGATGGGCCACAATAGGCCTGCTTTTCTGTTTCATTCTGTAATTTTTGTATAATGTGTACAAATTACAGAGACAAATAATAAATAAATAAATAAACAGTGTAAAGTGTAGACACTGGCTTTTTGAGTGGAAACACTAGGTCCGCAAACAAACAGACATAATACCAACCTGCCCCATAAAAAATACTGTGAATGTACAGGGACGAGAGGAAGAATCTATCAAGCAGTGCAGGTGTATTAATTTAATATACTTGTAACAGTATTTAAGGCTATTCCACCGCGTTTTTCTATTTTCCAAAATATGCTACTAAGTCAAAATATAGTGAATGTCTTTGAAACATGGCTATTTTAGAAAATCAAAAATATTTTTTCCAAATTTTTCTGATCCGGTACACGGCCAATATAGCCACCTCAAAATAATTTCAAACTTCAATTCGCCAGGGCACACCATTCAACGTAGGGTGTTGTGCTTTTGTGACATTAATTTTCAACTGTTTTTCTTTGGACTGATTGAGAGAAAACAGATTTATTTTAACAATTGTCTTTCCTGCGAATTTTTTCGTTTGGCGGTACAAATCGGTAAAAAATACCGCCAAACGAAAAAATTCGCTGGAAAGACAATTGTTAAAATAAATCTGTTTTCTCTCAGTCAGTCCATAGAAAAACAGTTAAAAATTAATGTCACAAAAGCACAACACCGTACGTTGAATGGTGTGCCCTGGCGAATTGAAGTTTGAAATTATTTTGAGGTGGCTATATTGGCCGTGTACCGGATCAGAAAAATTTGGAAAAAATATTTTGATTTTCTAAAATAGCCATGTTTCGAAGCCATCCACTATATTTTAACTTAGTAGCATATTTTGGAAAATAGAAAAACGCTGTGGAATAGCCTCGATAACACCAGAGATATTAGTAGTCATGGTCAGACTTATATTTTACATTTTTATACTACGATAGTCTGATAGCTGAAAAATCATCAAAAATAAAATATGAGATAACCCTAAGTTTTAGTTATCTCCGTATGTTACTATGTTTTGTTCAGATCCTACAATCGATCTTACAGTAAACACTCTTTAAAAACAATTTCAAGAGAGTCTCGACGCATTTGAATTAAAAAATTTGGATTACAAAAAAAATGCATTTAGATACGTGAAGTCATATTTAGTCATTTGTTTTATCCATTTAAAACAGGCCTACCAGAATAATCAACTAGGGCCACTTTTGCTACGGCTTTGCTTAGTGTACGTGTACACGTCAATTTGTCTCTTTCATGTAGACGACTCTAAATGAATAACACAGGATCGACATCACGAATAAAATTGAAAGCAACAAAATGGACGAACGTTAAATGGACGCATCGCATATATGAAACTAAATACAAAATCTGATGCAGGGATTTCATAACAAATTGTAATTATAAATATTAAATGTTTCAATTAACCAAGTATAAATTAAAGAGCGTTTACTGAACAATGAACTCTGGGTATCAAGATATACCCATGTTTAATGTTATTTTCACTAGCAATTTTATCAAGGTTACGAGTGAAATATTATCGCGTTTCTTTCTATATATACTGTACATCGTAGAACGCGACCGAGACGAGAGTGGGAGGGAGGGAGATGGAGGCGTTCCTTATGAGTTGTCCCAGCGACTCTTCTTATTACGGTTCTTGTTCGACGAGTTAGAAGGCTTGGTTGCTGCCGGGAGTGTTCTCCATGGTCTGTTCCCACGTGTGGTCAGAGGAGGCGGTGAACTGAAAGAGAGGCGAAATGTATTAGGATAACATAACAGAAGAGGAAGGTACAGTAGAAATCCGCATTTTACAATCACTGTATTTTTTTTCTCAAAGAAACTAAATTTACAGAGGCCAACTCATGTACCAATTTTATCTACCTCAAAACACCGGACCCTCCACTAAGACTCGATGTTGCCAAATAGAACTCGCTTCAAACACGACACATTTAAATTGCTTTTCTATTGTGTTGAATGGAGTGGAGCCTCCTTATCGACAACGCTGACGGAAGTCTAAGGCACAAACCAACAGGGATTAAGGGTTGACAGGTCTACAAGACTACCTACTCCGCCGCTTGAATGAAGAGTGGCAAAATAGGCAATGTCCATAAAACGAAGATTTCTTCTTAGCACTTTGTGTTGGGCAAGTAAAAAACAAATTTTGTTTTTCTTGTGTTGCAAAGCAGTTAATTTGTGGTAAAAAGAGTAGCGCCTAATTCAATTAAAATTAATTTGAGAAATCGTTTGTGGCTCATTAAGCGTTAGGCTTTCAAGTTTCAAGTATTCACACACAGAGAAATGACCCGCAAAATATACTTGATTTTTCAAATATTTGGGGCTGTGAAAGCATCAATTGTGAAATTAAGTTTATTGTTGTGAGTTTTCCTGCTTTAGGCTATATTTTGTTAGAAAGTTTTGAACTGTGAACTTGAAACCTCTTGCCGGTTACAATAAAAAGAAAATGGCAGTTGTGAGCAATGAATGGTTTCCTTTTCTTGTGTTGCCCAAAAGTGGTGAATTGAAGGTTAGGTAGGCCCTACTATCAATATAAAAATACTTTGTTCTTGCAACAATTTTAATAATTTTTAAACTTCGATAAATGTAGCAGTATAACTATAGACAGCCGCTGCACTTATTCGAGGTATATGGAAAAAATAAAATTAAAGCTCTAAAAACTAGCGTTTTGTAGAGGAAATTGCAGGAGAGGTCATGTCAGAAGGAGACAGAGTACAGCAAAAGTTCACACGATCAAGTACACTGCATGGCTCGTAGCTAAGAGCTAGTTTCCGCACCTGACTGGTGTATTGATTCTTGAAGGCAGCTTTCATCGCTGCTAAGCGGTCGGTGCCCGGGCCCGTCTTTGGTCCCGACGACTTCTTTGGTTTCTCGGCAATAACCTCGCCGATACCGGACGACAGCGAAGAGCTGCCGCTGGTCAGCGCTAGTGGGTAGTCGGGCGCGCCCAGACCTAGGGGATACAGCACACACAGTAAGACCCATGGCTGGGCTGAGATTACAAACTACAGCCAAGATTTCATCATGGGACTTGCTAATGGACTCAGTATTACACTAGAACAAGAAAACAGCATAGCAACCACATGACCAATTGATGTCTTAGTGCAGTCATTGGATAAACGAAGTGAAGACTTCAATTTCACTGACCCCCAAAAAAATTGCTCGGATGTTTTTTTTTCTGTCTGTTCGCACTCTACCGGGCAAACGGGCATATGCGATCTTGATGAAAATTGTAGGGGACCTTTGAAATCTCTGAACTTAGACCTGCCACATTTTTGGGAACAATCAAATTTCTCATGAATATTGTAGGCCTTCTTTTACGATTTATTTTTAATTCTTACTGCAATATTTTCGTGACATTTGGGCTGATTCTGACCAAACGGGTGGGGCTACAATGTTCATATTTTACATGGACATTTAAAGTAATGGTGATGTAGAACCTTTTGAAAGAAAAAGCTGAAAAAGTTAGCCAGAATCCATAGAAATAAAGGTTTTATTAAAAGTATTTTCAGGTTTAAAAACTTAAAAAAAAGCTCATCCATCAACGCGACTAAAAAAAGCGTTCGCAAAGCGGCCTAGTAGTAAGAGAACGGAAGTGGTTCTTACACTTTGACGGATGCATTAAAATACCTATAAGACTAGGTTATTTTATCTTGGAAAAGAAACATAATGGGTAATAGAACACTTTGACCAGTCAAACTTAAATTGGTCAATTGACCAAATGTTGGGCAAATACAAAAAAGTGGGGTTGCGGACTGCGGTTTGATAATCGATATATCGATCGATACGATTATTTACCGAAACGATCGATAGGTAATCGATTTCAGTCTTCCCAAATCGATAATCGATTTCTCGCCCTTCCGAAATTTTGTAATTAACCTCTCGCTCTGCACAACTTTAGAAAATATTTCCAGTCAAGATATTAACCGCTTAATTCCGTGAAAAATTTGTCCACTGCGAGATCTACAACACGCGAAGTGCGAAGCGCAACGCATCGCCCCTGCCCTGCTGCAGTGTAGGCAACTTGCATGGCGTGCGTGTGTTGCTGGGCGGCTTCACTCGCCGCGTCTGCAGGCGCCGATTGCTCAACCTCGCCCCGTCATAGCCGAAATTGTAGTACATCGCTCAAGGTCAACAAGCATCTATCAAGATGTATTCCTCCCCACTCCGCGCCAACTAGTATTCCGTAGTGCTACGATAATATAATATTATCTTATCAGTTCTCTCTGAAAAAAATTACCTACGTCGTCGTTATCCAAAGTGATGTTAATATTATTCATCTCGTCACGTAATAAATATCGGAGCATTGAAAAGTTACTATAATATCTCGTAAATAAATGAACAACAATCACAACAAAAACTGAAATTTAACTTCACAGAAATAACATTTCCGGGAAGCACGACCTTCACAAAGACAACACATGAGCCGGGTAGCATCAGTTTACACTACGTAGTGCGCTCTCGTAAAAGACCGTCACTAGCGTGGAAAAACCCTGTTTTGAGCAAAAAGAAGGAACAATTTTTTTTTTCAATTCACAACAATGTTTATTCACAAAAGAAACATGCTTATTACATTGGTTACATAAATAGTAGCTCATAGGTGAGGTTGACCTTGATGAACTCGCAAAATGTCCACGGTCAACGGTCCGCGTCGGTATGCAAGACAGTATAGGCCTAATTTTTATACGATATCGGTCGACGTAAAAACTATCAACATATTATCGATCAATAATTAATTGCTCATGCACGATTATCGATATTCAAATTCATATCGAACAACAACCCTACAAAAAGGTACATAATATGTATTTTTGCTGACAGGATAACTACTTACGAGACATTTGTTTGACATCCTAGTTAATCAATATAATCAATGTTCAATGGTGATTATTAAGTAATTGATGAAAATGAGAACGTGGGATATCATTTGCTAGCACTTTGTCTGCTTCTGTCGAAAACAAAGCAAGAATAGTGAATTGCCAAATATTTGTTTACAAAGTGTGGAAAAGGCCAACCGGCTAGTTTAGTTTAGTTTGGAGAAGGGTTGAAACGGCGGGAAAAGCAAAGAGAACATAAGGCCTCTATGCTTTCCCAACCTGCCAACCCTTCTCCAATCTAAACCACAATATATCAAGTTTGTAAGGAAATGTAACATAAGTCGAGTTACCTTTGAAGAATGAGTGATGCCAACTACGTAAGTAAAAATACTACTACGGTCAAATATTACTTGGTCAATTGATAATATACTTGCTCCAACGAAAGAATGCAGATGCTTGGTAGTAGTGGGGGTAGTATGCATGGGCAGTAAATGGAATGTTGCCTTTGTGTATGAAAGAGAAATTTACCAACCCAAGCAAACATTATCTGTGCTAGATCACGGAGTTCCTCCGCGTGCTAGATCCATGCTGAGCTAGCATGAATGGAGTTTACAAAGTTGTTATGTTGGGAAAACAATTTCGAGCAATCTGCATTCTTTCGTTGGGACCACTATATTTGACCGGTTAATTAAATTAATTGATTAAATTAATTAAATATAAAAATAAATAAATATAAAATAAAATAAATATAATAAAAAAATAAAATATAAAATAAATTAAAAAAGTTAATTGAATTAAACTCACCGGGCCTCTCCTTGAATCCCAGCCCCCTCCCTCCGATGTTGACGTTCTTCCCCTTCCCGCCCTTGAACCGGGACTTGCGGAACCAGGAGCTCTGCATCGCGAGGTCCAGCAGCGACTGGGGCACGTCCTGGTTGGCTCCCTCTAGGTTGCGCACGAGGTGGCCGGTGAACTCCTTGTCTTGGCTGGTGACCAGGGTGTAGGCCGTCCCCTTCTCCCCCGCGCGACCTGAGGGCAACCGTTACTCTGATCTAGTGATGACATCGAGTACCCGGAAACCGGTTCCAACTTTTCAAACCAGTTCCCCCCCCACCATTTTTTTTTTATTTTTTATTTTTTTATTTTTTTTTTACAAAGTGATGTTAAAAATTTGTAGTAAGTAATTGATAATTTAAATTTGAATTTTTTATTTCTTTTTTGTACGTAACTACGTAACAGCACCTTCTTTTCTCACAGATTGTGAAGTTATTCAGCTATGCTAGGCCCATCCCACTCCAGATTGCACAATAGGCTACGGGTTGTTCAAGGACGCGCACATTGTTTGAACTTTGAAGAATGCTTTTTAAGGGCACTTTTTGACCTGCTGATTGTAAATTGTAACTTAAAAAAAATAAAAAAATTAGAACCGGTTCGGACTTTTTGGACTCGATGTCATCACTACTCTGATCATAGGATGTATTTCCACTTTGTATTTACTCAATTATAAGTCGCCTTCGAATAATGGCCACACGCTTATTTTGGCCACTCAAATTTTAATGAGTGGAATGTTAATAGTGTTAGAATATCTTCAGATACTCATTGCAACTTAGGCCTACACATAAAGCCAGCTGTGGGACGTGACACCCTCTAGTGCTATTATCATGAAGTAGAGGGAGGAGATTGTTGGCGATTATATGAAGCGAGTGTTTTGTCGTTGTTGATATAAACGTTCTCGTAAGTAAAGATGGTCCAATGTAATTGGATGAGCGAAGCGAGACTTCAATTTCACTGACCCCTCAACAAATTTAGTTCCAATGTTTTTTTGTTTGTTTGTTTTTCTGTCTGTTTGTTCGCACGCTACCGGGCAAATGGCATATATGCGATCTTGATGAAAATTGGAGGGGACCTTTGAAATCTCTGAACTTAGACGTGCCACGTTTTTGGGTACAATCGAAGAAATATTTATCATGAATATCGTACTTTTACGACTTTTTTAGAGTTTTAGTGCAATATGTTCGTGACATTTGGGCCGATTCTGACCAAACGGGTGTGGCTAGAATGTTCATATTTCACATGGACATTAAGGTAGCCTAATGGTGATGCATTGCTTTTTGAAAGAAAAAGTTGAAAACATTATCCAGAAACCATATAAATAAAGGTTTTAATTTTTAAACTAAGTTTTTTGAGGTATTTAATAACAATTAACAAATAACAATAGAAACTTGACAACAATCACCTACAATGCATTCAAAACGCACTTGCAAAGGAAAAGTGGTCCTACGCAAACTAAAAACTCACAAAAAAGCTCATCCATCAATGCGGCGGGACTTTTATTGTAATTAGTAGCTTGTTTCAGACCTTCCAGAATCCAGAAAGAGTGCTAAAACAAAACTTTAATTACAAAACCTAATGCCAAGCAGTTACTAGGGCTATGCAGGATTCGAACCCACAACCCTTGGTGTCATACACCTTGGACCACCGCCCCAACAGTATAAACCACCACGAATGGTAATGAAACATCGCAAATTTAGTTGTGTAGGCCTAGTTTATAATTCCCAAAAAATTAATGCCACTTTAAAACGTTATAATTGAACTGAAAGTGAAATGTCACTGCTATGTTTATAAGGTCGTAACAATATCACAGAAAGGTGAAGCCTACCTGTCCTCCCGATGCGATGCGTGTGCGTGTCGATGTCCCGTGCAACGTCGTAGTTTACGACGGTGCGTATGTGCGGAATGTCCAGCCCTCGTGCGGCTACGTCCGTGGCTACCAGGATGCTGACCTCGTTCCTCTTGAACTGCGTTATGACCTTGTTGCGCTCGGTCTGGTCCATGTCGCCGTGGAGCAGCAGGACCTCAAACTCCTTGAGGGTCAGGTTGTTGGCGACCTCCTCCGCATTCGCCTGGGGGAGGCGGGATGCATCAATATAACAACATACAGGGTTGCCACTAGGGATGACAAGATTAAAATTGGAAACGATTCGGAATCGATTCCCAAGAATTTTTTTAAAAATTGAATCCACAGGTTCTAGTGTGAAAAATGCCTGTCGGCTACTTAGATTGGACAAGGGTTGACACGTTGGGAAAGCAAAGAGAACATAAATCCCAGCCTGAGGGGCTGGGAGCAACAAAACTTTTCACCTGTTGATGACAACTGAAGCTAATTTAAAGTTGTTACACAGCTATTTTGGTGGTCATTTTCCACGGAACCCGTGATATGTGGCGATATTTCCGTGCTCGTGAAGTCGTGTCTCGCCCGACTTACGCCACAGAACAATGTATTTCGCAACGTTGCGTCGTCATCATCGTAGGCCTACAATCGGCGTCTGGCTGGAGAGGGAGGGACAGTAGACACGTGGTTCACCGCTCTGCCACGCTCCAAAACACGATGCGCGAACGTTTAAACTGTCTAAAGAGGAATCGATTTCTTTCTTCAATTTGGAATCGATGACGACAGGAATTGATCCGGAATCGATTAATCGATTCTGCCATGTCATCCCGAGTTGCTACTTTCAAGGGTAAGTCACGGATGTTTTGTCTCCCGAGCACCAGAGTTGGGAGGGAAGCCCCCTTACTGGATGTGCTGACAGTGTGGCTCAGTATAAATGGTGTGTGAAGTAACCTTGCTGATGATGATGACAATTGCATGCAGAATCTTCTTGCGTGGCCCTACCACAGGTTTGGTTATGTGTTGCGAGCTTTATTTGTATGTAGTTAGCTGACGGGCCCAGAAGAAAATCAAATTATCAGTCAGTCTGCTACGAGACAATTAAGAAACATTTTGGGTAGGGGTGGGCGAACCTAGGTTTTTGACTTTCGAGCCGAACTCAAACTTTTGAACCAAAAATTTTTCGAACTTCGAACTCGAGCCGAACTTTTGAAAATCCATTATTATTCTGTAACGAATAGTCAATAGACTATATAATTTTTAAAAAAAAGTTTTAAAAATCTTTAATTTAAATATAAAAGCTCAAAATAAAGGCTCCATTTCGTCATAAAAAATTCAATTATTTCAAACTATTTTTTCAAATTTTGCGTATTTTCAAATTTCCCGCCGTTAAGATTCAATAATGTTGGTACTTCGTAGATCAAGAAGCAAAATTTCTAGTTTGTGTTTGTTATGTTGCCGACCCTGCACGACGAGTGTGAATTGTGACGATCGAGCCAATCACAGATGCGCACCGCCTTCTAACAGATAGCTTCGTTGTGACGTCATGGCGTGACAAAACGAGAACTTTTCAAGGCGCTGGAACTTGGAAAATCAGCTGTTAGAAAACTCCAGTATGGCAATCGCTGCTTTGTTGTTTTATTACGCGAACGATGTATTCAATCAGTTTTTGGCGTGTTTTTGGCGTAATTTCAAGACGAAGTTCGTTTCAAGTTCGAAGTTTTGATGAAAACCGAACTCAAGCTTAAAAAGTCGAGCCCGAGCCGAACTTCAAAAAAAGCTCGGCTCGAGTTTTCGAACGTTCGCCCACCCCTAATTTTGAGGTTAAAAGTGAGATCTTTGGAAGATTGACATTTCATAATAGGGAATATTCCACTTAATATTATTTTATATTTTATTTTAATTCTTATTCATGTCTTAATAGTCACTGCACTTTTTTTTATTTAAAAAAAAATGTTTTTTGTGTAATTTAAACAAGAAGTAAATTGGACCCCCAGTTTGCGCGCCAAAAACGAGCGTGCGCCATCTTTGGACGGTAGGGAGAGGGGGGGACATTGGTACAGTTCAGAACGTTTCAATTTTTTTACATATACATGTGCAAATTTGGGAATGAGACCTTTGTCATAGTAAAATACAACCCTTAATCTATGATATGTGTACTACATCTTTCACATTTGTGACCACTACTAATAAATAATCCACATATAGAAAATTATTACAAATGTACCAATGTACCCCATAGGCGGGGCACATTGGTACTAGTATGGGGCACATTGGTACACACATGTTTACTGGTCAGTATTTACAAGTTTAGGCCTACATAGGGTGTTTATTTTATGTATGTCAATAGTGGTTTACATACATGAGCTAATAAACTTGTCCACATAGACCCTAGTATTAGGTGTGTGCTTAAAATTAGCTTAACGTTAAACTACATTATTGTGGGAAAATATCTAGATCGAGGTTTGCGTACAATAGACAGACAGCTTATATACTACACTAGAATGCTATTTTACTATGTATATATACTAAATACTAATCTAGGCCTAAGATAGACTGCAACATTAGGTCTACAGATAGATTTTTTTATTAACACTAGCTGGTGCATAGGGCCTGTAATGTACCAATGTGCCCCCAAGGCTGTGTACCAATGTGCCCCATCTGGTATTGTTTTAGAAAATAAATTCAAAAAATTTGAGGTTAGGTGTACAGTCATAGCAATGTGTTTACAATTTAATCAGATAAATTGCGGTCATCACATAAAAAAAATAGCTTGAATTACCTACAATAACATTATAATCAACCATTACAAAGTTTATCACAACTATTTACTTTCCACATCACTAAATACAATTTATATCATAACTTAGCCATTTATCAATGGAAATGGCTCAGATTTTCAGAGCTGGTAGAGTTCCTCACTGCCATCTAGATCACTCATAATACACTGCTGAAAATTAAACATGGGTGGCAAAATTCAAACTGTACCAATGTGCCCCCTGTACCAATGTCCCCCCCTCTCCCCTACTACGTCATAACTGTGTTGAGTCAATGCCAATTAGAAACTAAATGTACGTATGTTTGTACATATTTACATACAGACGGCGGTGCTCGCCCATCCGCTCAACACAAACAACTCCATAGGGATGTACATTTTCACCGTCTTTTGTTTTTCTTTTTTCGTATGTGACAGGAGATTTCGCGAGATCATTGTGATAAAGAATAACGAGCATTTTGTCTTGAATTTTTGCATAGCCTAGGACTATCATGGTATTCTTTATCTACAAAAGGCTTTAATTAGTCATCAAAGTAAGGTTTGTGTGTGGGATGTGTGTCAGAACATGAACGTGCAGGCCTAGGGTTGGCAAGTTAAGCCTAGGGCTTGTCAAGTGAGTAATTTTAGTATTCACATACCAATGCCTATATCCTACAGGAACGATTGGCCTAGACTGTTGTATTATAAATAATTTTCTACGTCTAGGCCTAGACCTAGGACTGTTTCAGTTTTGTTTTTTGATTGCAATGTCAACTTTTCTCGTTTTCTGGCTAGGCGTTAAATGTAAAATGTCCGCCATCTGTTTACATTACTGTAGGCTACGCTAGGCGCTGCTTTGTTTAAAACACCACCGTCTTGATGTATATCTCGATCCTACTATGATACTATTCCAACATCTTTGGTCTGGATGTATGTTTATCCAGACGGCGTTGGATCAACACAGTTCTGACGTCACAGTCGTTTTTGCCGCTTTAAAAAACTGCTGCTTTTAAAACAGCTATAAATCACTGGATTATTATTTCATGGAAACACAAAGTACATATTTGTAATCAGGACGAAATACTTCTTCTAAAAAATCTATTCGTACAGTATTTGGCGGAAGTGGAATATTCCCTATTATGTACTAAAGGCCGCCTAGGCCTACAGCCCCAATTCGATTCACAATGATGGATTACAAATTACGTAGGGATTTAAAAGGTACCAATTTTTCCGGAAATTTTGGAAAAAAACCGTGTGTTTTTTTCCGGTTTTTTTCCGGGCACGTCGGAAAAATAGGAAAAATTGGAAAAAATGAAAAAAATGGTTTTAAGGTGCATAGGATAAATAAAATTGATATGAATGTAGTAATGATTATTTTTATCAATAAGGTAGCCCAATTACATATCTCACAGTTTTTAATTCATTATTTTAATAGTAAAATGAAAGGTAAATGCCTTAGTTGTTCTTGTTAGGTTAGACTAAAATTATGATTGGAATTCTCATTTCAAAGACAGTTTTGTGACCATATTGTAAAGTAATAGGGCACAGGAGTCAAATTAATGCTCGCCCGAGGCTAGTGAAACTTTGCTCGCGCTAGTAAAAATCTAATTACTCTAGTCCGACAGGCGAGTACTTTTTCCAGAGTTCCCAATTGCCGTTCAAAAAATCTCAATATTTCGCAACAATAACTTAACGAGTTTCCAGTAGTAGTGCACTACCTAGTATGGAAAATCGTTGTAAATATGCAAACAAAATAAAAAATCGCTTAATTTAGGCTAATATTATTAATATTACGGTTAAAATTCGTTTCCGGTCGCTCCCTAGTCCCCCCTACACATAAGTCAAACCCAGAAAATATTGTGACTTAAAACATTCACATATACCCTATTATAGTTTTACATCAATATAACCTATTTGATTGCCGACTGTAAAAATGCTCTTGGGCTAGAGGACTATTGTTGCCATTAGCCCGAAGTGCTAGTTGCAAAAAAAGTTAATTTCGACCCCTGGCTACAAATAGTAATAATTGCAAGTGATTTTGGAAAATGCTAGATGTAGTATTGCTGCCATTTTGCTGTCATTTATAAACATCAATAGTAAACACGCGTACGTAAACACATGAAAATAAACTAACAATAATAATCTTAATTTATAATTTACCATAAAGATGCCATTAATCTAAAATGAACTACGAGGAAGTAAACTTTATGAAAAGTAAAGAAAATTCAATTTTTTCCAATTTTTCCGGAAAAAAACGGGAAAATATCCGTTTTTTTCCTCGACTTCAATTTTTCCGGAAAATTTCGAACCCTAAAATTACGTCATCTTAATTGCGCCTGATCTACTCACCTTCTTGGTAACGAATATAAGCACACTGCCGGCTGAGAGGAATTCAACTATGTAGTTGAGCAACCAGTTAAACTTGGCGGTACCTGCGGGAAGAATCTTCACAATCTGGGTAACATCCGTGTTCGCTTCTCCCACATCACCCTGCAATCAGAAAAAATCAAATGAATAAACAAAATTGTTTTAGGCCTAACTAGGCCAAAGTGGTAGCCTATATTTTATTCAGTTAGAGGTACATTTGTGCATTTTTTAATACTGACAGAGAAATATAATAATATCGGACCCCTATTCCAACATGCGTGTCACCTTTTTCTCGGGCTACAGCATAAAATCGGTGCTTGCTAAATTATAAGCTAAAATAAAATAAATTAGGCCTAGGCCAGGGGTGGACAAATCCACCAAAAAGTTAGGGGCCAGGGAAAATAAGTAGGGGCTAGTAGTATTGCGGAGTAGCCGGGATCTGGGGCGAAGCCCCAGCCGCCGGAGGCAAATTTGCCGAAGGTGATTTTTTTTTAGAAATTGCATAATGTTTGATTGCTTAAACGCAATTTAAAGAGAATTTGTATCAAGAATATTAATAAGTAGCCCTACGGTAATAATTTGTGGAAGTAGCTAGTTAATAATAAAACTGATAAACAGAACAAAACACGGTTAAAAAAAAACACTTACCCGCTGCGTAATATTTCGGTGACATCCATCACCTTCCTCGGACGCGAGGATACTAAGGCTTCCCTTGAGGCTTTTTTTAACCGTGTTTTGTTCAGTTTATCAGTTTTATTATCATTCTCCGGTTAACAAGTCCTGGTGGTTTATTAACTAGTTAATGTTGCATTGATAAATGAAAAACACTCATCAATATAGGCTAATGCTGCAAGGTGTTTGTTAAATTTTTTTTTTTTTAAATGATTTTTTACTTTTTGATGATCTAGGGGCCAGCATGAAAATTTTACTCGCCTGGGCGAGCGGGCGACCGGTAATTGTCCACTCCTGGCCTAGGCATAATCTACCGTATTTACTCGATTATAGTCCGCCCTCGAGTAATGGCCGCACCCTTATTTTGACCACTCAGATTTAAAAGAGTTGGATATAAATACTATTGATAAATGGCTTCACATAATGGCCGCACCCCACTTTTTGAACTTGACAATTTCAAATATACCCGAGGCCTATACTCGCATAAATACAGTACCTAGTTTTATTCAAGAGAAAATATGTCCGTAAATTTCACTAGGGGCTACCTACGACATATTAATCAGCGTTGTTGAGATATATTTGGATGAGCGTAGCGAGCGAAGCGAAAACTTCAATTTCACTGACCCCTCAAAAAATTAAGCTCCAATGTTTATTAGTTTTTTTTTTTTTTTGTCTGTTTGCACGATTCCGGGCAAACGGCATATGCGATCTTGATGAAAATTTGACAGGACCTTCGAAATCTCTGAACTTAGACGTGCCACGTTTTTGGGTTCAATCGGAGAAATATTTCTCATGAATATCGCACTTTTACGATTTTTTCCGATTTTTAGTGCGATATTTTCGTGACATTTGGGCCGATTCTGACCAAACGGGTGGGCTACAAAGTTCATATTTTACATGGACATTAAGGTTATGGTGATGTAGTACCTTGTGAAAAAAAAGTTGAAAAAGGTAACCAGAACCCATAAAATAAACGTACTTTTACGATTTTTTTCGATTTTTAGTGCGATATTTTCGTGACATTTGGGCCGATTCTGACCAAACGGGTGGGGCTACAACATTCATATTTCACATGAACATTAAGGTTATGGTGATGTAGTACCTTTTGAAAGAAAAAGTTGAAAAAGTGAGCCAGAATTCATAGAATAAAGGTTTTGATATGAGTTTTTTTGAGGTTTATAATAACCATTAACAAGTAACATTTGAAACTCGACAACAATCACCTACAATGCATTCACAAAGCACTTGCAAAGGAAAAGTGGTCCCACGCAAACTAAATCTTACAAAAACGCTCATCCATCAACGCGGCGGGACTTTAGCGTTTTCCTAGTTTAATTAATAGCGGCCTAACACTGTGAGATTTTGTGCGGTTGTCATTCTCCTTACAAAATAAGCACTTGAAACGTTTTAATTTCTACTCCACCCACCTGAACTATTCTGATGGGATCGGTGAGAATGTCCCTCGCAAGTTTTTCAATCCTCTTCTTGAAGGTCGCACTGAAGAGTAGCGTCTGCCTGTCCGGTCGCACGTGGTTGCAGATGGATCGCACCTGCGGCTCAAAGCCCATGTCGAACATACGGTCTGCCTCGTCCAGCACTAGGAACGTCACCCTGCAATCACATTAATCATATATATAATACCTTATCACGAGAAGTAACTCAGGAGCTTGGCCTTCACAAACTAGCACTAGGCCCTACCCTATTTGACAAAACACTGCTGCATAATCGGCCATATTGTATGAATTAGGAATGTTGACGATAATTAATTATATATCGATAATTATCAATATTATAGTGATATGGGTGGCTGTATCGCGATAATCGTAAGATATCAATATTGCTAGCGATATCGAGATTATTATCGGGAATCTGGATTTCTAATAGCAAATTTCAATAGTGTAGGCCTATACTACATGTTTAAATGACTAATCGACGCTGCTAAACAATATTTTTTCCTGAATGGTGGATTTTGGAATTCCCAGCGTCTCAAAATGGGTATTTCTCCCGCAATATATTTCACAGTAGGTACCACTCCCCCCGCACGAGGAACAGCAGTCGCCGCTTGAGCTCTCTCTCTCTCGCTTCACCGCCCACTCTACTTGCTTGTGGGAAGGGGCATCGATGGGACCGTCGTAGGTGTCCGCCGACCAGCGTTGAGTTGGCGACGTGGCGTGCAATTCAAATTGATTCAAATGCGAGTTTTATGCCGGTACTTATATCGTAATATGATTACAAAGTGGTCGTATCGTCGCAAAATTTTTTGAACACGATATTCCCGCGATATTATTCTCATTTCGGCGCGATTATCGATATAAATTTTCATATTGTTTGACATCCACATCCCTAGTAGGGTAGATAGATATGAATTGTACAGAGACTGGGTCTTTGTTATCTGGAGAACCAAGGGGATAATATCTCATAATCACCAAGGCATTGGACATTGGAAGTTGGAACAAGGCCCAAAGGTCTTACCTTTGTAGGTTGGTAGCCTTCATCTTGACTAGGTCTATCATTCTGCCTGGGGTGGCTACTACGATCTCGGCGCCTCCCTCCAGAGCCTTGGATTGCTCCCACTTGGAGCCTCCGCCGTAGCAGCATATCACCTGCCAGGACAAGAGACAAAAGTCAATAAGGCGGTGCTCTTGAGTAGGCTATGCCAAGTGGCATGGCAATAGCGGTAGGCCTACAGGCCTGAAGATACACTTAATACTGGTTAGATGGATGAACAAACCTAAACACACAATCTCAAACCTCGCCATTTTTTTTCATTTTGTTGTAACCCATTGTAGGCCTACAACAAAAATAAATACGTACCGGTACTACGTATCTATTTATCTGTATCTACACTGATTCAAGTTGGTAGCATAGGTCTTTACAGTTCACGCGCCCCTCACCCCCAGCCAACAGCTAGCCAAGTTTTAGTTTTCAACTCAGTCTATCTCTCTACACTCACTGAGGAAGGTTACGTGGACCGAAAACATTTTGATAAGGCCTAGGCCAAAGTAGTTTATTTGTTTATTTGTGTATTTGTGTTTATGTTATCTTTCGCGGCATGCCTTCTCTATTTAAGGTAAGCTGTTGGCACCCTATCTCTTTATGTCAATCACATATCTGTCTACGTACCGTACCATACACTGATTAAAGTTGGTAGCAATGAGGCCTTCGCAGCTCACTCACCTGTATATTGTAAATCTTGCCGAACTTCTTGGCCTCGACGTGGATCTGCTGCGAGAGCTCCCTGGTGGGCGCTAGAATCAGACCGATGGGTCCGTCGCCCGGCTGCAACTCCTTCTGGTCCATGATGTGGACCAGCATCGGCCAGATGAAAGCCGCCGTCTTGCCGGACCCGGTCTTGGCGATGCCGATCATGTCTCGGCCAGCCAGCGCCGCCGGTACGGCCTGCGCCTGTATCGGCGTCGGCTGAGTGTATTCCGACTTGCGCACGGACTTTATGAGACTCTCGTCGAAACCGAAATGTCCGAAACTCGTCACGGGATTCGGGGCCGCCGGACCCGTGACTTTGATACCGAGTTTGTCGCGAAGTTCGTTGACTTGGTCGGGATCTAAGTTTGTGATTTCTTCGTGTTGCGTGTAGAAGTTCTTCTCGAAGGGGAGGTAGGTTATCTCCGAGTGATCGATGGGAGGGAGGGGGTCGATATCCTTGCTCTTCTTCGGAGCTATCGGATTGCCGTCTTCGTCGTATTCTATCTCTTGGTCAGAATCATCGTTTATCAGGCCAGCGTTCGGGTTTTCTTCCATGTAGCGGTAGTAGCTTTCTTCGACGTCCTCCTCTTCGATGTCATCTCGGATTCCTTTCTTTTCGAGCTCCTTTTCAACAACTTTAGAGGTTTCTTTCTTAACCTGAAAGAAGAAATTAAACGTGTACCGTATGCTGGTAAGCGGTATTAAACCTACTTACAGAACCATAAGCAAACAGGATATTTTGATTCGTAGGTTGGAGCACAGCTGCGCGGAAGGTAAAAGAATGTTAGGGGTACGGTACCTACATACAAGTTTGAAGGCCTATTTGCTACTCAAAAACATGCATGTAGTTGATGCGGGCCTACCTGCTTCTCAATGCCAGCCATGAAAGCGTCGAGGGGGTCTTCATCGGACTCGGACGAGCTGTCTTCGGGCGGCCGGTAAGACGGACTACCGGGCGCGGGAATGTACTCGAGGGTTGGGGGTGCAGGCGCCGCTGCGTGGTCATCATCCTCGTCGAAATACCTTTAGGAACAAAACCAAACAATTAGGCCTAATATGAATTTCAATATCAATAAATTATAATTAGTAAGGGAACAAAGTGGAGGCAGATGATGACATTTAGGGCCTAAATGTGTAAACTCAATATCCTAAAATTAATGCAGGCAGGAAACATGGTTGTTTAGCAATGGGTCCCTGTCCACCGTGGTAGTGAAAATCACTACGTATAGCACACAGCAGATCAATCCGAATTGACTGAATTCGGTTTGAGTTCAATTCGGTTTGACCTGAAGTGTATATCACGGACATTCGAAACGACTTCCTCAATCCTATTTCGATCCGAATTGAAGTTGTTGTTGTGACAGTTTAAATTGATGCTACAAGATTCTATGAATAACACTTGAAAATACTATGTACTTGTATCTCTACCTACAGCTACGTTAATATAAAGCCTAATGTCTTCATTAAAGCCTCCAAAGCCTCCAAGACGCCATTTTATTGTAAACCATGTAATAAACACCGCCTGCCTAATAATGGTATTCACTGAAATCTATATCTCTTAGGCAGTTTTGAATCCGTATTGAATGCGTATTGAACTGTATATCAAGCAATTTACTCATGTCAGTCCACTTGGAAAGGGATTGACTTCAATGCGAATCGAGTGTGTAGGCTATATCAAGAGACTCAAACCGAATTGAACTCGAACCGACTTGAGTCAATTCGGATTGAGGGCTGTGATATACGTAGTGAAAGATGGGAAGCAAAAAAGAACAAACTGTGAAACACATCTCAGGCCTAACCTTCTATTTTGTTTATTTGTTTATACCCCTGTCCTGAGTTATTTACAACAAAAAGTAGCCTACTTTTCGGGAAATGTGATTTTCATGCGCTAAGAGATTGTGATTGGGCCTGAAGTGTAGTTCAGGCATAGACAATTGGCAAGACCTACTCCTAGGCCCTAGGTTTTGGTCTCCAATTACCGAGCAGAACCAGAAAAAAGCTCGAATGGAATAAACTGACAAAGGAGATAATGGCCATGCAATTGCAAAGGATAGGCCCTAGGCCTAGGGCCTATTTAAAGGGATTCAGAAACAAACTGAAAAGCACAATTATTAGCCTATGGGAGACCCTGTAGGCCTTTTGGGAGAAAATGCAGAGGGAAATTAGTAATTACTAAAAACGACAAGAAGCCGTACAAAAACAGAAGAAAGGGAAAGCTACCCGGAAGGTTAAAGAGGGAACCGAATGAAGAAAAAACCTGCCACCGACAAATTGGTCATTAGCAGGGATGAAGATAATGTCCAGTTCACATAAAGTCGTAGTCGTAGTCCTAGTCCTCTAGTCACAAGCAATGGTAAAGTATAGGGAACACGTCATATGGTTTAGTCTTAGTCACAGTCGTAAGTCGTTTTAACAACGAGCGAATCAGAGCTTGGAACGCCCACTTTAGGGACAGACCAATGAGATGATCTGCCCTTCCTACTCGAGTCAGTTTTTTGCTAAGTTTTGTTGAGAGTCAATTGAGAGACTATTTCCGGTTCCCGTTTTTATCAAGTTTTACCGGATAACGCCCACATCCCAATGCCAAAGAGCTTCGGGCAATAAAAACCATTTCACTTTAAAGTCGTAGTCGTAGTCCTAGTCCTCTAGTCACAAGCAATGGTAAAGTATAGGGAACACGTCATATGGTTTAGTCTTAGTCACAGTCGTAAGAAAGATGAAAATTTTCATCTTTCTTACGACTAGGCCTAAACAACAAATTCTTACGACGAGCCAATCAGAGTTGAAACGTCACTTACAACAGACCAATGAGACGATACCTACTTGAGTCAGTTGCGCTACTATGTTGAGAGTCAATTGAGAGACTTCCGGAGAAGAGGAGAGACTGGGAGAATTCCGGTTCCCGTTTCTATCAAGGTTTTACGTGGATGACGTCACATCCAAATGCCAAAGAGCTTCGACAATAAATGAGCATCTTTACGCGACGTTCTTTGTTAAAACCATTGCTTGTGACAGCTTGTGACTACGACTACGACTTTATGTGAACTGGGCATAACAATACAACAATACATCCATACTTACTCTTCCTCGGTTTTGGCTCGCTTTCTTGGCATGCCATAGCAAGCTGACAGAGCATTGGCACTGATTGATGACATAGTTGAGTAACCATGTTTGCTAATTGCGCTAGAAGGTGGTGGTGGAATTGCATTAGTCCGTTCGCGCTTTAGCTGGAATCCTGAGAAGCCAAACCCTCGCGGTTTGCCATCCCCTCCACGATTAAAACTCATTTTACCTTGAGCGATCTGAAAAAAAGGTTAGGTTAACAAAGTTTGGGCCTCAATACGGCCCAAGCCTTACTGTATTTGGCAAGGTTTTAGAATAAATTGATATGTAGTAGCAACTTTATGAAACATACTTAATGTAATTAGTACATAAATATATAATATTCAGGTGAATTAAATACATTATTATCACAACAAATCGTAATAACACTCACCAAAAGAAACAACAGGAGCCTAGGCCGCGGCGGACATAAGTATAGCCTTCTAAACTAGTGACGCACAGCGCACAGCGCTCACGGCAAACCGCAAAAGTGCTGCATCTAGAAGGCAGTGGCTCGACAAGCTCGACCAACATAACCTCACTAATGAAACACGTTTTGGCTGGTTACCGCCGTGATTTTCCTTCGATATAAAGGTAATATCTTGATACGAACTACTTATGTTCAATAATATTACATCGAAATAACTAGTCTACACAAACGAGGTATCCTCTACAACTGTAATTTTTTCCTGGAAAGGTTAAAAAATGACGATTTCAAAGCCACAAACGAGACATTCAATCGGGGCCACTGAGCGGATTTTTGACTAGCCTAGGCATCCTAGGCCTAGCCCTAGCACTAACCAACATTGGATTATGCTTGCGGTAAGTTTTCAATGTGATATTTATTTATTTATTTATTATTTGTCTCTGTAATTTGTACGCCTACACATACAAAAATTACAGAATGAAACAGGAAAGCAGGCCTATTGTGGCCCATTCACCGCAGTGATCCTGTTCCATTCTACACATTAATAAAATAATAAAATAACATAAATTCTCTTATAAAAGGACGATAATGATAATGGTGAAATGGATGATACAGTTTATTAATATGATAGTTAAAAATGAAATGAACTAATGTTTAATGCCGGTATCAAAGATCCATTTGTCTTAGCGGTGGTCGTCAACTATAGGTCAATCAGGCAACCATTTGTCATCTTAAGTGATCTTGAATGGCCCTTTTAAACGCCTTATCAGAGATCCGTGACTCACGAATGTCCAAAGGCAGGGAGTTCCAAACACTGGCAGCTCTCTGGTAGAATGACCTTTGATAAGCCAGTGTTCGCGCAAAAGGAGGGGACTCCACTCTTGGCACCCCTACCCGAGATAACATACCGATTGTCCAGCTGAAGGCGCTTCAAAGGGTCAACATCAGCTTGTTTGCATAATCCCTTTGCCAGTAGTAGAATATCCATCTGTTTAATAACATTACTGATAAGAGGAAAATCACATTTTCCGCGACGTTCTTCAGCATTGAGAGACTTATCAAAACCCAGTATCAATTTTGTAGCCCGGTTTTGAATACGTTCCAGAGTGCACATATTTATTTCCGTCGACGGATGCCATGCTGGAATTGCATATAGTAGTGTAGGACGAACTACAGTCAGGTATAATGTCCTTAGAACTTTTGGCTTGCATTCTTTAAGGTTACTGTACAGAAAACCTAGTAATTTAGACGTTTTTGATCTTATGGTTTGCACATGGAAGTTCCATTTGAGATCAGCAGTGATGTTTAGTCCCAGAAGCTTCAGTCTGTCTGTGTTGTCAATTGGATTCCCCTGTACATGGTACCTAGAGTTCGCAGTTAAAGCGGATTTAGACATTCTAAAGCAAACGCTTTTCTTTACGTTCAAATTCATGCTGTTCTGGCGGCACCAAAGTGATATATTATCCAGGTCCTGTTGTAATATTTCAATATCTTCAGCAGTCATAATGGATCTGTACAGTGTAAAGTCATCTGCATATTGGTAGCAACTAGACTGTACGCATGCTGGAAGGTCAAGCATAAATACAAAGAATAAGGGACCGACAACTGATCCCTGTGGAACCCCAGATGTCACTGCCACTGGCCTCGATGTTGCCCCACTATGAAGTACACTCTGCGTCCTTCCAGTTAGAAAGGAAGGTAGAAGAAGGTAGAACTGTAGAAGGTTTCCAACAATGCCGTAGTGTTCAAGCTTCTTAAGTAATCTTGCATGTGGGACAGAATCAAACGCCTTGCTCCAGTCTAATGATATTACATCTATTTGTTTAGTCGAAATTTGTCCATCATGTGCTGCCAGTCCTCAATCAATTCTGTTAGCATGGTTACGCAAGACCTTCTGGGAAGAAATCCATGCTGTTGGTTGTTGATTAGTCCGTGTTCATAGAAGTGCTTAAGGATGTAAAACGAAGTAACCTGTTCTAGCATTTTACACAGAACCGATGTTAAAGCAATAGGTCTATAGTTGTTTACGTCCTCCTTCGTCCCGGCCTTGTATATAGGAACAACGTTAGCACGCTTCCAGTCAGCCGGGATTTGCCCTGTGGAAAGTGACAGGTTGTAGAGACAAGCTAACGACGGTGCAACAGCAACTGCACACTCCTTTAAAATTCTTGTGGGTATGCCATCCGGCCCAGACGCAGCTCCTGCACGAAGTTTCTTAATCTTAAGTAGAACAATGTCCTCAGTGACCATAATATCTCCGAGGGTCAGGGGAGGTGATGGGGCGTTGATGCCGAACGATCCAGATGTGGGTGGAGGCGTAAAATTAGATTTAAATTTTGCACTAAAAGCTTCTGCTATGTCTTTAGGGTCACGAAGCAATTTGTCTCCTGCCCTGAAAAATTCCGGAAACCGTACTTCCACTTTTCCCACGAATAAATTTCCAGACATTCTTGGGATTATTTGATGTGCCTAGTTTCCACATGTACATTGCACATGCCAGTTATCACGGACTCTTAGTATATAATATTAAGAATACACAACACGGTTCGAGATAATCATCTATTCTATTCTTTTATTCAAGACAAACTAATAACTCATTCTCTTCTACAGACTTCAAAACACAACTCCAACTCTTAAAACATCAACTATGATTAATTAACTCCATACCCCCTACACTTAAACTGTTCGATTATGGTTCAACCTAGGGGAACTCTACTAGTTTGACGGAATTGCAATTTTTTGTTTTTTTACTTTATTTTCTTTGCCAAATCACTGATATTTCAAAGTATATTAAAAATAAATGCGCGGAAACCAATTAAAAATAATTTTCAGCTTCTGTTTTATAAACAAAAGTAAGTTATAAGTAGCGCGGAGCGACGCGGCCTAGGCCTACCGTGCTGAGATGTACTCACTGCAAGTTACCTTACAAGAACACACAAAAAATCCACAATAGAATCATCACGTTTTTACTGTTATAATAAAAAAAACTTCAAAACCTTTAACGTCGCTATTTAAACGAAAATCCTTTTGTGGTGAAAGTCCTTTATATTTAAAATAGCGACGTTAAAGGTTTTGTAGGTGGAGTATTTTAGCGAAAATGGTTGGTACGCCTAGTAAGTAAAATCAAGACGTAAATACCAAACATGGCGGATCAATGACAGTGAAATGAGCGAGTGTTTGTGTTAAATATGTGTTATTCTATTAATTGGTATATTTTCAGAGTGATTAGTAGTATAAACTAGGAAAACGCTAAAGTCCCACCGCGTTGATGGATGAGCTTTTTAAAGTTTTTAGTTTGCGTGGGATATCTTTACTTTTGCAAGTGCTTTGTTTTGCTGCCTACGCATTGTAGGTGAATGTTGTCAAGTTTCTTTTGTTTCTTGTCAATTGGTATTATTTACCGTAAAAACTTATATTAAAAGCTTTATTTCTATGGATTCTGGCTAACTTTTTCAACTTTTTCTTTAAAAAGGTACTACATCACCATAACCTTAATGTCCATGTATAATATGAACGTTGTAGCCCCACCCGTTTGGTCAGAATTGGCCCAAATGGCACGAAAATATCGCACAAAAAATCAAAAACTTATATTAAAAGCTTTATTTCTATAGATTCTGGCTAACTTTTTCAACGTTTTCTTTTAAAAAGCAATACATCACCATTACCTTAATGTCCATGTGAAATATGAACGTTGTAGCCCCACCCGTTTGGTCAGAATCAACCCAAATGTCACGAAAATATCGCACTAAAAATCGAAAAAAATCGTAAAAGTACGATATTCATGAGAAATATTTCTTCGATTGTACCCAAAAACGTAGCAAGTCTAAGTTCAGAGATTTCGAAGGTCCTGTCAAATTTTCATCAAGATCGCATATGCCGTTTGCCCGGTAGAGAGCGAACAAACAGACAAAAAAAAAAAAAAAAAAAAAAAAAACACCCGAGCTAAATTTTTGGGGGGTCGGTGAAATTGAAGTCTTCGCTTCGCTCATCCAATAAATCGTTAATAATGAGGTATTCTTCATTTGATTTCTAATTTGAAGTTGTTTTTTTATTCTTTTTCTTTGGAAAAAACTGTGTTGAAAAGTTGGACGAGTGTTGTGTAGGGCTCAGGGGTAGGGATTGCGTGTGTTATTCAATCAAACTAAAAGTGATTAAATAAGTCCAGAAACTACTTTCCGCGCCCAAAAACCAAGTAAACACATAATAATATTCAATTAGAAAAAGGAAAATCATAAATTTAATGTAAAATAACATTCCCGTCAAATTAAGATTATACCCAACCTAGGTATTAGGCTAGGCCTAGGCCCTAGCCTATAGATCTGGCACTTCTTTGGCTAGGGGGGTCCAACTTTTATACACCTTGTTTACACTGTTATATTGCCTTGTTAGTTGTTACTACTTAAATGTTAAAGGTGTACTTTCGTTAGGTAAGCCGAACTTTCCGCTGGCTACAGTGCGCCGCGCTAGTTCTAGGATATAATCGATAAGAGCGCACCCAAAATCCTTTCCGTTACAGTAGGGCCTATATAAAAGTTGGACCCCCCTAGCCGAAGAAGTACCATAGATCTAGGGGTTCAACCTAGGTATTAGCCTAGGCCTAGGCGGGCCATCAAAGTCCAACTCGCAACCTTCTCGTGGTTTGACCCGTGATTAGGGGAGTTCTTCTCCCTGAAACTAATGGCGAGCTCTGGGTAATTATGCCGTATAGCGCCTCACGCAAAAAACACCATTAAAACCAATAAGTTTGCCTTTATATTGCCTAAAATCGAAACATTAAAGGTTTTTACTGTTTTGTTTCCAAAAAGAACCTACAAAACTTTTAACGTTACTATTTTAAATATAAAGGACTTTCAACCGACACTTGGAGTTTCGCCTGTTGGCTGGAACGGACCTTCTGCCTCGTAAAACGAACACAATCTCCACCTAAAAACCACAATTGTCACTACGAATCACATAATAAATGATGAAATCACGATTTACAATAAACAATAACACTAACTAGGAAAACGCCGAAAGTCGTTGTTGGATGAGCGTAATTGGTGCATTGAGCCGCCTTGTCTTACGGTATGTTAATTCAACAAATTTAAAAAAATCAAAAAATTGTAATTTTTTGTCAGAAATAATTCTTCGATTAACCTCAAATTCGGCATGAATCTATTGATTAATAAAATAAAGGTTCTATTAAAATTTAATTACAATCGGATTAACGATGTAGGTGGTAGAAAGTGAAGAACGTCTAAAATTAATTTAAAATACATCGAAAAATTGCTATTTTTATGAGAAATAATCTTCGATTGTGCTAAAATTTGGCACATGTTTAGGGTTTCATATACGAAAGGTCCCATACAAATTTCATTACGATCGGATTATGCATGTAGGTGTTTAAGAGCGAAGAATTTCCAAAAAAAATTTTAAAAAATCATAAAATTGTGATTTTAATGAGAAATAATTTTTCGATTGCGCTCAAAAACGTGGCAGTTCTAAGTTCAGAGATTTCGAAGGCCTCCAGAAAATTTCATCGCAATTGGAGTATCGGTTTAGCCGGAATCGTGTTAACAAACACACAAAAATACGAACAGGAAAAAAAAGAAAAACATTCCGGATTTTTTTTTCCAGTGTAGTAAAATGGAATCTTCGCTTCGCTCGCTACGCTCATCAACAAACCATTAACCAACTTCTGAAAGAAAGAGATCAATTTAATTGAAAGCCCTTTATATTTTAAATAGTAACGTTAAAGGTTTTGTGGTTTTTGTTGTTGTTAATAAATCAGTAAAAACCTTTAACGTTTCGATTTTAAGCAAAATTATTGTTTTTTGGTTGCCAACCATGCTCCAACATGGCCTGATACCAGCTGATGCGTCACAGTAGCCTACACACTTTGATCAACACGTAGGGATGACATAAAAACAAGAAAACACTCACCTTTTTCGACAAAAACAGTTAGGGTAGGCTACTTATGGATTAAGGTAACATAATGTGCATTTTATTATGTAATTCGTAGTGAAAATTGTTTGTTTTTGGGTGAAAATATTGATTTTCGCGTGAGGCGCTATACGACATAATTACCAAGCTCTAGGTTGTCGTCGGGGAACTTTCCCCAGGTTCCCTTTGACTAGGCCTACCTCCCCGACGGCGACGACAATGACGACACGGACTGGACCACGACGTGGGGGAACCCCCCTCCCCATTCGCTTGTGGCTGGTTCTGACCAGTACAGGCCTGTCCACCCCTTGTCCCCCCGCGTCACCCCTTAGGCCTACGTCCCTCCCTTGGTCTCGATTAGCCAAGTTGCATAAATATGAGACGTTTAGCAATTTTCTAAGCCTAGGCGGAGGCCCTAGTCATATACAGGCCTATCATAAATAGCCTAGACCTAGGCCTCAGGGTAGGCCTACCGGTAGGCCTAGTAGCCTGCTGCCTTGACGGGACGGGAACTTCTTCGGTTCATGGGCCCCAAAACAATTTTTGCTGGGAAAAGTTGGTTGGGGGGGGGGGGGGCAAAGCGCCATGTTGAGGAAGCCTACCGCCTAGGCCTACACCAATGTAGGGTGGCGGACCCGATTAGCGGACACTTAAGGGTATGTCCATGAGAAAGTATCCAAAATAACAAAATATAAAAAATAATGTTACAACTTAGTATGATACATCAAATCAATCACAAAAGATCACACTATCTTATTTATTATGCCTTGTGAAGTTTATTTTAATACATGTGTTCAAAACAAAGTTAAACGTGGAAATTTTTAAAACGGAAAAAACGCCGGAAAATAATGTTCAACTTTGGATGTTTATCAAAAGTTTTCTAATTGACTTACATAAAAAAAAATGTACCCAGTTATTCAGCAAAGTGTATATTTTATTAATCTACTATCTTTAAACCCCTAAAAATAAAAGAAGATTTGTGGAAATATGATTTTCAAATCTGTATTTGAAGCTGTCACAAGAGAAACCAAATAGTGATTCAACTAGCTGTAAGAACAGAGTATTGCATTTATCGACTCAAAACTTGGCACAGTGCTAGTTCATGCCACACTAAATAGATGGTGTAAGTGGCATCAACTTGAGTTCAATACACAGCCTTCCAGATAGATCTCAATATCAGTCACAAGAGGAAACCGAAGAACTTGTCACAAGAGAAACCACATTTTTTAAGCACATGGTTCTACTTGTTGTTGTTGTTTAAATTATTCTAAGTTTAATTCCCATTATGTATAATAAAACATCAACATTTTAGGCTCTATTGAAATAATATGCATGTTATAGGCCTACTGTAAAATACTTAGGTCTAGATTTAGAATCACTTATGGAATCCAGGCCAGAATAGGGTTAGAAATGCTAGGCTTAGGCAAGGAGAACTTTTAACAGTAGGTCCTAGAATTGATATGTTAACAACTTTTAGGCAGGGACATGGCATGGGTAACTTTTAGAGATCATACTTTTACTGGGCCTAAGCCTAGTCACGGGAACTAAGTGGTTTGAATTTAGGCAAAAGACCTATGATTCTAGGTAGGGGTAGGTACAAGTCCAGAGGTGTTGGGCTTAGACCTAGGCCTAGACTGTTTAAGAAAACTAAGCAGCCAGTTAATTTTATAGCCTAAACAAATTTTATCAAATAACTGGTTCACTTTACAGCTCTAGGCCTATCAAATGGCTAAAACTAACGCTAAAACTAAACCGTTTTGAGTTATATTTATAAAAGTTTGTGGGCCAAACCAATTTATGTGGCCAGCTATCAATGATTTTGCTGTAGGCCTACTGGCAAAGAACACTCTTTTAGCCAAACTGAATGCAGCACCTAATTTAGTTACGTATTCAGGGCGTCCGCGTGTAGCTATCTTTTGCGTTGAAGCTGCGGAATTTCAGCGTGTTGTTTCATTGCTCATTTCCCTATAAATATTTTGTGTTAAGCTCTTTTGATGTTGATAAATCTTATAATTCAACAAATGTCAATCAATCCATCATAAATGCTTTTACTAACACTTGCACTTTTACACTTGTTTTTAACTGTTTAGCTAATAATCGATCTCATATATTTCAGTAGTTAGCTGGTTTCTCGCGAAGAATAATTAAGGTAGGTAGGACATACACTTTAATGGGGGCTGTTATGGAGAAAGTAGGAACGTATAAGTACTTAGGGGTGATGTTGGCAGAGGATTTGGGTTGGGGGGATCAGGTGCAAGAAGTTGTTAAGAAGGGAAATAGGGCTCTGGGTTTTGTTATGAGAAATCTAAGAGGGGCCAGCCGGGAGGTTAAAGATCGGGCATATAAGGTAGTGGTTAGACCTGTCCTGGAGTATGGGGCGGCGGCATGGGATCCGTATAAGTTGGGGGAGGTTTTGGAAGTAGAGAAAGTCCAACGTAGGGCGGCAAGAAGGGTTACGGGAAAGGTTAGGCGGTGGCGGTGGGAAGAGGATGATAAGGGGAATGTAGAGAGAGTATATGACAGTGTCACTGCAATGTTAGGAGAGTTGGGGTGGGAGTCATTAGAGGGAAGAAGAAGGGAGGTTAGGTTGTGCAATATGTACAGGGCGGCTAGGGGAAGTAGGGGGTGGGGGGACATCCGCAATAGGCTACAAGAGGGGCTTTACAGGGGAAGGGGGGATCATTCATGGAAGTTCCAGCGTCAAGTAGTAAGAACGGATCTGGGTCGGTATGGTTTCATGGAAAGGACTGTTAGGGAATGGAATGACTTGCCGGGGGATATTGTAGGTAGTGGGTCTTTAAGGGAATTTAGATCATTTTTAGGGGGGGACAGTAATTAGGTCTGGGGGGAGTGAGTGGTTGCCACCGGGCGGAAGGGCCCATTTGCAACCGTTAAGAAATGTTATGTTATGTTATGTTATGTTAACCAATTGATTGTCAACATTTTACCATTTGTTTTGTAAATATATATTAATCCACTCGACCTGTAATTTATCTTGTTGCTTCTCTAATGACAGTATGACTATTGATTGATAAAAACCAATGCTTTGTAACTAATATTAACCTTGCTTAATACTGGTTCACATATGTCACAAGAGAAACTGTCACAAGAGAAACCATACATGTTAAGTATAAATGTGAATAATGTCATTATCTTTAACCCAATGTTAACAAATCAACTGTTATTTAATACATTAGTAAGGGATTGGTGATCAGACAAGTTTTTTATTTCAAACTTAAATTAGATTTGATAGGCCAGGACTTGAAACTTGACATGCACATTTCAGTGTGCTTACCTTGTCACAAGAGGAAACTGATGAACTTTAATTTTTTGTAAGTCTTTGGATGTACCAATCTGTTTGAGATTTTGAACATTAATAAATTATTTTTAACTTGAATTATTTACACAAATTTGACAGTAAACGCTCCAATAAATAAAAAACTGTGATCTAAGTAATACTCAAAATTCTTGCAAACGGTCACAAGAGAAACCATGGACAGACCCTTAAGCGCTTCGCGAGATAATTTCCAACCTAAAACGCCTGTATCTTTTGTTTTGTTCAAGCTACAATGATGTATGATACACCATTTTGAAACTTGAAAAATGTCAACTAGCCATTGCCAACTTAACATAGGTGCTAGGCCTACCCCCCCCCCCCCCAGCTTTAGCTAACATGGCGATACCTCGGGATTTCTAGCGGGAAGCGTCAAAGTACCTTGAACAGGACGCTGTCAAGCATTTTCGATATTTGAAGTGTTCAAAATAGTTTTTACCAGGGGATCGAACCGAAATAATTTTTATTTCGGTTCGGTTTTCGGTACAACGTTATTTTTTTGGTTTGGTTCGACCTTTCTAAAAATACTGGTCCGGTTCGAACCAGTCTATTTTATTTTACATTTTATCAGGAAAATATCAATAAAAGTATCATTTTTTTGAAAGTTGAAATCGTTTGTAGGGATTTACTAACATATATCGCCGATAAATGCCCACATCTATCAATTCCCAACATATATATGCCCAAAGCCCAAAACCTGACTCAAAGTCCACATTCCACAATGTTCCTCAGTCCTCACTCCTCAGTCCAAATCAGGTCTGTGTCTGTAGAGGCCGATATGAGAGACTGGGATAATGAACGTTACGGGACTAGGCAATCAATGGGTGCGGTGACGGGGAGTGTCGTCTATTTACATTTAGCCTTACTACATTAAATTAAAGTGACCTTAATTTGATTTCCACGGTTAACAACAACATTCTGAAGTCGGCGTTTATGAAAGGTCAGGTAGGCAGGTGTCTTTGAACTTATGAAAAGAAGGTATGAGCCGGACTTGTGAAAGGGAAAATCAAACTTTTTTTTGCTTTTTCCCAATTTTCGTGATTTGGCGATTTTTAGACTTTGTGACCGAAACTGCCCCCTGAACCGAAATTAACCAAAAAAAACGAAATTAACCGAAATAAGAAATTCGGTTACGGTTCGGTTTTCGGTTTGGCACTTTCTTATAGCTAACGGTTTTCGGTTCAGGAAAAGTATTGTTTTTTTTCGGTTTTCGGTTCGTACCGGTTCGATGCCCTGGTTTTTACGGCCGTATGAATGTTCCTGTTTAAACCCGATCAAAATCTGATTGATTAGAGTGTAAAACTTCATAGTTTTTCAAAGCTGACGCCTATCAACGCCATTTTAGTTTTCGTTGCTATAGGAACTTGAGTTGGCAGCACATTCTGACACACATCCGGAACTTCTGACCTTGATTATTTCGATATTTTCTTCGACTCACAGTGAAATACCCTACCAAAGCACTTCGTAAAAAACAAGATGCCTAAACTGCACAGAATAAGTTAGGCCTATTAATTATTTCAGCAATTTAAGGAAAATTTATAATTTCACACCAGTTGGTGAAATTTTTTGAGACAATTTTTTTTTCTCAACAATTTTCACAAAAGATGCAGATTAGGCTAGGCCTACACTAAATTACTTAAATATTTCCCCCCTCCCCTCGTAATAACCTTTGGGAAACATGTTACGGTAGGCCAATGAAGGCTAGGGCCTAGGCCTACAGATAGGCCTACTAGGCCCTAATTACCAACTTACGTTTTCAATTACAAATGATAAATGTGGAATCGAGATAATCTGTTAGTAGGGCCTACCAGGCGAAGAAGACATGCATTAGGGAAAAAATATTCATATTTAAAGGGGTGTATTTTCTAAACCCCCTTGAATCACAAAACCAAAATTGTAGGATGTTAATCATAGGCCTCAGGACAAACCAACATAAACATTTCAGATTTTTGTCAAATATTGGATTTTTCACAACTTTGGGATTTTTTTGGCCAATAGGCCTAAGGGTTAAATTACAGGTAATTGAAGGGTGTTTTGGTGAACTTGAACTTAGGCTTAAAGTTAATACTTAGGGGTAATGTGGCTAATTGGAAACACCCTTTATAACCTCTGTAACTATGTGAAGTTAAAATTTTAAAAAAATTGTTAGATAGCATGGTCCAAACCAGGGTTGCCGTTTTTACGGATTTTATCTGTTTTAATGGATTTTGAGGATGCAAAACGGATCGATGGATTTTTATTCCAATTTACGTTTTTTTTGTTTTTTTTTAACTTCTAGTTCTTTGTTTTACCCCGTTTTTAGCTAGGGCTGGTCAAAAAATCTATATTTCAATGCATTTTTTTTATGTACCGGTATGTCTATCAATATCAAAGTTTACACCAAAAATGCAAAATTTCGGAATTTTGGTGGAGGTGCCGGGTAGGTAGGGCCTAGTCAAAATTAAAATTAACCTTGCTGGTGCATGTGGTGGAGGTGCCGGGTAAAAAAAAAAAAAAAAAAAATAAAAAAAGTAACTATTGGTTGGTATTTTTATGACTCTTGTAAGGTAGGCCTTCTACAAATAAAGTGTAATATGTTTCTTACAAGGTTTTAAGATGATATGGTACTTTGAAGAGACGCGGGCTTCTCCGATTAGACCGTTAAAAATCTCGCATCCGGGGGAGAAGCGGGAGGGTAGGGGTAATAAATGATGGCGAGCCGTGGGAGACTGGGAGTGGGGGATATAAGTAACTCGACACTTCACGCAATCACAATCACAGACCCAGCAAGTACTGCACGGAACTCGCAATGACGTGTCGCTTGGCAGTCCGTCGTAGTTTTTAGATCGGGTCTGGAACACTTATGTCACACTCACAGGAGGTTTATTCTGTACATATTTCTTCTGTGTTTAGATGGATGGAATATAGTTAGTTGTATGCCAATCAAAATAAAATACTTTTGTCAAAACAAAAGGTTATTTTATTTATTTCACTGGCACAATCTTCTTGAACTAACCAGTTTGCCAAGTGTTGTGTTAGGCATACAACTCATAGTCATCTATAGCTACCTAACAATATCATAAAAAAAAACAAAAAAACAGTGTGTTGACACTTGAAACTAATGTTGTAAAACGGTGTTCTGGACATCATGACATCATGGTGAGAGGAGGAAAAATAAAATTCTAACTTTTTTGAAGGGTAGATGATAAGTTGATTATTTATCAATCTCTTGGTGCTTCAAGTTTTATTTTATATAGGGCCTATATTTCATCAAATCAAATCAACACTACATTTTACTACAATGTTACACAAAATTCAATAAAAATAATATATTTTCACATAGGGTATTTGTTTGATCTAAATAGTGTAAAGTACACACACAGTTGGTAGTGTGCAATTAAAAACAGTGAGTTGAAATTATTGTCATACCCATCCAAAATATAGAGGAGGGGGTGAATAAACTACTGACTTCTTAATACTGCTTTCAAATTTGTTTGTTGATATAGAGCAGTTTCATTACTATATTTCAGTAGGCCTACATTGTTTCCGGAAAATTTATGGCAATGTGCTAATTTTGAATAATTGCAATATGTTATAATAATAAGTAATACATTACCTATGATTTACTACGAAAAATATATTATCCAAGCATTTTATTGAACTAGAAATCAAAATCAACCCCTATCCACAAGATGACATGACACGCACTAGCGCGTAAAAGTAATTTATGCGTACAAGTAACATGATATTGTAGAGTTGTACTACCTCCGAACCAAAATTACAAAATTGAATCAGTTTTAGCCATGGTCAAGGAAAAATTAAAGTTTATAACTGACAGTGGCTGTACGACAGGGGCGGATATGGGGAAGGGGGGGGCGGGCGAACGCGACCATCACGACTCTCCGGTTTACGTTGCATAGACAATTTCACATTTTTTTGAAGTTTTTTAGGCTTTTAAAAGTTGCAAAATTTAAGAATTCGATACCCCAGTGCCCTCCGGCCGACCCCATCCAGCCAATTGTTAATATCTAATTGGACGCTATTTCTACCAAAGTTACTTTCATAAATTAGGATGTGAATAGATAATTGTAAAATACAGTAGGGCCTACCTATCACTATCAACTAGTACGTAATTTTACATTGTTAAAGTGACAAATTTGAAATTTTTCGATTGGCAGAACTGAAACTTCCATCCGCAGCTCACACGCACTAACTAAAAAAAAAAAAAAAAACGAATGCGATGTGTAACCAAAATGTTATTCGTAAATTTACAACTTCAACATCAGGTCGCGACCCGATTGAAGAGAAATGATTATCTAATTTCTCTTCAACTCCCACATTGTTTGCGTATGGCTCTACGAGGACGTACCGGTTCGAATTCCGTATATCGCATGTTTTTTTATTTGTCCTTCACCCTCATCTTTCTCCACTCATCGTCTCGGATAGCCTTATAGTGCATTACTAAGATAGGTTAAGCAACAAAAATCACCATCGTCTCCAATGTATTCTTTTATTGTGAAGTCCAATTATATATGAATTGCAAATATCAAAATTCTAGAATGAATACTTGAGTTCTTCAGAAGATATTTTGTGAAATGAGAATTTGTAGTCTGTGGCAGTATCCACTCCGGATCAAATATAGGACAAAGTAGTAATATTGGTATTGTTATGATTTGAATTGACGAACAAAATAGATTGCATTCGGAACACGCTATACGTTATCTTGAGGGTGCTGGACACCACAGTGGGTAGCACGAGTCACATTTTGACATCATTTTGTAAATAGTTTGTAAATACTGTACACACTCTTAGATGTAGTCATTGATTGATTTAATAGTTTCAACTCTGTGAGTGTGTGGGATTGAAATATTATCGTAGAACTTTTGACGACTTGATTTTTATTTTTATGTGAAGAATGACTGCAATCGTTCCATGAGTGTTCTTGGAAAAATTGATATGAACTAAATGTAAATAGAAGTGCGATTTTTTTTCAAGAGACAAGGTTATTTTATACCAGACAAAGACCTGGCAGGTGTAAGTTTAAATATTTTGAATGTTCTCCTAGTTTCAAATTGAAGTGGCCGGTGAGCGGAGCGTGAGTGTGGTATACAGAGCGAGCGGATTATAATATTTGTTTTGTAATTTCAATGAGTAATCTCGCCTTCAGAGAGAATAGGACACATTTTGCAGTTAGCAAATAGCTATTCGCTCGGCCAAGAAACATCCGACATATATGAAACTTTGCAAAGTTGTCAATAAAGCATTCATACACAGCCCTACGGTCATAGATTTCACAATTTCTTTCTTAGTCATCCAGAAAAAAATCACGAATATATTATAGTCAATTTTGACTTTGAATTTGAAATTCGTTTAAACTAATTGATTTTTTATGAATTATTTTAATACAAATTTTAGAAATGTGTTACTGTAGAGCCATATATTTAGCCTATATCGTGATCTATGTTCGAAATTTCAGACGCCTGCGGTGAAGCAATTTGCCTAAAACGCATGTCCTACCTCTCCTCCCTTTAACAATCTCTAGAGTCTAGAACAGCGGCTATGAATATGATTGTATAACATTTTGTTGTTCGGTTTCATTCGTCCCAACTCCTGGTATTGGGGGGGGGGGGGGGTCGGTACAAGTTTTTAGAAGATTATCTACAACTAGAAACTAGGCATTATAGACAGCTCTAATGTCCGTATTTCTCATTCTATCCCTTCTCGTCTTGCCCACTGTGCTCCTCAGGAATCTCATCTCTGCCGCCTGCATCTGACTCTCCTCTCGATCTCCCATTGTCCAGGTTTCTGCTGCATACGCAAAGATTTCCACTTTTTTTATTTTTTATCTGTGCTTGATAATTCCCTGTGTCCCCTTCTCCTGGCATAGTAACAACTAGTGATGGGAATTTTCACGAAAAAAAATCATCTTAAAAAATGTCATGAAAATTTTCAAGGCTGGTTAATCTGTTATTTGAACTGTATTTTTATTTTACCATAATATATTATAAATAAAAATAATTTATTTCTATCAAGGATGTAGGCCTACAGTGGGATTCAGGCTGAGGTGGAATAAGTCTAAAGTGCTGCGCACAATTGGCATAGCATAAGCGTAGCGCAACGCAAGTACAACGCAAGAAATATAAACAAGTGCACCTGGCTGCTTGAACACACAATTCACGTATGCATAGCGTAGGCGCGGAAACACAGCGCAAGAGATGGTTATATTTTATATTTCTTATGCTTGCGCTTGTGTTTGACCAATAGGAATCCAGAAACAACAAGACTCAACACAAACACCCATTTTTAGTTAAATCAAATTCACAACTATTGATGTTTGTGTCAGTGTCAAATTATTAATCACGGACGAACTCATAGAAGACGACGTTATTATCGAGTGTGAAGTTGAGTCGACGTCTAGCGACGAGCTGTTAATGTATGTTAGGCAATATCCGCATCTCTATAATAATAGACTACTGCAAATGGTTTCAAAGACGAAATGTCAAACGCAAAGTTGACGTGCAGTCATCTGATCACGAGCCTTCTAAAACTTTACACAGCCTTGTAGTTTCTTTACGCCACGCTTCCGTTATGACAATTGTGCACGCCTACATTCCTTGTGTTGCGCTTGCGTTGTGCTACGCTTATGCTATGCCAATTGTGCGCCGCACTTAATATGCAATATCTTGTAGATTAATTTTATTCTTGCAGTTTGCAAATAGCAAAATAGGCCTACGTTATAAAAAAAATCGTTGAGACAAAAATGTTGAATATTGAATTGGGATAGTATCCAATATGAATGATGGAAACAAAAGCAACATAAACATATTATATCAAAATATAAAAAATACACCCAACGTTTTGGGTGGTTTAGAGAAAGCCTAGATTATTGGATGAGCAAAGCGATGATTCCATTTCACTACACTGGAGAGAAAAATCCAGATTTTGTTTTTGTATTTTTGTCTGTTTGTTAACACGATTCCGGCTAAACCGATACTCCAATTGCGATGACATTTTCTGGAGGCCTTCAAAATCTCTAAACTTAACCCCACTTTTATGAGCGCAATCAAAAATAATTTCTCGTAAAAATAGCAATTTTACCCTTTTTATCGTTTAAAAAAAATTACGCTCATCCAACAACGCGCCTGAAAAAGCGTTTGCGAAGCTTCCTAGTAGTCACTACAAACAATCCGGTACCTAGGCCTACAGACTAATTGGAGGCAAAGACCTCACACCAAAGTAATGTTTGTCCCGGTCTTTCCATTCCACTAGGGTAGGCCCTACCCTAGGTATTTAAGTTCTGCATAACCCTCTAGCATTTGTGCTAATTAAAGATGTTGCCTATCTAGCATTAGGGCCCAACCAGACTGTTGCCTATACAACCTACAAAAATAATAAGTTAGCTAGACCTTCATTTGCAGGCTTCGTATTTGCAATGTGAGCTAGCTCCCACATTGACAAACTTCTAGGCCTATGTCAATGCCTCTGTTCTAGGCTAGGCCCCAGCATTCATTAGGCCTATTGCTGTGCAAGAGGCTAGCCAAATACTAAATACCAAAATTACCAACTGCATAGGCCTAATTAAAGAACATAACAAAAATAAAGACTTGGAAAATTTTCAATGCACGGCCCTCAACACTAGTAACAACCTCACTCTTTACCACGCTTATTTTCATACCAGCTTCTTCGATGTTGCTATTTCACAAGTCCGTATATCTCTGGAGTACCTCCTCATACTCGGACCATGCCACCAAATCATCGGCAAACAACATTACCTCCACATCTTCCATTGCCTCCATCTTACCTTGTTGTGGATGTCATCCATCACGATTATGAATAACAGTGGTGACAACACACTTCCCTGCCATAGCCCTTTTGTTATTTGGAACCACCCTGACAATCCAAATTGTGTTTTCACACAGCTTTCACATACTTCATACATACTTTTAACCCTGTCTATCAGTCCATTATCCACTCCTTTTCTTTCCAGACTTCCTATTTGTGAATTGTTGTAAAATCTACCTTTTATTGCAACCTGAGCCTTACCAGATCCCACTTCCAAAATTGCCAATGATATCGGGGGGAGGAGGAGTTACACAGCTTTCAACTTAAATATTGTTTATTTACACCACCAATTAATCACTTTTGAGAATTTACTTTAATTATCACAAATATCTGCCTAGGCACATGGCCAATAAGAATAACATAGAACTATAATTTGTTCTGCCCGCAGCAACACTATTGGCACTACACAATTCATGTTTCTAACCTATTTTGTTTCTTTTGTTACAGAATGAAGAAACTTTCTTGCGTGTGTCAGTGTAATAATAACTTAAAAGTTAAAATATGACCTTGATAAAAATTAATGGACAATGACAGACATTTTGCCTGGGCCTATGCCAACTAAATTTCTTAAATTTAACTAAATCAATTTTACATTTCATTTAAAATAATAGGCCTAGATCCAATTGAATTGATTATATTTCATTTTTGAGTAGTTTTGAAGTTAATCTATAATTTATAAAGTAGATAGTCAATTAGGCCTAGGCAGCAATATAAACCAAGGCCAAGAATAGGTTGCATTTTGTTCATTTACTGTGCAGCGTTTATTATATTGAGACTAAATCGAACATTCAAATCAATCATAAGTAAAGTAATAGCATATTTCTGCAAGATTAATGGAAGAACAAGAAAGACAATAATCTTCTAATCCCTGCGAGGGATAATTCTTACCTTTACTTGGTTTCGCTTTGTGTCTGTGCATATATCTCGTATCTACGCTTCCTAGCTTGGGACTGGTTGGTCTAGGTCTCAGTCACTTGACCATGGAGATCTTCACTCGTCTGTTCTACGCGGGACTCGTCTTCTTCTCAGCGTCCGCATCACGGGCTGAACAAGGTGAGTGAGCTGGGTTCTGTGTTGTATTAACTTACTACGTTCTCCTCTGTTAGGCCTATTGATTATTTCAATAGGATGTCTATTATCTCTATGCCTAGGCCTATATCTACTGAATTTTTCTACTTTTACTAATTTATATTTCTTTAATTTCTCTTATGTGTGTTTTTTTTGCTAAATTAAAATGTTCAACAAAAATGCTTTAAAAAGATGCAATATTGGAAGTAGGCCTATAGGTAGAGGTAGTGAAAAATGGTGATAACGAAATTCGCGAATTTTTTTAAATGTCCTTTTTATTGCCTAAAATGTAATATTGTCGACGAATTACATCATTTAGTGATGGAAAAAACACATTTTGAAAACGCGAATTTCGCGAAATTTTGTGTATAGCGCGAAATAACGAACGAAATTACATCAAACTGGTCAAAACGCGAATTAAATCGCGAAATTGGACCTTTTAGTGTGCAAAATGTAAAGTGATGTGGAGGTGCCGGTCCAGTTTTGGTGGAGGTGCCGGTCCAGACCGAATATTACGCGCGCGGTAGGCGGGGTACCGTGACGTCACGGGCTTCACGGAAATATACCTCCAAAATAACGGCGCGTATCACGGCTTCCGCGAAAATAGTATACCAAAATAACTAGGAAAACGCTTAAGTCCCGCCGCGTTGTTGGATGAGCGTAATTGGTGCATTGAGCTGCCATGTGTTACGCGGATTTTCTGTTGTTCTGTGAAAAAATCATTACTTAGTCGAAGATTTTTTTTAAATTAAATTAAATTAAAAAAAAAAAAACTTAAATTTTTTAATTAATCGTAATTTTTAACAAAGAAAAAAATGTAAAATTGCAATTTTCATAAGAAATAAATATTCAATTGCGCTCAAATTTAACACGAATATATTAATTCATGAAATTAAGGTTCTGTGAAAAAATAATTACAATAGGATAAAGCATGTAGGTGTAATAAGTCAAAGAATTGTTTAAAAAAAGAAAAAACCCGTAAAATTTCGATTTTCATAAGAAATAATTTTTCGATTACGCTCAAATTTCGCACGAATATCTTAATTCATGAAATTAAGATTCTGTGAAAAAATCATTACAATCGGTTAAAGCATGTAGGTGTAATAAGTCGAAGAAAGTTTTTAAAAATCGAAAAAAATCGTAAAATTGCGTTTTTTATGAGAAAAAATTTCCCGATTGCGCTCAAAAACGTGGCAGTTCTGAGTTCAGAGATTTCGAAGGCCTCCATGAAATTTCATCGCAATCGGAGTATCGGTTTAGCCGGAATCGTGTTAACAGACAGACAAAAATACAGAAAGAAAGAAAGAAAGAAAGAAAAAAAAAAAAAAAAAAAAAAACATTCCGGATTTTTTTCTCCAGTGTAGTGAAATGGAATCTTCGCTTCGCTCGCTACGCTCATCCAACAATGCGTACAATTTTTTTTAGTGATTTTTTTATTTTTTAGTAACGTTTTTGACAATTTTTTTGAAATCGCGAAAAAACGCGAAATTTGGGTTTTTTAAAACGAAATTTGGGTTTTTATATCACCATTTCTCATTACCTCTACCTATAGGCTACATGGAGGAATTAAAAAATATTGTTTTGGTCTAGGTACTCAAAATACTATTTAAATTTGGGATGACATCGGGTACCCGGGTATCCGGGTACCGAAATGTACCGGGAGCCATTTTTAGGACCCCGGTATTTTTCGAGACCGTTCATAGGCTTAATCGACGACTGTTTATTTCACGCGCTACTTTGTATATCCAGCGGCGCGGGAACTCTGCCAGTGGCAGCAGAGGAGTTGCTTCTTTATCCCCACTCTTCGCCCGTTTCCCAGTCGGGGAAAGGAGGGGAAGGTGCGCGCGCAGTTGGCGAGTCCTCCCACCACGGCGCACGTACGTAGCAACCGGTAGAGATAGCGCTTCCCAGTCGAGTGAGGGAGGGGAATATGCGCAGTTAGCGAGTCCGTCTCTCTTGTCACAGTTACACTACGATCTCACTCCGCTTAGGCCTACTCTTTCCTCATTGTCCCTTGTTCGTCGCAAAACTGTGTTGAAATATGTTTGTCTAATGTTAAGTGCTTGCTAATTTGTTCAGCAATGATCTTTAAATCTACTTGCAGTATGAAAATAACACAAAACCAAACATCGTGGCGTTCCCCCCCCCCCCCGTTACCCGGGTAATACGGGAGCTGGAACCGGTTCCGAATTTTACTCCCCGATGTCATCTCTAATTTAAATGATGTTCTTATTTCAAAACCACATTTTTATAGGCCTACATATTTTTGATAACGTATTTTTGCGCCCGCACAATCTTTAACGTAATTCTTAAAATACTATATTTTTGGTTTCAAGGCTGTCGTTGGTGCATGGACGTCCTTGAAGCCTCGCTGCGAGATGAGCTGGATCATCTGGCGGATGTGACAACAGCAGCCGTGGACATGGTGAGTTGAAACGTGTTCTCATGAGTGTTCTCATGAGTTTGCTAAGTCTGCTGCTCTGTAAGACGGTTGGATGAGCTAGGGTCAGCATTGATTAAATATCGATGGAATTGTTTTACTGACAATTTCTTCAAATTTAAAATATTTTTAGAGCACTTTTTCTTCTCCATATGAAAACAATTAATACTGTATTTATGTGAGTATAGGCCTCGGGTATATTTGAAATTGTCAAGTTCAAAAAGTGGGGTGCGGCCATTATGTGAAGCAATTTATCAATAGTATTTATATCCAAATCTTTCAAATCTGAGTGGTCAAAATAAGGGTGCGGCCTTTACTCGAGGGCGGCCTATAAGCGAATAAATACGGTAGGCCTACAAAGTTAAATAGGTTCTTTAGCAAGAAAATGATAATATTGCACATATCTTGTTTGAGCTGCCACATTTCCTTCAGAAATTACTCTATACCTATTTAATATTTATGCAAATATAGGCATGAAGTAGGCCCTATACCGTAATGAGGAATCGAATTTTCCAATTTGGAATCGATGCAGACAGGAATCAATCTGGAATCGATTAATTGATTCTGTCCTGTCATCCCTAGATTATAAAATATCAAGTTCAAAAAGTGGGGTGTGCGTGTGGCCATTATGAGAAGACATTTGTATTTTATAATTATAGCATACCTAGGCTAGTTTAAAAGTTTTCTCGATGGCGGCCTATATTCGAGTAAATACGGAATGGAACTGTGTAGGCCTACTACGGCTATAAAACCAACAGATTTTTGGTTCTTTACAATCCCACTGTAAGTCTATCATCTCAAGATCCAGCCTTGTTGTGATATTCTTCTTTAGGTATAACACCTCCCTACTTGAATGTTACTCACAGTAGTGTTCCATGTTTTAGGAGAGGGAGGTACCGGTCGAGGTCACACGACGCCGTCCCGGTCGTCTCCAGAACATCGCCGCATTCAGCCGCCAACGCTCGTGTCGCAGATGTGTGAGTCAGTTCGAGGAACAGTAGATTGTGAACCACTGATCCGATCCCCTAGGGTGTGCGAGGAGAGATTCTACAAGTTTAGGAAGGGAACGTGGATTATATTACCTAATGTTTCGGGTTACATGGGGGCAAGGCTCGATCAGGAATTTTTTTATTGATCAGTGTGACGTGTCTTATACCTGAGGGCTGCTACTAAAGATTTCCTCAAATTCTATTGAAGGATGTTTACTAGTAATATCCGCTAAAAGTAAAAAAAAATCTGTTGCCTGGAATGCATAGAGCTCTACCATTTTTGTAATTTTTACAAATCAATCCGTTTCAATTAAAATAATCATTTATTACCTCTATAGGATATCTAGTGGGTAGGCGGCCATAAAACATTGTTAAACTTTAAACTGCCGATTGGCATTCTATCAACATAACCCAATAACATTTTAATATCAATTAATTAAATTTTTCTTATATGCCCTACGGCATCGTACAAAACAATGGTCATGTTCAATCGTTCATAACTACTGGTTGATCACGTAATCCCAACTTCAAACAAAAACTGCAAAATAAATTTATCTTCTGGATTCACATCTCACAGGATATATCTTCAGTTTAGATTGGAGAAGGGTTGACAGGTTGGGAAAGCATAGAGAACATAAAGCCCAGCCTAAAGGGCTGGGGGCGACAAAACTTTTCACCTGCTGATGACAACTGCAGCTAATTTAAAGTTGTTTGTTACCTTAATCCACGACGGGTTTCGTCCTTCTGATCCTGATCTGATCTGATCTTCTGTCTTTCTGATGAGTCCCAGAAGGACGAAACGCGTCGTGGATTAAGGTAACAAACAACTTTAAATTAGCTGCAGTTGTCATCAGCAGGTGAAAAGTTTTGTCGCCCCCAGCCCTTCAGGCTGGGCTTTATGTTCTCTATGCTTTCCCAACCTGTCAACCTTTCTCCAATCTAAACTTAACTAGCCAGTTGGCCTTTTCCAAACTTTTGTAAGGATATATCTTCAGTAGGCCTACCTACAATGGCCGGGACTCGTGTAGCCAAATACCTTGGATCAGAAAACCTTTGTAGCACTAGCAGCTTTATTTGTTTTCAACTGAGGTCTTTGCACCTAGCTTTTGATACCCAAACGTTGATGCTACTGCAAGATTACACTACCGGTACCTACCGAAAGTCGGATCAATTTTTCAAAATTAACACGCGCAGATAAAGATTTTTCGATTTTACACCTGATGCAAAATGGAATCTAGAGTCTGCGGTTACCCAAGCAACAATTTGTTTTTTACTACAGACTGTGTTTACAGACTTTTTAGGGCCTAATAGATTCTGATCTCCATGATTTAAGGGACGTTCGTTTACGAAATACCGTAGGCCTAAGCATTGCAAATAAATTTTTCAAAATCCCGTGAATTGACTATGATTTTTTTTATCCGTTTAGCACACCAGTATACAATATACCCTATTGACTATCTGTACTAAAAAGTAAAATAGGTGAAAATTTGTTACAGGAAAGTGGCAGCCCTGCTGTAATAGGCCTACTACTTTAAATTCTAGAAATCAATCAACTTAATAGATAGACTATAATAACCAACCCACCAATCATTCTTATCAGCCGTTAACTAAGTTTCAGACACTGACCTCTAGACATTGGGAATTCAAATGTCTCATGTTTTCTTGTACTTTTGACTGTGTTAGTCAATTGGCTTCGTGTTTGGGGTTGATCACATTCACACATAAATGGAACTAAATTTTTTTTTATTTTCTACATAAATGGAACTAAATTGAGAATGTGATATGATTTGCGATTCCAATCTGGAACTTCATATCTCGCATCTCGCACACCCCTACTGATCCACTCTCATTCCTTTACGTCTAAGAGGTTTCTCCCGCATGTTTGGTGCAGCGCTCGACGGCTAACTCGGCAATATCGTTTTACAGCTAACTAAGCTAAATAACTCCAGTCCCAGCTAACACTGCGATAGTGTTTAGTGTTAATCTCCAAGGTAGTTCACGACCTGTTGTCGCTCAGTGTTACGATATCGTTGAGTTAGCGGTCATGAAGAAGCGCTGGTGCCTACACAGTACACCAGCTCACACCACAGTTCCTGAGAGCGGCTAGGGCAGGCTCGTGCCTTACATTGCTAAATGGAAGTTCTACTAGTATTCACTTATTCAGTATTAGACACTGAAAATCAGTTACAAAGGAACCAATACATTCTCTAAACTGGATGTGTTTTCTCAATGTTTCAATCTTCAACTGCTGCTCTACTTTCAATCAATCAAGTAATGTTTTCGTACAACACTCATATGCAAGCCACTAGGGGCTCTGCTTTCCTTGCACTACTAAACTAGAGTTGAGCTGTGATACTTGCCGGTAATAGGTACTCTCAGCCAGCTAAATGTGTTCCGATGCTTGCCGGCAATACTCTCGTGTGAACTGTGGAGTGAGCCCTGGTGTCTCCTGGTAGTTGGTGTGGCGTATGTCAGTTTGGTACACTTGATCATAGACTTTCCTCACCCTGTGTAAAACAATATGCAAGCAAATCGACAGAGAGCTCAAGATGTAAAGCTGTAAATGTTTGAATTATCCCTACAACTTGTTTTGTAGACCCGGGCTAGCAGTTCTTTAGGGGACTTGCCGGGAACCGTTCAGGGGACGTAGCAACCATCGGTTTCGCTCTGTATTTAACATAATTCGTAAGATAAATTATTTTAAATTGAAACATTTGGTTCGAAATATTCTATACCGGTTTGCACAGACCTAATTTCTTCCCAACCTGTTGCAGAAGAAAATGTTGATCCAAAGTGTCCATCCAACCTGTCCTCCTAAAAGTACAGTGTAAAGTCACTCATTAGGCCTACAACAAGCGACATTACTCCAAAATTATCATTGTACAGTTGTGCCATACATTTTTTGTTTTTTGGGTGGGTACAAATCCCTAGGGCTCATAATCATACCTAATGTTAAAAAAAGTCATTTCAACGAAAAGTCATTCAAAACAAAATATCATTTTAACGAACTTGGCCCAATATAGGCCTATTTGCCCACGACTAGCCGCTACTATAGGTATTTAATCAAACTATATAGCCTAGGCCTACAGCATTAAATATAAAAGTGGTCCGATCATGAACCTAGGAACTCACAAAAGTAACTGTGAATGAGGCCTAGCCTACTGGGTAAAGCCTACTTTCTCTAAGAAGTAAATTGCTTGACCAATCAAACATTAATTTTGAAGCAGTGATATATACTTTATGCCAGGGCTGCCGTTTTAACGGATTTTATCCGTTTTTTACGGATATTTAGCGTGCAAAACGGATAAACGGATTTTTAGTCTTATTTACGGATATTTCGTTAATTACGTTTTCTATGCTTATTTTCGTATATTTGAATCTGCGCGGGCTAATTTCGATTGTAAACATTGAAGGCGGGGCGATAATCGATTCGACTTTCGATAGGGGGCGGAGCCAAGTCCTAGACTCCTAGACATTGTAGGAACTGCTTCTGCTTGCTTTTGGGAGTGGGAGGAGCCATGAACAAACAATGAAGATTGGAGCCTACAAAATTGTTTTCTTTCGTTTTTGTTTATAAAGTTTGGATTATGTGATCATAAACGTGAAAAATAGAATTGGTATATGATTAAAATGTTATTAACAAGTTCTGCAAGACTGCAATGTTATTAATAAACACAACACATGGGCCTAGGTCAAAATTGTGATGCAACATTCCTAGGGCCTAGCCTAGGCGGCTAGGGCTAGGGGCTAGGCCTAGGCCTAAGAATTTTTTAACCAGGTCAGATTTAAAACAGATTTTCTGTAAATAAGTAACATTTTACATTTTTATGCAATCTGAATTAAAGCAACCACGGGCGTTTCTGGCTCATTTATTCTCGTCTGTGCATAGGCCTAGGCCCTAGCAACTTTTAGGTTATGATGGTAACAAATATAAACATAACATTTAGCCATTTTCATAGTTTGATCAATGAAATTAACGTTTTTAGACTTTTCACGGATTTTTGCGGATTTTTAATGTCCTCCAACAGGATTTTTTTTAAATGTCAGTGGCAGCCCTGCTTTATGCCGTTAATGTTCTGCAAAAATAACATGAACGATAGCATTTGAAGCACTATTCTAAATAATAGCATTTACGTAGAAAAAAATAAATTTAAATAAATATTAACATAATGCATCATTAACATAGAGAGAGAAAACTTTTCTTTTTACATTTAGGGTTACCAGCTTGGGTCAACTAGAATTCCGGACAAAGCTTCAAATTTAGTGGGCACACAAGGGGTCTGGGGCGAAGCCCCAGCCGCCGGAGACGAAAATTTTTTGGACCCTTTTAACCTTCAAAACAGCCGGATACGTAAGGATACGTAATTTAAAGGTTCAATGACTTGGATATATCGTTGGATTGGAATCTGGGATCAACTCATACATTAATTATAAATTATAATAACAAAGCTTACAATTTAATTCTAGCATTTTGTTTAATTTATTACGTAAAAACATTTTGGAAAGATGAAATATAGTTAAAAGTTATAAAAAATGAAATCCAGTTTAACGTTATCCAATTTGTATATTATTAGGTATTATTATATTTTGTTGAACAATAGTAACTATTTCCTAAAATTAATGATGATTTATATAATTACCTTGGTCCGTAGGTACCATTTACTAGTTTAAACTGAAATCTCATGTTTCTGCTTGCGCGCCAGTGCTGATTGAGTTACATTGGCCTTGGCCGGCGGAGTTCAAGTAGCGCCTGCGCCTCGCCAAGTGCGCATACAATACAAAGGGGTGGTAGTGGGACAGGGCAGTCTCGAGCACGACTAGCTAGGAGTAGGACTACGGAAAGGCCGCTACATGAAAGAAACTAACTTTTATTCCAAATTACCAAACCAACTGATGTACCAACTTTAGAGAGAAAAAACACTTATTCACTGCAATATGCCTACTCTAAAATTCAATAAAATGTAGTACAAATACCATATGACTTTTTCACAAATTCCGGACAAAGTGCCGTCCGGAATGAGGCAATTCCTCTTTCCGGACAAAGGCATCAAAATCAGGACTGTCCGGAGAAATTCCGGACGGTTGGCAACCCTATTTACATTCACATATCATGGACAAACAAGATAGCAAAAAAGATAGCCTACATTCCCAGCTTGAAATGCAGAGGTTCAAGTCATATAATTTCCCAAGAAAAACATATAAAATTTCAAATTACTAATTTTTTATGTACCATACCTAGTATATTTTTCTCCCAAAATGCATTAGGTCCTAATTATTATATATATGTATATTTTTTTTTAAGTAGGTAGGCCAACTCAAGCTATTTTGCTAATACCAGTGTTTGTGCATAAAAAAGCTGTTCATAGCAATTAGCAAAAATTAAAACTGCTTTAAAGTTTAAAGGCATCCAAACCATTTGAATTACAAACATTGATTGGAAGTATCATATTTTTCTTAATTTTAATTTCTATCTATAGTACAGTCAAAAGTCATTACAACGAACGCCAGGGGATCCCGCGATTATTTTGTTGTAATGATTATTTCGTTAAAATGATCAGTCATTTTATTTTCGCTAAAACAAGATCCTCGATCCCCAGAATACCAATGCAGCCACTGCGAGGCCTGTAACACGCTCGGGAGCGCGCTCGTCACTGCGCGCCTGCAGCCCGCGCTGCCCGCAACCCGCATTGCGTCCGCGTGATGTAGGCTGCAGGCCTGCTCTCGCTAGGCCCGTAAGCCATGAGAGCGATGAGCGAGAGAGACAGCCGCGGGAATCGGAGGCGCGACAATCTACTCGTCGGGTCGAGAGCTCACAGCTGACCATGCACGTGCTTGGTGAATGAAATGTCAAGTTATCTGTTTTCACGGTCGCTGTGCCCCTATCGCCCGCGCTGTACTTGTGTTTCAAGATGTAAAGTATTTTTCACGTTGATATCGATCAATGCCCGTGCATGAAGATCAGATTTCTCTGTACCTCTTCATTTACTATGTGAACAATATTTTCTACGAATTCGAATCGTGCTTGCGACGAGAGCACTTGCACCGACGATTGAATTGCATCCTTGAAGTCCCTAGGGAATGGTCGGGATCTCCAATGTCGAATTCGGCTCAGCTGTTGCAACACGGCTATCAGAGAATAAGACACGGCAACTCAACTCATTTAATACTTGCGCTTCAGTTTAACAAATATTGTATTGACAGTATCATTGATTACAAACAATGATCTTGCAATTATTATCGCGTAAGGAATACACGGCACTGCTGAGAGAGAATGTGTAGTGTCTGAGCTGGCAGGCCGGCCGAGAGAGGAGAGCGAGAGCCTTGCCACTGGCAGCACGAGTGGGAAGGGAAGGGTAACCGTCTCGTAGGCGGCAGCTGCCGGCGGGCAGGGTGGGGTCTGGTGAAGTGGCCGGCCGGCGAGTGAGGGAGACGAGGGGTAATGCTTCTGTTTACTGTCCGTGCAGCTCTTGCAGGCTCGCGTAAAGGCGATAGCTCGACGGAAAAACCAATTCCTTGACTGGGAATTCCACAAAACCCTCGATTCAAAACAAAATTTTTCGTTGTAACAACGTTGTATTATAGTCATGGGCAAAAACATTAGTTCGCTCAAATGATCTTTTCGTTAATGTTATTTTTCATTGTAATGACTATCCTTTAAATTAGAAACATAGGGAATCAGGCGGGACCACAGTAATTTTTCGATATAATGATAATTTCGTAATAATGGCGTTTGTTGTAATGACTTTTGACTGTATAAAAGTTATTGGATCGCTATTAATCGTTGCCTCTAAACATGACCAACGTCACGTTTCAGTCTCCACATCCCCCTCTTGCTGTCCTGCCATCGTTGTCGTGGACCTCCGTGCTCTCCCATCTCGTTCTATTCATCTTGCAATCTTGCTGTTACCTTCCTTTCTACGTATGTCCGAATCATGTTATCTTCTTTCTCCATTAGCTATGCTCCTTTCCTTATGCCTAGGCCTATTTAATCTCTGATTTTCTCATTCGGTATTCAGTCTCATCTGGTCTTCCTACTCTACTATGCTTCTCAATAGTGAGATGAGAGCCGTTTATTTAACTTTTATCTTTAATGCTGTATTTTCTACTTTGTGCTCCATCCAAAAACTTGTTTGCATATTGTTTACATGAACATACATATAATAATTGTATACATAAACAGCTTTGGCCGGCAGCATTTGTAATACTTACGTTGCATTGTATTTGTAGCGCTTGGTAAAATTTGATAATGCCAAATTTGAACTTACCACACCTGTCACAATGCTGCAATGTTACCTAAAAGATATGTGAAGTACGGTGGGCTTAAAATGCATTTTCAAAACAAAATGCTGTTTATGTAAATAATTATTTCCCAGTTTATCAATAGATGAATATTGAGTGTAATCAAGGTCAAAAGCAAATCTTAATTAATTCAATTGTACCAACATATGTGTACTGATAGGTACTGTACTACGGACATATAATTAAATGTGACTACTGACTAGGCAGGGTAACCATATTTCAAAAGAACGACCAAAGAACCATTCATCAATTTACAATTTGATGACTGTCTCAAAAATAGTTTTTCTTTGTAGTATGGAATGCAGTTTGTAGAATACTAAACCGGTGTTGGTTTGTCTCAAACCTTCTTTGTGGGAACTAAAACATTTGAAAAAATCAGGTACATTTCACTTATTTTCATTTAATTTCTTCGTATGGGATAAACTTCAGAAAATATTTCATGTTTATTTCCTTCATTGCTCAATATATATATAGCGATATCAACAGAAAAAATTGGGATAAATGCAATATTTCTATACAGTCAATTTTTGTCCGGCAAAAATTAGAAACAATCAATATCATCAATTTGTTATTCATTGACCGTCTCAAAGTTTTTATTTTTTAGTTAAGGTATATTCTGGAGGGCAGTCTACAGATTACAAGACAGGTATTGCTTTCTCTGTAACCTAACATTTTCAAAGAATACAAACTAGTTTATAGGGTTAGGTGGGCCTATACTTTATTTATATTTTCATTATTTTGGTTGGAAGATTGGCAAAAAAACATGACTATAAAATTTGGAAATGTCTGTACACTTCTGCAATGAGTTTTTTTATCTTTACACAAAAAAGCCTACTAAACATGAACAGTGAATAAAATGATAAATAGGTAGGCCTACCTAGCTAATGGGCTAATTGTCCTGCTAAGTTTTTCTAAGTTGCTGTGACATTTACATTGCTTTGGGGAAGAATGGTCACAGAATCACTAGAAATGTGTTGTCGACTGTTGTCATCTTGTTTATGAGTTAGTTTTCTAGGCCTTTATAATTTAAAACAACAATACATATATACTATCTACTTAAAATACATCACGATTTGCACTTGACCTTGGTTGAATCAATGTTCCCTAAAGGTGTTGGCTTTCTTGTAGTGTATCAAGTTTGTACCACTGGCATACAACTAACATTAGCTATGTTGATTTTGATTGCACCAATTATTTCTTATAATGTATTCAATCACTTTGTCTAGCTGAGTTGGAAGCTTGATTACTGATGAAGAGTACATAGCCGTACTTACAAATACTAGTGGAGTAAGAGCGTGATATGTTCTCTTTCTTATAGTATCAACATTAAGGCTGTGTTAATATAAATCCTGTGCAAAACTACATTAGAGTGACAAAGGATGAAAATTACTTTCATCTAATTTGTAATGAAATGAAAATGAAAATCGTACGACCTTGAGAAATGAAGCTTCTTGACTGAGTGGAAACTCCTGAAAACTTTTAACTGTCAAAACAAGTCCTAAACAAATTTGACACCCTGATCTAAGGTGGGCAGTACTGAATTCTAGATGATTTGTTACACAATTGAATACTTATCCCACAGCCAAACAAACGGCTGGTTTTATACATGGATAGGCATAAACAAGTACACACATCCTATTCTAAAAGTAGCACAACACATTTATGTTGGGTGGTAGAGCAGACAAAGTCACCTCATGGCTTGTTCACAGAACAACTAAGAGATGTCACATCTTTGTTAAGTACCGTAGGTATGTGCATACTTAGTTTTGTTTTCAACTACAGGATATAGTTACTGTCAATTACATCTTTCGATTGGTTGGTAGTTGATACACTAGAGAACACAATTGCTTATTGATTGGACAATTTCTAATTAGGACTTGACGTTCAGCCAAACTTCACTCCTCAAGCAAATCACCTTGGCTAAGTTTGGAGCACAACTCACTAACTAAACTGCATGCCTATAACTCTTTAAAGGGGCTAGAAACCCCAAAAATTATTTTTTACCACGTGATCTATAGCACAATACTACACTTAAATGACCGTTTAAAAAATTATATCTTGTAACTGTGATTTAACACGAATTTTTTAATTTTTTTGATCCAGAAATTAGCAAAAATTGGTGTTTTGGAAAATTTCCTAAATCCGCTTTAACCTGCTTCTTATTTGGTACACATAGATATTAGAGCATACTACCAATCTAAAATGCCCCTTTATAACATCGTGTCTTAAAACTGTGCCCAAATATACCCTCAAACACGCAAAAATATGCATTCCAAAATCACATCTCATCTTGGTCATCAGCATATTTTGACCAAACTACTTGCCCAAATTACAAAACAAAATTTAGAGAATTTACAGAAAAGGCTGTCGAGTACGTCAATAATGGCCAATATTTTTATTGGATGAAAATCCTCCAAGGTCATGGGGCATAAAGATCGTCCCCATGATATTGCTTATGGGAGATTTTTGCCGATGGGACCTAGCCCGAAAAATGGCATGGTTGACAATGTGTCGGGAGGTCATGGTGGCCCAATAAGTTTTCGGTTAATTGCTAAATTCATCACTAGTTAGCCTGAATGAAATATATTTTTTGAGTTTAGCGGTTAAATACCCCTTTAAGTTGGGACTATAATTTAAAATAAATAAAATAATAGAGATACTAGCCACTTGGTTACAGCTTGCAGTACTATGTTGCTTGATAAAACTCCCCCAAACACTGGAGAGGGAGGGGTGAGATGGATAGTTATACATACACCAATACCAGGGGTGTACCATGTCCAAACCTCATGACACCGAGGGCTGTGGGTTGGTTCGAATCCCGCCTGTGCCATGAACTCGTATTTGTACGGCTCCTTCATTCTAACCACTCGTTGTCTCAAGTGGCAACATTGTATTAATTTTTAATTGAAACTTAGTAACAAACCTGTAGGGTTGTGCGAACCTGGATTTTTAAATTTCGAACCGAACCTCGAACCTGCATTTATAAGGTTCGCGAACCTCGAACCTCAAACCGAACCTTTTTTTTTAAAGGGGAAGGGAATCACATGGGCACTGAAGAAAAACTGATCATTGATCCAAATCTAGGCTGAGGAGCTTAGGCCTAGGGCCTAGGTTCCCTGGCTTATCTCGCACAATAATAATATTACAAGTATCAAATACAGCGCATTCTTGTCATAAATGTCCAGGGATTCTTCTGATGTATTTTTAATCATGTGGGGAAAACGTTTTAGGGGTAGGGTAGGGCCTAGCCTAGCCTAACCATCTTCAGACGAAAAATCATAATAATATCGATCAAATTAAGCGGCAATGCAACTTTTATAGCCAAACCTGAAGACAACACATCAAAATCAACATTAATAATGGTTTCTTATGATCTTAAACTGTTAAAAAAACACGCATCTTGGTTAGGTCGCCCTAGCCCTAGTAGGCCTAGGTAGGCTTACGGGATAGGCCCTAGGCCTACTACACTCGGACCGTCATCACTTCCCGATGAAAAATCATTACAAGATCGATGAAATCATAGAGAAATAACGATGAAATAAAGCGGCAATGTCACTTTCATAGCCAAACCTGAAGACAAAATCGACATTATTACCGGAGACTAGGGCTAGGCCCTAGAGAGTGGCTCAGGTCCCGACGGGTCGTGGATTTTGTTATTTCCGCGTCAATTTTGGCGATCCCGACTTGCGTGTTACGCGCATGCGCGCGCACTTATAAAATTCTGTTGTAAACGGGCGTGGAAAAAACGATGTTTATGTTTATTAAAAACACCTAAAACATTCCCAAATCGCTAGTAAAATGTGAAAAAGCATTTACGTATGCAATTATGACGAAATATATTACAATAAATACTTAAAATAGGCCTAGACTAACCTACAAAACTACATGTAATGGGAGTAATAGGGAGGCCTAGGCCTAGATTAGATTGCGTCGCCGTCGGGGCCTACAGGGTTGGCTTAAGTCGCTTTTGTGTAATATCCCCCACTGAAAATCAGTTATCTGAGTGGGTAGACTCTAAATACGAATTTATTTATTTATTGTACTACTACTAGGAGGCCAGGAAGCCAAGTCTTGAAACCACTCGTTTCAACTCACACACGTTCTGAAACGAGAAATTCTTCCAAGTCGCTCAAAATCGCCAAATCGGTAGTCTTGGGGACAAGTTCACGAGTCGCACGGTGACTTGGAACGAATGTTTTTTCACGTTTCAAACCACGAGGTATTTGTTGGTGACTTGTGAACTTTGTCGACTTGAGACGATCAAAACAGTTTGTTATTGATTTGGTAGTTATAAATTGTGACATATCAATCTAGATGAACGTTGTAAATGCAATTATAGATGTAACACGGTGAGCTAGCAACCGGCAAATTTACGTACCCATATTAATACATGCATCAACCCTTTCCAAATTGATCAAACACCAAGTATAAATTAAATATTTCCATTTAAAAAATTATCTGACATTGGATATCTAGGCCTACCTTTCAAAAACAACAATACAAAAACAAAATAGCACAGCTTTCATAATAAAGAGATCGATTATTTCAATCTAACTAGCTGTGATTTTGATCGATTTTATTTTGTAACAAAGTTTTCTATTGGTCACTATGGGATTGTTGGGGGCGGAGCCTCAAGCCGTGAAAATGGTCCCAAGACTACCGATTATCGTTTACCCCAAGTCACCGGTGACATAGAATGAGCGACTCGACTCACTTCTCGACTCGAAACGAGTGGTCTCAAGACTTGGCCTCCTGTGCCAATCTGCAAGGACTGTTAGGCCTTGGCACATCACCAACTCTTGTCTCTTGTTTACAAGTAAAATTTACGAGTTCCTAACTCGCACGAGCCTCAATCTCATTTTTTAAAAGAGGACAGGCCCTAGGAAGCCCTAGGTCCTAATTATTTTGGTATGTAATTAAAATGTATTAAATAGAATTAAAAAAAAACTCGTATTTCATCGAAACGGTCTCACATAACCTTAAAATGATTGTATCTTGGGACCTTGGCCTGAGCTAGCTCTAGGCCTCTAGCACCATTCTAAAACCAAAGCTTTGATGGGATATTTAATAGGCCTACACAAAGCCTAAGCCACTCAAATCCCAAAAGCTGGCTGGTGTAAGCCTAAACCATCTGCAGCCTTTGATTAATAGGAAAAAACATAAGGCCCAGGCTAGTAGTAAAGTAAAACCAAAGGGATATTAAACCACAAAGTAGGCCTACAACACTGATCGTAACACAGAGACGGGCTAGACCCTAGCCTTCTTTAATCAATGACCCTAGATACAAAGGCCTAGACCCCTTGATTTATTTATTTATTTAAAGTCTATCCTATTCAGTTATAAAAACTGATTTACAAAGGAGGACAAACTGAGTTATGGTCAATAGTGTGCGTACAGTTTTGTGTTTTGTACTTTGCAGGCCCCGTAAAAATGTAAATTATATTAATTAGGGCAACTAGTAATTATATTGTTTGTTCATTGCTTAGTGCGTTTTCCATTGGTCGCACTAGTGCGTAGCGAATCATCACCTGTTCTGTTACATAGGGTCTACATTTGTCCATATTCCCAAAAACTGGGAATCTATTTATTCAATCATTTTATTTAGGCTATATTATCCAGGGGCCAGGACCTACGAGATTAAAATCGGGGCATTGAACTCGAATGATTTTTATTTCGGTTCGGTTTGACCCCCCTGTAATAATAATGGATCCAAACCAGTCTAAACCCGTTGCGACACGGGTTGTGTTTTATTGTTTTAGTAGGCCTACATTTTACAAGTAAAAATATCACTATTGTTGGCACGTAGGCGAGATTGCGACCTTGCATTGGGCAATAAAGTTCCAAAAACTGCACTGGGTAGTTGAGCGAGAGGGTAGTCAACTTTTCCTTGGTATTCCTTGGTAACGTCTACTGTAAAATTTTAGAGGGGGAATCGAAGGAAATGCAGGTTAGATATGACCCCAGGAAGATGTCGGGAGCAGAGCTAATATCACAAGGGCCCTACCTGGTTGGCAAACGTTGCGACGTGGCAGGCAGTGAGCAGCAGCAGGCAGTAGAGCAGCGTGTTACCGGTAGTGGTGCACTAGTTTAAAACTTTAAACTTACACTTAAACTTGCGAGAGAGGTTTATTGTTATAATATTAATTAAACCACATTGTAGAAAGCCTCCAGAGCAGGGTGTGTGATTTTTAAATTTTTTATTTAAAAACAAGTCATGATTTATTTGTTTTAAATCAACTTTTCGATTTAAGAGGAAGCCGGCGTGATTTGATGTTCGGCGCGTTCCTTGCCCCGCAGCCATAAATCATTACATCAGAATACAACTCGGCATACTTGATAATGAAGGACATCTGTACGCGCCTAGGTATCATATTATCACATTTTCAATTTTTATCATAAATCAATCAGAAAATGTGTAGTTATTTGAGTGTTTTTGACCATTTGACAGAATCTAAATTCTAGAAAATTGAATTTATATTTTGTTTATTTTCTATGATTAATTATTGGAAATGTGATATGATAAGACACGGTCTTTAGGCCTATAATTAATTTTTACACAATTATATAAAATCACAAATAGATGCGACTAAAATTGGTTAAGACATTAGGAACCGCTTAAAATGACCATGCTGGCCTCCTCTTGAATCAGATTTGTAATGATTTAAATCAACAATATCAGTTTCAAAACTCGTCAAGTCGGTGAGCGGATTTTTTTTCAGAAAATAATATAGCCTTATTCAAAAACTATTTTAAGGAAAACTTTGCCTAAATCAGTTAGAACTCTTGTTTGTTGCTCAAAATGAAGAAAAAGTGCAATTGATTTGATAAATAAATCAATGTTTTTTATTCAATAGATTAATTGATTTGATTTAAATCTTATTTAAATTAAAAACACCCTGCTCCAGAGAGAGAGGCGAGGGCGTTGAGATGAGCACACACGGCGAGAGCTTTGAGAGAGTACACACACACACACGTATTGTACGTTGCGCGTGGCGAGTTGAGTGCACTTGGACTGCACTAGCAGTCTCTCTAGCTGACAAAAGTCTTCGTCAGCATTTGCTGTGATAGTACTGTAGCTATTGAACATCTAGGTGAGGGTTGTAAATTAAAAGGAAATGAGAGGGTTATTCAAACAGTGCGTGAACAAATACCCTATCCATCGCCGTTCCCTGCTTCTGACGGGGTCAGTTTGGGATTGGGTTTAGCAACCAAATTTTTCCACTTCTTTCTATCCTCCCACAATCGTATCTCTTCCACATCTTTCCAGCTCTCTCCTCTTGCCTCCAAGTCTCCTGCTATAGTGTTCTTCCATCTCTTCCTTGGTATTTCTTGGTAACATCTACTGTGGAATTTGAACTTGATGACGAGTCGCCTGAATAGCGTAGACTGGAATAAAGTCGACCATCTCGTTTGTACAGACCTTGTAGAGACACACGCAACAAAATAAAGTAGAACACTTGATCGTAAAAATAAAAGTCTATGTTGTTCAAATGAATGGGTAGGAGACCTCTATTAATTAAAGAAATACATCTCATTACAATGTTCATATGGATGCGTTGTCTGATTATCGTTATTAAAAAGCATTTAATGCGAGTCGACATATGTCCACCGGATTAGCGTCGACCTCAGATGAAGTCGACATTTGTCCACCGGATTAGCGTCGACCTCAGATGGAGTCGACATTTGTCCACCGGAATAAAGTCGACTCTTGATTGGTCGACTTTATTCCGGTGGACAAATGTCGACTCCAAGATCGTCGAATCTGAGGTCGACATTTGTCCACCGGAATAAAGTCGACCTCAGATTCGACGATCTTGGAGTCGACATTTGTCCACCGGAATAAAGTCGACCAATCAAGAGTCGACTTTATTCCGGTGGACAAATGTCGACTCCATCTGAGGTCGACGCTAATCCGGTGGACAAATGTCGACTTCATCTGAGGTCGACGCTAATCCGGTGGACATATGTCGACTCGCATTAAATGCTTTTTAATAACGATAATCCATATGAACATTGTAATGAGATGTATTTCTTTAATTAATAGAGGTCTCCTACCCATTCATTTGAACAACATAGACTTTTATTTTTACGATCAAGTGTCCAAGTTTATTTTGTTGCGTGTGTCTCTACAAGGTCTGTACAAACGAGATGGTCGACATTATTCCAGTCTACGCTATTCAGCGTCCCCCTTGATGACCACGTGTTAATTAGACGAGGGAGCGCAGCAAACAAAGTTTACAACGCAAGCCAAAAATGGACGTTACACTGGGAAGTGAAAAGAAAAAGTGAAAGATAACAAGTAACTTTTGGAAGTTGAGTTAGCATGTAGCGTATGGGACTTTTCACTAGTCGAACCAAGTCCGACTACTTCGGAAACTTTTTACTTTTTACTTTTCGACTTCGCAGTGTAACAGCAACGGGAAAAGTCCCTTAAGCTACATGTTAACTCTACTTCTAAAAAGCTACTATTTCTCTTCACTTTTTCTTTTCACTTCCCAGTGTAACGTCCGCTAAACGGCACCAGATCTGTTTTTTGTCTGTGAGTGAGTGACTTCACTCCAGAACGGCCGAACAGCTAAACAGATTGTACTGAAATTTTCAACAGACATCCAGTACAAGTATTAAGTTTACAGCTAACATTTTGAGCAAGATCCGTTGAAATTTAACCCCACAATAAATAATAAATTGAAAATAGGCTGAGAATATTGCAATTAAAGTAATGCCGCTTGTAACGCGACTTGGGCGTTTAGTATTGGTTCTCACAGGTATTTTTGGTGTTTGTGGTGTGAATGCCCCCCGATTACTTCTTTGATATGAAGTTCACCTCCATCAGACCGCAGAGCTGCATATGGCAAGTCAGGCGTTCCCAGCTCCGTCTCGCCAAGAGACGACTTAACTGCCGTTCCGATGAGCTCCAAACCGGACAGCACATCTTTGGATATTATGGGCAAAATATCATCTTTCCAGGATGATCTGGATGCGGGATCAGTGGTCTCTACCATGGACAAAGCCTCTTCAGAGTTCAGATGGTGCGGGCAGGACAATATCGCTTAGAGATGATTCTATAGCAGCTGGCATGTTAATCACGAATTGGGGCATCTTATCTTCCAGTGATTTGGCGTAGTTAGGTGGTACCGGTAACTCGTTAGCAGACGGGATGAGAATAGTCTCATCGGACGTGATGATCCGAGCTCCGACTGCCACATTCGTAGATTGAAGGTCCTCTGTTAAGTAAGAGTGTGTCGGCTGCTGCATAACCTGGCTACTTCTTTTGGGGTCTCTAAATTTGAAACGTGTGGTGGACAAATTACAGTAGAGTCTTGTGAGAGGTGCGGGGGGGGGGGGGGGGGAGATAGGATACAAGGTCAGGAGAGCGTAGATTTCTTAGACATTTTCAATCATGTTCTTGACTAATGGTCAGTGCATGACTGCATGCGGTCAAGGATCCGCGTAATGGCTACTGTCGGTAGGCCTACATTATAGAAATTACAATATGGATGCTCTTAAGGCTATTCCACCGCGTTTTTCTATTTTTTTAAATATGCTACTAAGTCAAAATATAGTGAATGGCTTTGAAACATGGCTATTTTAGAAAATCAAAAATATTTTTTCCAAATTTTTCTGATCCGGTACCACGGCCAATATAGCCACCTCAAAATAATTTCAAACTTCAATTCGCAGGGCACACCATTCAACGTAGGGTGTTGTGTTTTTGTGACATAAATTTTGAACTGGTTTTCTATGGACTGACTGAGAGAAAACAGATTTATTTTAACAATTGTCTTTCCTGTGATTTTTTTCGTTTGGCGGTACAAAATCGGTAAAAAATACCGCCAAACGAAAAAAATCGCTGGAAAGACAATTGTTAAAATAAATCTGTTTTCTCTCAGTCAGTCCATAGAAAAACAGTTAAAAATTAAGGTCACAAAAACACAACACCCTACGTCGAATGGTGTGCCCTGGCGAATTGAAGTTTGAAATTATTTTGAGGTGGCTATATTGGCCGTGTACCGGATCAGAAAAATTTGGAAAAAATATTTTTGATTTTCTAAAATAGCCATGTTTCAAAGCCATTCACTATATTTTGACTTAGTAGCATATTTTGGAAATAGAAAAACGCGGTGGAATAGCCTTAACAATAGCCTAATCTACCTGTTGTAGAATAGCTATATCACAGACATTTTTGTTCTGGTTTATGAGCTCCTAGTCGTGGTCGAATCTATCTTTAAAACTTGCCGCTATGCCCCTGTACATGCAGAGGTCCGTTGAGGGATGGATTTAGGGGTTTGAAAAAGGCTGCCGGCCATTTCGACTACAGTGGCCATCAAAGTGAACAATTTCGGGATGTGAGCCACTGTCTAGGGCTTAGGCTTTGTGTAGGCCTATTTAAAATATCCCCAAATGAATATTAGGTAGGCTAGGCTACACAAAGCTTTGATTTTAGAATAGTGCTAGGGGCCTAGAGCTAGCTCAGGCCAAGGTCCCAAGTTACAATCATTTTAAGGTTATGTGAGACCGTTACAGTGAAATACGAGTTTTTTTTAAATTCTATTTATTACATTAAGATAACCTACCAAATTAATTAGGACCTAGGGCCTATCCTCTTTTAAAAAATGAGAGATTGAGGCTCGTGCGAGTAAGGAACTCGTAAATTTTACTTGTAAACAAGAGACAAGAGTTGGTGATGTGCCAAGGCCTAACAGTCCTTGCAGATTGGCACACGACTCCTAGTAGTAGTAGGCCTACAATAAATAAATAAATTCGTACTTAGAGTCTACCCACTCAGATAACTGATTTTCAGTGGGGGATATTACACAAAAGCGACTTAAGCCAACCCTGTAGGGCCGCCCCGACGGCGACGCAATCTAATCTAGGAATCCCTATTACTCCCATTACATGTAGTTTTGTAGGTTAGTCTAGGCCTATTTTAAGTATTTATTGTAATATATTTCGTCATAATTGCATACGTAAATGCTTTTTCACATTTTCCTAGCGATTTGGGAATGTTTTAGGTGTTTTTAATAAACATAAACATCGTTTTTTCCACGCCCGTTTACAAACAGAATTTTATAAGTGCGCGCGCATGCGCGTAACACGCAAGTCGGGATCGCCAAAATTGACGCGGAAATAACAAAATCCACGACCCGTCGGGACCTGAGCCACTCTCAGGCCGAGGCCCTAGCTAGGCCTAGCTAGGCCTGCTTACATTTGGACCGTTACTTTCCGATGAAAATTGAAAACTCATTAGTAGATCGATAAAATTATGCGTCGATGCCATTATAATCTTTTTCGCCTGAAGAAAATCCACCAGCATCAACAATAAATAACGATTTCTTGCTATCTCAAGTGTCCAGAATATTTACGCGTCAAGAAAAATCCGCCATTTTAAGATTTTGCAAGTTGCATATGCACTGCTTACAGCGCTAATTCGACTTTCGATTATCGAGCGGCGACCGCGTAGACTTGTATCGATCGGTCGCTGCTGTAGGCGTCGCTCCGGAAGGTGTGGCTTTCTGTAAGCAGGAATTTCAAAGGTTCGGTTCGAGGTTCGTTTTCAAAAAAATTTTTCAAACCCGAACCAAACCGGTTTTAAAGGGTTGGGTTCGTTCTTTCTTTTCGAAGGGTTCGCAAAACCCCTAAAAAAACCTGCTCAAAAAAACCATTTGGTGAAACCCAACAGAAGGGCCGGGCCAAGTCGAACCCACTTGGGCCCATTTACTAACTGACTCTAGGGGGGGCCCTTTACTTTTTTTAGCTATTTTTTCGTGTTTATTCATAAAAATTTTTTAACATATAATCAAAATCAAAACCCTTCCCCTTAATTCGGTCATATATAAAGTTTAAAACCCTTTAAAATAATAAGCTGAGAAATCTCTTTAATTTTTCATAAATTCAAAAATAAGGAAAAAAAACATTTTTTTAAAAAATTTTTAATAAAATTTAATTTTTTAAATTAGAAAAAATCTGTTAAAAAGAAAAACATTTCCCCCCCCCCTTTGATTTAAACAATTTTTTAATAAAAATATAAGCCAAAATGGGGCGTATTTATTTTTGCTTTTTAATTATTGGGGCTTTATTTTATTTTATATATATATATTTTTATATTTTAATTACATTTAAAATATTTTGTTTAAACCGAAAATTCTGTTAAAGCAGTTCTTAAGCAGTCTTGACTATATAAACTGACCCAATGGGCCCTTTACCCCTTAGTTATTTAAAAAAAAAAGTAGGGTTTAGTTTAAACTTGCCCAACCCCTTCTCCAATCTAAACTGGGCCAGTTGCCCCTTTTTCCAAAAACTTTGTAATAAACAAAGTATGACAAAAAAGAGGGAATTAAATCCACCTCTTCCAACACAAATAATACATTTTTTTCGGAAACAAGAAATAGCTTTCAGTTTTTGGAGGTCTTTTCGATTCGGTCGAGGGGAAACCCAATTGTCTACATTTAAAAGTGTACTCACAGAAAGAGGGGTTTTGGAAAATTTAAAAAATAGTGAAATTACACTTTTTTTGGTCTCATCTCCGGGAACATCACTCAACCTGTAAAGGGGGGGATTTTTTTCCCATTTGGGGTTTTTTTAAAAACTGTAGGTACAGAAAAATGGGGCCCAAATATTGTAATCAGGGGTGGTTTATTTGAAAAAGTGGGGTTGGGGGCAAGTCCCTTGAGTTTTGGGGTCCAACTTTTTTTCCAAAATTATTTTACCAAGAAAAAGTACAATTCAAAGTAAAAACCTTTAAAAAACATAATTTCACCATTATCCTTAAAACTGTACGTGTCCCGGTGGGCCCTTTATATTACTATTTAAAAATTTTGGGTTTTACTAAAGTTCATTTTTTTGTCTGCATTTTTTGTGATTGGTTTTTTTTAGTTGTCCCCCTTTTGGGAAATTTCAGTTTTTAAAAATGATGGGATAGACAAAAAAATAAATAAAATTTAAAAACATGCAATAGTAATTTTTTTTGGGGTTTTTGGGCATTAGGCATATGTAGGCCCCAAGGAGTAAGAGTAACAATTACCGTAAAATTTTAATTAATATTGATTCAATCAAATTTATGCGAAAATTTCTCGGTGGGCCCTATTTTTGTTTTTATTTTTGAGTAGAGTACCAAATTTTTAAACCCCCTCAACCCCGAATTCGTGGTAATTTCACCCCACTAATTTTTAAAACCTTTGTTTATAAAAATCCATCCCCTTAAAATAACAATTTTACTTCATTCGTGCAGTCTGAAAGGTTCACGAAACTACATAGAGATGAATATTAAAGGGTTTTTCACGCCCCCTTGGATAATTTTTGATTTTTACCTGATTGGGTCGCGTCGATAGGGGCGTTGTAAAAAGTTGGGGCGAAAAATCCCCATCGACAGACGCAAAAACCCCAGGAAAAAATCAAAATTTAAACATATCGATGATTTTACCCCCTTTTCACTGTATCCCGTGTTGTAAAAAAAACGACCAGAAACCCGGGAAAATTGTGTGCGGTTTTAATATATTGCCCACCGTTTTTTGGGTTTTGCACGGGCCCTATTTTTAATTTTGGCCAAAGGGGGTTTCTTACAAATAGTCTTTAAAGTAAAAAAACCCCAAAAAAAAATATAAAACTGGGTTTATTACTCCAAATTAATAATGACTTTTGAAAAAATTTGGGTTTGTAGTCAAAATGAATGTACCCTATTGTTGCCCCTACAGTTTATGAGCATTGATTATATATTTAAATGTAAACAACCCAGAAAGCCCCGACTGTTATGAAATTTGGGAATTTTAAAATTTCATATAGAAACCCCTTGAAATGTTTGTAAAAAAAATTTAGTTTTTATCCAAATTTAAGAAAAGTTTTTTTCTGTTTTTCAATTTTGGGGGAAAGTTTTTTTGGGGTTTGGGGAGGGTAATGTATCTTCTATTCATTATTTTTTAACGGTCTTGCAAAAAAGTTCCTCAAAATTAAAAGCACTTTTCCTTTTAAAAGCTTAAATCTTGTCACCCAAAATTTGGTTTTTATTTTTTCCCTTCTACACAAAAAATACCTTAATTAAATCAGTGCGGGCCCAATTTTTTAAATCTTTTGATTTTTGGGGGTTTAATATATCTTCTTTTCATTTTTGAAAACTGTTTTGCAAAGAATTCCTCAAAAACCTAAAAGAAATTTTTTTCATATTGCAAGCATCTTTTATTAGGCCTACACAAAAAATGCCTTACTTTTAAATCAGGGGCATCCCAAATTTTTTTTAATCTTTTTTTTTTTGAGGGAATAATATTTTCATTCATTTTAAATAACTGCCCTTGCAAAAATTTTTCCTCAAAACCTAAAATATTTTTTCATATTCCCAAGCATCTTTAAATTGGGCCTACACTAAAAGATTATTTTTAAATCGGCCCAAAACTTTAAAAGTTTTTTTGATTTTTTGTGGGGTTTTAATATATTTTTCTATTCATTCCCATTTTTAATTTTCCCTTGAAAAGAATTTTCCTCACAACAAAAGTACATACCGTAGGGGTTTAAATTTTGGCCACCCAAAATTGTTTTCACTTCATTCAGTGTGGATCAGTGTGTCTTATAAAAATTATTTTTTGATTTTTTAAATTTTTAAAAATATATTCGTTTTGGTTTTTATTTTTAAATTTTTGGGTTTATTTCTTACCCCTTTTTAAATTAAATTATTTTTTGGGGGTTGCATTACAATCAATGCTCATAGTTTAGGTGTACCATTTAGTGGGCGGTGACTGTTTTCCAAAATTCAACGTTTTGTTTTTATTCCTTTTTGCACAGACGGGACGGTGGTGGATTTTGTGTGAACACTTCATTGAAGTTGAAAATTTCCTTTGATGTAGGGTTGGTTAAAACCTGTTTGGACCAGCCTTTTTTTCGAAAAACTAGCAACTGAAAAGGATGGGGGCCCCTTTTGCCAAATTTTGCAGTAAAACCCCGTTTTGCTTTGGGGAGAACACTCTGTTTCAAGTAAAAACTTGTGACGGGGGGGAGGGTTTAGCCCTAAACCCCCAAAAAAGACTTAGGTAGTTAAAAAGCGCTTTTTTGGCTCATTTTTTGTTTTTTTTTTCCCCTTTTTTTGCTTTTTTTTTCATGAAATTTTTTATTTTGTATGTTTTATTTTTATTTTATTTAATATTTTTAAAAAAATTTTTTTTTCCCAATGCAATTTTATCATTTACTAGTAATAATTTATATTATTTTTTTAAATTTGGAAAAATTTGGGAAAAATTTGGGACTAAGCCCCATAAAGTAGGTAAACAAATATTTTGGCCCCTTGAAAAAAATGGCAAAAGTCCATAAACTAGGTCAATGCAAACCCTTGGGAAAAGGTTAGCAGCTGACCTAGTAAATGGTTTAACCCTAAAAGGTAGGCCAGGAGGGCCCTTTGGGAAAAAAAATATCCCCCATAAATTAGGTCAATCCCCCAAATTTTTCTTATTCGGCAAGCTTGGGACCGCCCATTAGATTCAACCCCCAAAAAGGCTTTTTTTTTCAAAAGGAAACCCTTAAACACTAAAAAGGAAAAACAGAAAAGGGTTTAAGTTGTACTTTGGAAAAACCAGGGGGAAATCAGAAGGTGTTTAAGAAAAAATTTAAATATCCCCAACAAGGGCAGGGTTAAACAAATTTATTGATCAGAAATGTACAAGAAAGGGGCCGGGGAGAAACAGGCTGCTCCATGGCCTTAAAATTGAAAGTGATAAGGTTTTATGCACCCTACATTGATCAAGAAATCTGTACATGTCCATGGCCTTGAAACTGAAAAAGTGAAAAAGGGAAAGGGGTTTGGTGTTTTTAGTGAAAAGCCTCACCAAATTTTTTTCGAAGGTTGAGAGTTCATGAAGAATGTTCAAAGTGCAAAATTTGTGACCTTTAGAAAAAGATCAATGCAGCGGGGGCTGGGGGTTGGAGTGTGTACATCAAGACGTTCCCAAACCCATCTGAAACAACCAAAACATAGAAAAATTTTTCAACATAGCAACATGAAAAGGGCCGGGGAAAGGGGAAATCTAGAAAGGAACAAAAACATGTATTATTATTTGGTCGAGGGGGCTTTTTGGTCAAAAAAATATTGAGGGAAATTTTCATACGCGATGGGGGCGGGGATCTGCGATGGGAAACACAAGAAAGAAATTAAATTGTTGAAGTAGGGAGTTGGGGGAAAACCCAAACAGCGCACCCGAAAAAAAAATTTAGTACGCGTGCATTGTTGGGATATTTTTAAAAAATTGTAAGATTCCTAGATTTTTGGGCATGTCTTTTAAAATAAAAATTAACTAATAAAAATTTAAAAAAAAAAATAAAATTTTTTCCAAAAAACCCCCCAAAAAGTTTCTTAAAAGTTTACATTAAGGGTTTTTTTAAAATGGACACACTTTTCCCAAAATTTTTTAATTTATTTTTCACAAAATTCCCAAAAATTTATTTTTTAAAGGGGAAAGCAAATTCATTTATTCCCCCCAAAACCTTTTTTTTTTTTGGGTTTTTTTTTTTTTTTGGGTTTTCCCCTGCGTTTGTTAATTAAGGGGAAAAAAACCCCCAAAAGATTTTTAAAATTTTGGAGGGACCCCCAAAAAATTTAGAGGGTTTTTGTTTTTTTTTTTTTGTTTTTTTTTTTTTTTTTTGTTTTTTTGTTTTTTCCCCGGGGGGGGTTAAACTTCAAAAACGGCCTAAAAAAAAAAAAAAAAAAAAAAAAAAAAAAAAAAAAAAAAAAAAAAAAAAAAAAAAAAAAAAAAAAAAAGGGGTTTATGGTGAGGGTATTCCCTTTTTGGGAAAAAAAAGTTGAGAAATTTACCCGGGGGAATTTAAATAGAAAAAAGCTTTTAATATATTTTTTTTTGATTTGTATGCGTTTTTTCGGGGGGAAATTTGGGGGCCCCAAATTCTGCCCAAAGGGTGGGGCTAAAAGTAAATTTTATACATGGACATTGGGTTATGGTGATAAAGTCCCTTTTGAAAAAAAGTTGAAAAAGTTCCCCCGGGAAACCCCCTAGAAAAAAGCTTTTAATTAATTTTTTTAAGGGTAAATAATAACAAATTGAAAAGTAAAAATAGAAACTTGAAAAACAATCCCCCTACAATTTTTTGGAAGAAAAAACCAAAGCAAAAAAGCACTCGAAAAAAAGTAAAGATACCCCACGAAGACTAAAAATTTAAAAAAAAGCTCACCATAAACGCGGCGGGATTTGAGCTTTTTCCTATTTTAATAAACCAATAGCCCTTTGCCCCAAAATTCCCTGTCAAAATTTTGGGGGTTTTAAAGGGGCTGTTTTTTGGTTCTTTTTGTTACACATCCCCTTGTCTGAAAATTTAAAACATGTTTTGAAAACTTTTCCGTAAATATTTTTCCCCTTTTAAATAAATTTTTTTTTTTCTCCGCTGGAAAATAAGTTTTCGTCCCGGGGGCAAAAAAAAATATTCTTACGATCCCGATTTTGGGGAAAAGAAAACAGTCAGTTTAAAGAAAAAAAATTTATGAGTTAAAAATAGAAAAAAAAATCAGTCGCCCAAACCCAAAAATTTTTTAGCAGGAATGCGACTCGGGTCTATATGTCTTTAAACTTTTACAAAATTGTCTATAGCCTTTTGGGGTACTGCTAAATGAAAAAAAATAATTTTTGGGGGTCCAAAAAAATTTTTTTAAAGGCAATAGAGCCCCTAAAAGTAGTAAATTTTGACCATCCTATGATAGCTTTGTCACTTGTAAATTTTTACTTAAAATTGGGTAGGCCTCCCAATCTTTTAAGCGAAGCCGCGGGCCAATGTGCAATAACAAGGGGGAAAGTTCGAGCAATTTTCCCAAAAGATGTGCCCCCAACTGGGGATCGAACCCGGGTCCTCCCCCCTTTATGTAGAAAATGCTTTCCCGAGTAATTTTAGGGGCCCAAGGGCCCTTTAGAGTATGTATGTTAATTTTTGATTTTGAAGCCAAAATAAAAATAAAAAACAATTTATCTATTATGTTTTTTTTTAGTTTCCAAAATGCATTCATGGACAAATAAGGATAGCAACATAGTTCTACGATAATCATCAATCCCTTATTAAATCAATTAACAAATAATTTTGTATTTAGAGTACCGGGTCAATCCGTAACTGGGTTTTTTTAGTGGGGGACATAAATTTACGTTTTTAACCCCCTTAAATGTGCAATTATTTTCAGAAGTTGCCTTTCCCCTGTGTTTTTTTATTTTAAGGGTTTAAAAACCCTTATTTTTTTTGAAATTGAAACTATATTACTTTGCCATTTTTTCAAGTTTTCTCAATTTTTTTTTTGTATCATCACTGTTTTTTAAATTAAAACATTTTGTTTAAACCCCCCAAACATTTTTCTGAATCTAAAATTTAAACCCACATGGGAAAGAATATATAAACAACCCTTTTGCGAAAGCCCCCTATGCACAGATGAATCAATAGGCTTTTTATTCCCGTTAGAATAGCCCGAAAAATCGGGCCATCTACCACCAAAAATAAAAGGAAAGAAAATCACTAGAATGAAGACCTTTCTGCTGGGGATAAAACCCCTAATATCCCGGGAGGGACAGACACACCAAGGGGGGAAGTGTTGCGGCGCGTTTTATTTTGGCATGCCCCATTTCGGATGCCGTTTAGCATGGGCCCTATATAACGGCATTTAAAAAACTAAGGGGTTTAAAGTTTGATTTTCATGGAAAAAAAATCCAAAAAATACCAAAACCAACTCAAATAGGGATTGAACTCAGCTTCCCAAATTGCTTGCTCAGTGGGCCCATTTAAATTTTAAAACAAGCCCAGGCCAAACAGGGGACCTGGGTTCAATCCCCAATTTGAGGGGGTTTTGTTTTTTGTTTTCCACACAATTTAAATTTTTCCCCAAGAAAATTTTCCCCACACTTTTTCCTCAAGGGCACAAGTAGGGTTTTCCAAACCCCCTTTGGGACTTTTGGTTTTTTTTATCATTAATAATTAATGGTAAATAAATTTAAAAAAAAATTTGTAATTTAAAATCTACCCACTCGGGTTTTATAACTATTTTTTAGTGGGGGACAGTAAATAAAGTACCAAACCAAACCCGTAAGGGCCCCCCAAAGCAATCGACAAGTTAGCGAAAAACCCAACCCCAAAATCAAAAATTTTTAAACGGAAAAATAGAACATTTGGGATGGACAGTGCGAACACCCGGGATCAACGCCACAATTTTCAACTTGCAATGGTAATTTGGGGGTTCGTTGCTTTGGGGCGGCTCCAAAACACCCTTTCAAATCCTAAGACAAGAACTGATGGGCTTAAGTCCAAATCAGAAATTTTCAAAAAATTCCCAAATTGGCAGGAAATCAAACCCCTTTTGGGAATATATTATATTATAAACTGTGATAAATTTTAAATTTAAGGTTTTTTTTCTTTTTTTTGGCATAACCTGCTTTGTTTTTATTTATTAAATATAGCAATTGTTGAAAAGTTTGCCCAGATAAAGCACGATGCTCTAAACCCAAATGAGCTATTGGGGCCCAAAACAAACCCTTTCCCAAATTTCTATGTATTGTGAAATTTTTGACAAACCCGGATGTAAAGTAAATCCCAAAAAGAAGACGGGCCCCTTTTTTAAGCAACACCAAATCTTCAGTTTTATTTTTATCATACACAACAAACACAATATTTTGCCCAATTTTGAAAAGGTTTGTCCTAGGCCCCGAAGCTCGGTTTGGGAAAAGCCCTTTTGGAAATAAAGCCCGGGGGCCCCGACTTCGAACCCCACCGGTTTCAAAATTTTACGAAATTTGGTTCCTTCGTTAAAATTTATAAATACAATTAAAATACACAAAAATCTGTTTAAATGATATCTTTTGGGCTGTCACTACAAAAAAAAGCTATGAAAATGTTTTTTGAACATTATGAATAACGCGCTGATCGGCGGGAACCCGGGTTTAGCCTGGTTAGAGCCCGCGTTTGAAAAAGTGAACACGATCTAATAAACTTTACTCTACGTGACATTGTTTAAAGGGGAAAAATCGTTTTTCACAGGGGAATTTACAGGAACTATAAAATTTTCATGTCTATTTTTGTATGGATGTCTGTACGAATTTAAAATTTTCAATTTAGAAATCTTAAAATTAGTTTTGCATTTTATTATTTGGGAAATTTTATTTGATTTGATTCTTGCTCAATGGTAACCCATTATTGCAATTTTCAATATGGGTATTTGAGTCAATGAGTGGACAAATTAAGGCAGTTAAAAAAACCCGCCTTTTGCTGAATATGCTTCGGACCCCGCCCCTGAAGTTTAATTTAGCCACCGTGGATTTGAAATTTTAAATCTTAACTAAATGGCAAGGTATCTATTTTCCCCGCCCCCGTTTTACTGGGGATTGGGTTTTCTAAAATTTTCAGGAAAAAGCTTAATCTCGCCGCGTTTTTGGAAAGAGCGTATATGGGGCATTGAGCTGCCCGTGTTTTCGCGGGTTTTTGTTTTCTTTTGAAAAAAAAATTACTTAGTCGAACATTAATTTTTAAAAAAAATTTAATTAAAAAATTTTTTTTTAAAATTTCCTTATTTTTTTTTTTTTAAAAAAATTTAAAAAAAAATTAAATTAATTTTTAATTTAACAAAATTTTTAAAAAAAAAAAAAATCGTAAAATTGCAATTCCATAAAAATAATTATTCGGAAAGCGCTCAAAATTTTAAAACGAATATATTAGTTCTGAAATTAAGGTTCTGTAAAAAAATCATTTTCAATCGGGTAAAACATGTAAGTGTTATAAAATCCCAAAAAATTGTTTTTTAAAAAAAAAAAAAAACCCGTAAAATTACGATTTTTAGAAAAAAAATTTTTTTTTTTCGCTCAAATTTTTCCCCAAAAATCTTAAATTTATGAAATTTAAAGGGTTTTGTAAAAAATCATTTTAAAAACGGATGAAGCATTTTGGTGTTTTAAATTTGAAAAAATTTTTTTTTAAAAATCGAAAAAAACGTAAAATTTTCGTTTTTTTTTGAGGAAAAAAAATTTTCCCCATTGCGCTTAAAAACGGGGGGCAGTTCATGGGATTTAGCTGCCATTGTTACGCGGATTTTCTGTTGTTCTGTGAAAAAAACAAATTTCTTGTCGAAAAATTTAATTTTTAAATTTAAAATTTAAATTTTTTTTTAAAAAAAAATTTCCTTATTTTTTTTTTAATTTAAAAAAATTAAATTAAAAAATTAAAATTTAAATTTTAAATTTAAAAAAAATTTTTAAAAAAGAAAAAAATTTTGGTTTTAAAATTTCAAATTTTTCCCCCTAAGAAATAATTATTCGTTTCGCTCAAAATTTCCCCGGGAAAAATTAGTTTATGAAAATTTTAAAGGGTTTTGTAAAAAAATCATTTCAACGGATAAAGGATGTAAGTGTTATAAGTTTAAAAAAATTTTTTAAAAAAAGAAAAAAAACCCCTAAAAATTTCGATTTTTTTTTGAAAAAAAATTTTTTTTGATTACGCTCAAATTTTACACGAAAATCTTAAATTTTGAAAATTTAAATTCTGTGAAAAAAATCATTACAATCGGATGAAGATGTAGGGGTTATAAGTCCCAAGAAATTTTTTAAAAAAACCCCCCAAAAAAAACGTAAAAATTCGTTTTTTTTTGAGAAAAAAAAACCCGATTTCGCTCAAAAACGTGGCAGTTTTAAATTCAGAGATTTCGAAGGCCTCCATAAAATTTCCTGCAATTGGATTTTCGGTTTAGCCGGAATCGTGTTAAGGCATTCCAAACCCCGGTTTTTTTATTTTACAAAATATTCTACCAAGTTTAAAAAATAGTTTTAAAGGGTCTCAAAACCCGGCTATTTAAAAAAAATCAAAAATATTTTTTTTTTAATTTTTTTTATTTTGGACACGGCCAATATAGCCCCCTCAAAATAATTTTCCCGCTTCAAATTTGCCAAGGCACACCATTCAACGTAGGGTGTTTTTGGTTTTTTTGACCTTTTTTCAACTGTTTTTCTTGGACTGACTTTAGAAAAAAAAAAAGAATTTTTTTTAACAAAATTTTCTTTTCCCGCCCCAAATTTTTTTGTTTGGCGGTAAAATCGGGAAAAAATTTCCCGCCCAAAAGAAAAAAATTTCCCGGAAAAAAATTGTTTAAAAAAAATCTTTTTTTTCTCAGTCAGTCCAGAAAAACGTTAAAAATTAATGTCACAAAAAAACAAACCCTGCGTTGAATGGTGGCCCCTTTGGGGAATTTAAAATTGGAAAAATTTTTTTGAGGGGCTTATTGGCCCTTTTAACGGGTCAGGGAAAAATTTTGGGAAAAAAAATTTTTTTTAAATTTTTTAAAATACCATGTTTCAAAGCCATTTACTATATTTTGACTTATAGCATATTTTGGGGAAAAAGAAAAACGCCCGGGCGAAAGCCTTAACAAAAAACCCAAAAATACAAAAAAAAAGAAGAAAAAATAATTCCGGTTTTTTTCTCCAGTGTAGTAGAATGGGAAACTTCCCCTTCGCTCGCCCACGCTCATCCAATAAGTGGTAATCATATTATTGGGGTGTTGAAGACGTTGCAATCCTTTTCCAAGGACTAATGTACCCTTAGAGCACATAGGGTTTTGGTGTTTATTATTTAGCAGGCGCACATTGTGCATCTCAGTAAATTTCAAAAAACCAGGCTTAAAAATACCATTTTTTGGAATTTTGTATTGTAAATACATGTTCTGACCCGGTAAACGAACCGAGTTTTGTATGATATATAGGCCTTTTTTATTTTTATTATATCATCACATGTTTCATACCTCTGTGGGTGTTTTAAAAAGGAACTCGGGGAAATTAAATTTTAATTAAAAAATAATAATAATTTGCCAGTCATAAAAGTGGCTTAAAGTTTTTAAATTTAAAAAAGGGGGCGAAAAAAGGGCAAAAACATACAACCAATTGCTTTGTTCTTATTTAAAAAAAAAGCATGTTTTTCCCGATTATCTTACTTGGAGAAACCCTTTTTTGGAACTAAAAATTTTGTATAGTATGAATAAAAAAAAACCAATAACAAAAAAATTTGTGTAACAAGATGGTGCCCAAACCCACCCCCCGGTAAAAGTTTGGGAAAATTTTGTTCACAAATTCCCAATTTCAAAGGAAAAAGCTAAAACCCCTACCCCCCGTTTTTGAGCGAGCACCGGTACGTGCAACAACGAAACCCCAGTACGCCCTTCCCCTAAGTTACATACCCATAATCCTAAGGGCTTGACCAAAATTTTTGCTGAAAATTTTTAAAAACGGAGGGGGAATGTTGGACTATTGGGCCCCGCAAAATTTTATAACGACGGAAAATTTTTTTTAATTTTTTTTTTTTTTTAAACCAACGATTTGGGGTTTTTTTCAAAAAAATATACAAACAACCCCCATAGGTTGGGAGTACATTTGTGCCCAAAATTTTTAGGTCGGGTAAGAGAAACCCGGGGCGACCTGTACCCAAGCAGTAAAAAGAAAAAAAAACAAAAAAAAAGACATTTTGGGGCCATAAGAGTCAAGAGGAGACGCTCGCTCAATTAAGTTTATGATAACATTAAAAAATTAAATGCCAACAATTTACTATTTTTTTTAACACGAGCAGGTAAAGGCCCCGGCCCGAATTTTTCTTTGTGATCTGAAGCCGTGGCCAATCTTATTTAAACTTCGTTTTTCTATAGCGTTTGAGAAGGGCATCACACGTCTTTTTTTAAAATTTAAAACGCGGTTTTTAAAAAAAGTTAACCCTAAAAATTTGTACTTTTGCAAAAAAAAAAGGAGGGGATTTTTTTTTGGATTTTATTTGGGTAAAATACGAGGGTTTCCAAAATGAATATCACAGATTCTGGGACCCAGCCCCTTAATCTAAAAAACCCGGGGAGCCTTCCTTATTTGGGCCATTGGGTAAGAAATTTTAGGGAAATTAAGTCAGGTGGGAGGAAAAGTGTAACGGAACTCTTAAAGCCAGCCTAAAGCATAATTTTTTTTTCGGGCCAGGGCCCAAATACGAACCCAAAAATTAAATTTTGACTCCGACTTCAAGAGGTGATTTATGGCCATTGATTCCCAGTTGCCCCGTTTAATTCCCCTTTCCCCCTTTCTTTTATAGTTTCAAAAAGGGGAAAAGTCTGTAGTTACCCAAGCCCCAAAGATTAATTCAGAAGTTTTTAACTTTTGTTTGGGGCATTAAGTCCAGCTGTTTTTGTCTAAGGGGAATTTTTTTAAAAAAGGGGGCCTTTGGGGGCCCCTCCTAAACAACAAAGGGCCCTAATAAATTTTTTAAATTGTTTTGGAATCGGCCCCCTTGGGGTTTTGGCATTTCCCGCGGGTGTTCGCACTATCCCTACCACTTGGGTTGCTGCATTTCCTATTTAAAAATCGATCTTTTGGGTTTTTACGCTCACTCGTTGGGTTGCGTCGGGGCCACAGGGTTGGGTTTGGTTTCTTTGATTTACTTTTCCCCACTGGGAAAAACGTTGTGTGACGAGTGGGTAGACTCTAAAAAATGGATTTATTTATTTATTTTTAAAAGACGAGTCGGTAGACCAAGAGAGGGAAATGGAAAAATCAAAAAAAGGGAAAATTTTATAGAGGACCGAGGTGACAAGGGGAAAAAGTAGAAGCAAGGAAAAAAATGGGAAGACAGAAGTGGATGGCGTGACTGGTTTGGAAAAAGTGCGAGTGAACTTGAAAGAGGACATGACAAAGGCCCGGAAAATCGATGTTTTTCAACTCCCTATAGTGCCCTAGAAAAATGGTTTGGATAGCCCCCCCCTGACCTAATTAAGTTGGAAACAGGAAATCAGATAGATAGATAAATTAAATTTTTAATTTTAACGACCCCATTTTTTTTAAATGACTGTATATGGACTTATAGATTTCCTTCGGTTACCTTACAGACAGTAATGATGCAGCGGAACCTACCCCCGTTATTAACGTACTGTGACCCCCGGGTTTTAAAGGGGAGCTATTGAAAAATCAACAAAAAAATTTTGTAAGGCCCCCCCTAAATTTAAAAGAAACTAGACTTAGTATGTGTGATGTTGAAAAATTTTTCCCTTTAAAATTGCAGGAATATCGAAAGTAACCTTTCAAAAACATGCCCTAAAAGGGGATTTTAGGCCCCTAATAGTTGGTGAAAAAGGTTAATTTTCACGGAGCTATAGGTAGGGGCGAGTTTTAAAGAACTTTGGCATTTCTGGCTATGTACTGTGGAAAAAAAAAAAAAAAAAAAAAAAAATTTACAAATTTTATTTAACGACTAAAAGGGGCACGATAATTTGCAAGAAGATCGAAGCAGGGAAAAACGGGAAAATAAAAATTTTTTTTAGAGTTACGCACTCAAATCATATACCGGTTTTTGGTGTTGATTATTAGCAGGCGCACATTGTACATCTACAATTCAGGCTTACTACCATTTATTATGGATATGTATTGTAAATACATGTTCTGACCCGGTATCGAACCGAGTTTTGTATGATATATAGGCCTATTTATGATATTATATTCATCACATGTTTCATACATCTGTGATGTTAAAACAGAACTCGAATTATTATAATAAAAAAATAATAATAATATTTCCAGTCATAAAAGTGAGCTTAAAGTTTTACACGTAATAATGGCGGGAAAACAGGGCAATACGTACAACCAATCGCTGTGTGCTTATTGAAAAAATAGCATGTTTGCTGATTATCTTACTTGGAGAAGCCTTTTTGGAATTAAATTTGTGTAGGGCCTATAGTATGAATAAAAAATACCAATAAACAATTATTTGTGTAACAAGATAGGTGTGCTACCTACCCTAAGTACTATAACATTTGCAAATTTGTGTACACAATTCTAATTACTAGGAAAACGCTAAAGTCCCGGCGCGGGGTGGAGCGAGCACCGGCTACGGGCAACAACGACCCGAGTACGACATTCCCATAATGTTACATACCAATAAGTCTTTAAGGTCTTGACCGATTTAGCTGAAAATTTGTAAAATAGGAGAGAATGTTGTACTTATTGACCCTGCAAAATTTCATAACGATCGGAACATTTTTTTATTTTTTTTATTTTTTATAACCAACGATTGGATTTTGTTCAAAAACTATACAGCAACCCGCATAGGTGGTATGTACATGTGTGCAAAATTTCAGGTCGATCAGAGAAACGGTGCGACCTGTACCGAAGCAGTAACAGAAAAAAAAGAAAAAAAATTAAAAAACAGACATTCGAGCCATAAGAGTCAAGAGGAGACGCTCGCTCAATTAATGTTTATGATAACATTAATAAAGTAAATACCAACAATGGACTATTGTTGAACGAGTGAGCGTAGCGAACGTAGTGATTTCCATTCTACTTAAACGGCCCTTATTGTTTTTTCTGCGTGCGTGCGTGTGTGTGTGTGTGTACGTTGAAAATCAGCCGAATCGCTGAACAGATTGCGCTGAAATTTTAAACAGACATCCGGTACGAGTTTATTGAGAACTGCTAACAAAATCAGCAAGATTCATTGCGATTTAAACCTACAAGAAATGATAAACCGAAAAATAGACTTCCAATGTTTAGAAATTATTTTAACGACAATGTTTTAGATTTTGAAAAGATATTTTTTGTTTGTTTTTCGCCTGGCCGTGAAATGCCGTGCCCATGCAAGGTCAGTCGAATGTTGGACGTCAAGGTACCCCCAAATTCCGCTCGTAGATTGAGTAAACCTTGCAATATTTTCACGTATTTCGTACTGGCTATGTTTAGTAGGCCCTATTGCCACAGATGATGGACTTCACTGCGTTATATGCATTTCAAATCATGTTTAATTATTTTTGAAATACAATCTAGAAATTACAAAATCTTTCCCGACCAGGGGATTGAACCCACGTCCCCCACATTTCGGCTACAAGGGCGCTTTAGCCAACTAGACTAGGGAAACGCCAAAGTCGTAGTTAGACGAGTGAGCGAGTCATGTGGTGAGTACCCGGGAACATTTTGCATTTTTTAGGCCAAAATGCTCCACTGTAGCCTATGATAGGCTAGGGAGGCCTAAGGTAAGGGGAAGACAAGAAATGTTACCGGGTACTCAACACATGGCTCACTCACTCGTCTAACAACGACTTTGGCGTTTCCCTAGTTTTAACACGAGCAGGTGAACGGCCGAGCACTGAATTTTGCTTTGTGATCTAGAAGACTGTGGTCAATTTTATTTAAACTTTGTTGTCTAAAGCGTTATGAGATGACGTCACACGTCTTTTCATAATTAAATCGTGGGAAAGAGTTAATGTAAAACTTTGTACTTCTGCAGGAAAAAAAGTATTTTCTTTGGATTATTATATTAGGCTAAACTACAGGGTTTTTCAAGTGAATGTCTACAGATTCTGTATACCAGCGCTTATGACTAAAACCGGTGAGCCTTCCCTATTGGACCATTAGATAAGATTTTGAGGGAGAATAGTCAGGTGGTAGGAACGTGGTAGCGGATACTCTTAATGCCAGCCTGACGACATAATTTTTACGGACTATACACGAACCAATAATATATTCTGACCTCAGAGATTCAAGAGGTGATCATGAGCCATTGATTCGAGTTGCTAGTCAACTCCTTTCCTCGTACTTCATAGTTTCAAAATGGAATAGAGTCTGCAGTTACCGAAGCAACAATTAATTCAGAAGTTTTTTAATTTCTGATTTGTACATAAGTCCATTCTTGTCTTAGGAATTTGTAAATGGTGACTTTGGAGCCAACCTAGCAACGAGGCACATAATAAATTGAAAGTTGTTCTGAATCGGCCTTGTTCATTCTGGCGTTGATCCGCGGGTGTTCGCACTATCCATACCACTGATTGCTGCATTTCCTATTAAAAAAATCGATCTTTGGTTGGTTATCGCTCACTCGTCGATTGCGTCGGGGCCTACAAGGTTGGCTTGGTCGCTTTGATTTAATGTCCCCCACTGAAAATCAGTTGTGTGACTAAGTGGGTAGACTCTAATAATACGGATTTATTTATTTATTTTTAAAAGACGAGTCGGTAGACCAAGAGAGAAGTGGAAAGATCAAAGAAGAAATAAGATAGAGGACAGAGGTGACAAGTGGGAAAAAGTAGAAGCAAGGAAACAGGGGGAAGACAGAAGGGGATGGCGTGAGCTGGTAGGAAGAAGTGCGAGTGAACTTTAAGAGGACATGACAGGCCTGGAAAGTCGATGTTTACAACTCATATAGTGCCCTAGAAAACTGGTGGCTATAGCCACCCCCTGACCTAACTTAAGTTGGAAACAGGAGTCAGATAGATAGATATATATATTTATAATTTTGACGACCTTTTTTACCAACTGTATATGGACTTAAGATCCATTCTGGTTGACCTTACAGACAGTATAATGATGCCGCAGAACCTAACACCGTTATTAATGCACTGTGACCACCTATTCAAAGATAGCTATCGAACAGATCATCAAACACTTTTTGTAGCTACCCCTAATCACGCCCTTCCTAATTGAAGAGAAACCTCAGTCAAACTAGACTTAGTTTGTGTGATGTTGAAATTATCCTTAAACTTGCTAGGAATATGGAATAGGCCTATACGTATGAACGTACATCATAAAAGGCTATTTTAGGCATCATAGTTGTCGGCGGAAAATGGTTAATTTACACGAGCTATAGGTATAGGTCGAGTTTATAATGAACTCGGCATTTCTGGCTATGTACTGTGGTAAAAAAAAAAAAAAACTTTACAAATTTTATTTAACGACTAAGATGGACACGATAAGTAGCAAGACGATCGAAGCAGGAAAAGCGGGAAAATAAATTCTTATTTAGAGTCTACGCACTCAAGTCATATTCGCCTCTAAAAGTTGCAGATATGCGCTCTGGCGGAGAAGCGCTCAACTGGAGGTTTGGGGGTAACTTCTACCGCGCGTATGCTTTTTCACACAGATTTGTATTACGATTGCATTAGTTTTGGGACTGTTGGCGATATAAATACATGCAACAGTCCACAATATTGATGTTTGCTAATTGCTATAATCAAGAATACTGTAATAGAGTAAAAAATGACGTCTCAATATATCTATTGATCTTGAAAACGTTTAATTTTGCAAGTCAATGAAGTGACAAAATGTTGAGGATTGGGCTTTCATCATTTGATTTTATTGACGAAATTGACGACATGTCATACTCATAATAATATGTATTTATTTTATTTATTTATTTAACGTTTATCCTGTTCATTTAAAAATGATTTACAATGGCGATATTGTTCATGATATTTTACGTCAAACCTTTTACAGTCTCCTGGTATAAAAGTACAACATATACAAAGGCCCCGGGGATCCATGAAGAATTCAAGTCCTTATTTGGTGACCTTTGCGTAATAATATCGCCATTGTGACACCATGATAATATTTAAAACTGAATATAATTTACGACCATGCATGTATGTAGGGTACTTAGGTGGCAACCAAGCCCTACCACTCTCCACATGTTTTTAATTTAGAATATGTTGGGATTCAAAGGATATCAACTATGTAACATTTTCGTTAGAAATTAAGCAATCAAACTCCATAAGTAAATATAAACAATTGATCCAAGTATGGTTGATGGATCAATGCCGTAGAAATTAAGTGTAGCCATACTGTTATTTTTAAAAATATTATTCAAAACACTATTAAGACATGTGTCTACCTAAACCATTGTATGATTTCATTATCTTCTTATTTCCACGCAATGTGTTGGCTTAACATTTTCAAATTTTCATACATAATACATAATTATGTTACTGTCAGTTACATATTATTATTATTCATTATTGTATTACACATGACATTGCATGACATTAGGCCTATATTATTACTAATTATTTTACCACACTATGTTACATTTTACTATAGGTACTTAGTTTAGTTCCTACTTTCTCTTATTTCTAGTCTTCATCAATATAACACTGTATGTAAAAGACCCCAATTTGTGGGTAAGATATACACTCACTGCAGGTCAGTGAGCACTAGAATATAATATATTGAATTCAATATTAATTATGTAGGTATTACAAATCGTTCAGTAGGCCACCAAATGAAACAATGATATGAGATTTTGATGTGATTATTGGCAATTAATGTCTTTCTGTGTGTGTGAGGGGGCAGGGTATAATTATTATACTACCACATTTGTTTTGCCGTTTACCACTCACGTGTAGTTTTATATGTTGTCAGTTGGAAAAACATAGAATGCTATGTTACGAGTGCAAAATGCAGGCACAAAAATCAACGAAAAACTATATCATCTGCATGACACACCAAACCCATTATATAACGAGAATCGCCAATTTAACCATTTCTTCTTAAGCTTAATATCAGTAGCATATATTATTATTATAACTGTTGTCAGAGTCAGACATAAACATGTGTCGTTGTCGCTTTAAAAGACTGTTGATTTCCATACGCCAGCGCGTAGTAAACAGAGGCGAACCCCCAAACCTTCAGCCATATTGCAAGAATTCGCGCGACGGTGGCGCGATCTCTTATTACTTTTAGTGGCAAATACGTTTAATGTTTAATGTCTCCCACTGATTTTCAGTGGGAGACAGTAAACCAAAGCAACTAAGCGAACCCTGTAGGCTCCGACGCAATCGTCAAGTGAGCAATAACTAAGCAAAAATCGATATTTTTTAATAGGAAATATAGCAATGAGTGGAATGGACAGTGTGAAAACCCGCGGATCAACGCCAGAAACAACAAGGCCGATTCAGAACAACTTTGAATTTATTATGTGCCTCGTTGCTAGGACGGCTCAAAAATCACCGCTTTCAAATTTCTAACCCAAAAAACTGATTGACTTAAGTCCAAATCAGAACTTCTACTACCTTTAGCGGGAAATCAAACCCTGGACCTGCGGCATGGGAAGCAGAGACGCTAACCACAAGACCAACGAGCCACAAAGAAGAGAAAGGCTATGGTGGTCCAGACTTGAGACGCGTGAAGAGGAAGCAGGAAGAAAAGATTCCAAAGATACAACCTGAAGGGTGCAGGAGACAAGGACAGGAGACGTTGGTCTTGTTGTTAGCGTATCTGCTTCCAATGCAGAAGGTCCAGTGTTCGATTCCCGTTAAAGTCAGAAGTTTTTAACTTCTGATTTGGACTTAAGTCCATCAGTTCTTGTCTTAGGAGTTTGTAAACGGTGACTTTGGAGCCGTCCTAGCAACGAAGCACATAATAAATTTCAGAGTTGTTCTGAATCGGCCCTGTTGATTCTGGCGTTGATTCGCGGGTGTTCGCACTGTCCATACCACTGATGGCTATATTTCCTATTAAAAATATCGATCTTTGGTTGGTTATCGCTCACTCGTCGATTGCGTCGGGGCCTGCAGGGTTGGCTTGGTCGCTTTGATTTAAAGTCCCCCACTGAAAATCAGTTATATAACTGAGTGGGCTGACTCTAAATAAAATTTATTTATTTATTTATTTATTTATTTAAGAAACCTGAATTAGGTGGAAAATATGTAAGTGGAAAGACAGCTTCAGTAAAAGTAAACGGGAAAGTGGTGGGAAGAAAAAATATCGCAATAGCAACATTATTTTGTACCTTTGTTTCACTACGAGCTGCTTTCAACATGACGGTTGTGTTTCTGTTTGAATCATGTGCAAATGTTTACATAGGGGTCCCAACGAAAGAATGCAGATAGCTCGAAATTGTTTTCCTAACACAACAACTTTGTCAACTGTATTCAAGCTAACTCAGTACGTGTGGATCTAGCACTTGGAGGAACACCGTGATCTAGCACAGATAATTTTCGCTTGCGTTGGTAAAAATATTTCTCTTTCATACACAAAGGCGACATTCAATTTGCCGCGCATTCATACTACCCCTACCACTACATAGCATCTGTATTCTTTCGTTAGAGCAAGTATAACTTAATCTTTTCAAGCCAAAATAACAGTAGGTGTACTTGGAAAGCATACTTTGGAAAAAATGGTTTTATTTTTTAGTTAATTTCATTTAACACATTAGAGCAGTGGTACTCAAACTGCGGCCCTCCTTACCAATTATTGCGGCCCATAATTTTGTGTATTTACTCATAAATGTTCATATTTTTGTGTTGTGTTCGTGTGATAAATCTCCAACCAAGAAAATGTTTCTAAATGCTCTGCTCTCTGCTTTCTAAATTCTAAAAGTTCTGGAACTTCAGTTGACCAAAGGCTTCTGCTCTCTGCTAGGATGCAATTTCTCATCTTTGTATCTACACCTAAATATTTTGCTTTCCTCACAGCCAAAAAGTGTCTGTGTCTGTCATTAGTTGAAGTGCCTAGCAGTGTATAAAGCAGACCACGTTACTGTCGCTGATCCGTGTTGATATATCACTGAAATGTCAGGTGTTAATTCAAAGTGCGCAAAAAAAGAAAGTTAGAAATGAAAATCGTGTTTTTCAATTTTGTTGGGAAGAGGAGTTTTTTTTTTTTTTTGTTAAAGGTAAGAAAGAAGATACTTCAATGTAGGTTATTTTGTAGTGAGCTAGTTTCGGGCTGGAAACGTTTTCAATAAGGACGGAAACACTCATCGAAACACAGCTCATTTAAGGACAAGTTTCCCAAAGGATCCGTGATTTGGTCAGAAAAATTAACTTTAATGAAAAAGACCTTTAAAAGACAATGTTCCACAATGGATGTGTCAGTTATCAAAAGTAACGCGGCGACTAGAGCATCCTATGAGATTTCGAATATTTTAGCAACAAAATTAATGCGGCCCAGCTATACTTGGATTATTTGAAAAGTGGCCCTCCGGAAAAAAAAGTTTGAGTACCACTGCATTAGAGAATTTATCTTTGGCCTGCCTCACATAAACCTAGTTTTTGCTCATGGTCTGGCTTTAGTTGGTAGAACTTAATTCGTAGGCCTACAATTCAAATCAGCTTTGCAACACCTTTTGCCGAATAAATGATATTCAAACGGTAGGCTACTAAATAAATAATTATTTAAAATATTTACATTTTTATTGTTTTCGGTCTTCAAAACTTGATAATAATAAGTACATTACCCCATGTGAATTTCCATATTGTTATGCAATTGAAACAAAAAAAGGTTACGATGATTCAACTTTGACATTTAGCCCTACTTATATGGGTTCAATTCAAGCTTATTTTGTAAAATAAATAAAACAATTTGCATATATTTGGGTTTTAACGTCACTTGTGAATTACACTAACCTCTACAGTGTTACCACTTTGTACCACAGTTTATATTCTACCTTTAGGCCTGAACAGACTATAGAGGTGAACACCTGTATTGTACATTCACCGTACTCAAACAACCATCACCTAATGTTAAAAGCTACTCCAAGTGAATCTGAAGTAAAAATTCATGTTATTCAGGTAAGATTTGCCTGTGCCCACTCAAAAATATCCTCGATTGATCGTGTGTGAGTAGGCGAAGTGTCCAGTTTATTTGTTAACTACACATATTTTTGTGTGAACATGTTCAAACAGTTTGGACATGAAAGGAGGAGTGGTTAAAACACAGTGGAATTTATGGCAGGGATTTGAATTACCATGGATGAAAATGTTAGTAGCCTAGTGTTCAGGGCCGGTTTTAGGATATTTTATAGTGTCTGCGAGTAGTGAAAATGGCGCCCGTATGGACTTTTGACTTGAATGGACTTGCGGCGGCCACAAGGGGTCTGGGGCGCGCCGGAGGCTTAACGCTGTAGGTGAAAAAAATTTCACCATAGCCTACTAGGTTTTTTTCGTCATGTTTTAACTACACTAGGATTCTGTAAACGATGTTTCACAGCAACAATCTGCGATCTAAAAACTCAAAAAATGAACTTGAAGTGGCCCATTTTAGTAAATTTCAGCATAAATTTTTATGTAATAACGAAGCATACAGGCAAACATATTCGTTTTACCAAGGTGACTATCGAATTGTATAAGTGTATGTGAATATTTTACTACGGAGATTCTAGAATTAATTGGATAAGGTCGTACCTTAGTAACCGTTTTCAGTTTGTTACTAATAAATTTAAATCATCGCGAATACTAGCCAGTGCCAAATCTGATAATTTACCGGTCACATCAGGTGTGCCTCAAGGATCTGTGTTGGGCCCTCTGTTTTATACACTCTACGTCAACGATATTTGTAGCTATATAGCAAAAATTTTAAAATTATTATGTATGCTGACGACACCACAGTTATTGTTAGTGCTAAGACCTTAGAAGAATTAATAGCTCTTTTAAATTTATTAATCAGTAAGTTGCAAGTATATTTTGCTTCAAAATAACCTAGTACTTAACAAGGATAAAACCATGGTAATATTATTCTCAGCTAGTGGTGTACCTGATTCATTTTTAACAATACTTGAAGAACGGTGTAATATTAAACAATGCATTTTAAAAATTTTAGGAATATTTGTTGACCAAAATCTTAAGTGGAGTAACCAGCTAGATTACATGTGTGCTAGGATTAATTCCTGTAGTTATGCTTTTAAACAGATCCATAATTTATGTGATTTAGACTCCCTGGTAACTATGTATTATGGTTATGTATTCGGTGCTGAGGTACGGTGCCATAGTATGGGGTGAGTGCCCAAACGTGGACAGAGTTCTTAAAGCTCAAAAAAGAGTACTAAGGTCAATGCTAGGATTAAGTAATAGGACATCATGTAAACCAGTTTTTAAACGATTGAGAATTTTAACTGTACCCTCTTTATATATTTTTAACTCTGTTTTATGGGTGAGAAAACACCACAGTGATTTTACTTTGAATGACGAAATTCACTCTTATAATACCAGACGACAGAAAGATGTTCACACAGTGAAATATAATTTAGGTGTTTTTAAACGAAGCCCTAAGATTAAATGTGAGAGATTGTACAATAGGGTACCGACTGATATTAAGAAAATTGACTCGTTTCATCGTTTTAAATCTGTTTTTAAGGAATATCTATTAGATAGTGCTTTCTATAAAGTGTCTGATTTTATGTAGGCCTACTGAAATATTAATAATTGTAATAAAAATATATGATAAAATGTATATTGTTTAAAAATGACAAAATCAGTCATAATCTGTATGATGTATGATGAATAATAAAATGAAAATGATGATGAAAAAAAATGAAATATTTAGCTCACTTTAATTTCGCCCCACCCTCTGCCCCCTCTCGGTTCCTACGCCACTGGTAGGCGCGAATTTGCCGCTGCAACTTGATCACACTCACGAGTTACGAGGACAAGCATAGTATAGCGTAATAAGCTAAAACTAGAATCAGGAGTGTGAAGAAAGAAAGATAAATTGTATCAATGGTGCCGAGCGGGTAACTTGTCATTTACCAAAAAAACGCCTTTGTTTGCAATGTGTTCACATTCAGTTAAGCCTTACCATAACTTACAAGTTTACTTACTTCGTAGTTGTTATACTATTTTATTTAATTGCAGATAACTAATAGAATCAGTAAAGTTTACGGAACGGTCAAAACTCAGAATATGTAGGAGAAAAGTATTATTATGTTCATATTTTGTTATAATTTAATTATTAGCATTTTTGCTTTATTTGATAAAATTCGTTGTTCCGTAATTCCGTAACAACGTCGCGGACGCCTAAAGCCGGCCCTGAATTTGTTGGTCAAAATGTATCTTATAGATTAACTTAAGACAATTTGGTAAATTGTTTACAAAATACGTTTTTTATGCTGAACTTGTTTCCAACATAATTAGGTGACATCTCGAACCGTCTATTTTGCAGATTGACGTTTATCTCTGAAGGTCAAAACATAACGTATATTTTTATTTGTTTTAAATCCCGCACTTCCTGTACTACTATGACACGTTTTCGCTCTGTTCCAAACTGTTTTAAATCGGTTTCAGATGGGACAAATAAACAAACCTTGGGAGAGGATAACTGATCATAATAGGTTTGTTTGTTTGCGGGACCTAGTGTTAACACTAAAAAAGTCAGTGTCTACACTTTACACTGGCTTCTAGGCTAGTGTTATGAGTGCCAGTTTTAACACTGAAGCAAACGAACGGACCAAAATGGCTCATTTCACAAAAGTGTGTACGAACGAACAAACCTAATGTGAAGTGTAAGCAAAAATTCAAGGGAAGAGTGGTGTTCGGATGGTGAGGTCGACAACATTTAACATGGATGCTACGCTAGATGTGGACCTGAGATTGAAGGGGTGGGGAGGTTGATAACAACAAGTTGGCTTTTACTTGCTCGACATCTGTAGGCCTATTATTGCAATATTGCTATTCAAGACTTTGAGTGGCGATAGACGAGGGTGATAAGCTTTGGTCAATTTCAAAAAAATTTGCCTGCAGGATTCAAATCTACATCCTCCTAGGGCAGTGGTCAAGAACCTGCGGCTCCTGGGTGGGTCCAGCTCGGCTCTAAAGTTGTGTTAAGTAAAGTTTCTAAATCCAAAGTCAACCTGCAGCTGTCAACATGAGCGACGCAAATAAATGCAAAAATCCGATGAAATAAAAAACTTCCATAAAAAAATTCAAATATAGACCTATTAGGCCTATGTTGTACTTGTACCCTATAAAAATAAAACTGATGTTGTATGATCAGGGCTCGAATTTAACGCTCGCCCGGTCGCCCGAGGTGAGTGTATTGTTCCGCGGGCGAGTAACTTTTGGGAATCACTCGCCCGGCGGGCAAGTGATTTTTTTGGTGAGCCGTAACATAAATTGTGTACATTACGTTTCAAACTACGCGATCAACAAATATGTGGCGGTATTTACAAGGAGTAGATAACCCAAACAAGAAACCAGAACCAATCCTAAAATATTAGAAGAATCGTGTGCGCCTTTTTTCAAGAACGCTGGCTAACAGAACACACGTGGCTACGTTTTGACCAACAACTCAATTCGATGTTTTGTTCTGTTTGTGAGATATCTAACGTAGAAGATAAACACGGTCCTTTTGTAAAGGGTTGCCAATATTACCTTAGATATTACGTAATTAATTATTATACGAAATTATGTATTTGAGTTATAGTAGTACTAGTAGTAGTTTGGAGTAATTTTTTTTGGACTAGTAAATTTACAAATATTTTAAAATTCAAGCCCTGTATATGATGTAGCCTAATTATTTTTCAATTATACTATACTATGGCTCTAACTAGCAATCACTTTCAAATTTTGTATAAAAATGGCTCCCAAGGCAAGAAAGGTTACCGACCCCTGTCCTAGTGTCATAAAAAAAAAAAAAAAATTGATTTAGAGTCTACCCACTCAGTTATATAACTGATTTTCAGTGGGGGACAGTAAATCAAACCCCACCAAGCCAACCCTGTAGGCCCCGACGCAATCGACTAGGGAGCGATAACCAACCAAAGATCGATATTTTTAATAGGAAATGTAGCAATCAGTGGTATGGACAGTACTAACAACCGCGGATCAATGCCAGAATCAACAAGGCCAATTCAGAACTTTATATTTATGATGTGCTTCGTTGCTAGGACGGCTCCAAAGTCACCGTTTACAAACTCCTAAGACAAGAACTAATCAGAAGTTAAAAAACTTCTGACTTTGACGGGAATCGAACCCTGGACCTTCTGCATTGGAAGCAAAGACGCTTACCACAAGACCAATGAGCCACACTTTTGCTTTGGACATATGCGCATATGCTTTGGACCTGCGCCCTAATCGTATCCGCCACCACGAACGGCATGCGTGGTGTTATATAGGTTGGCTAGTAGTAAGGATATGGGGCTGGTTACATAAGGAGGGCTCATCTAGGATGAGCCAAGGTGGAGGGGAGGGTACTTGGAAAACTGGGAGGGGGAGGAGGGAGTGTATTTTGGTAGGGGTAGGGTGCTGGTTACAGCCTGGGATGCATTAAGAGGGAGGGGGAGCAGAGTATAGTAGTTAATGAAGGGTGTGCAGAAGATGGAGGAGGGAGTTCGACATTATCACCCCGATAAGCTTTGGATGTGTTAAGTTAGACCAGAGAAAGTTTTGGTTGGGTCTTAGGTGGTTGAGGGGATGCATAGTCATATTCATTGGGTTGAGAGGGCGGTGTGATAAGAGTAGCGGGCTACATTTTCAGAGACAGTAAGGAGAGTTGCCAAGAGTGGAATCAAAATTGTAACTTGAGAAAAGTGGAATAAATAATATTCGAGGAAAATATAACACATTTGGTGGTTTTTAGAAAGATTTGTGCAGCATGTAGAATAGGGGGACCAGGTGAAAATACAGTATAAAAATGAGCTGGCTGCAAGAGGAAATATAAGAGCTAATTGCTTATAGCTAGCGTCGAGTAGATGATGGGGTGATGGAGGGAGAGAGAGAACAGGGAAATTGGAAGAAGTTGTATTTAAGCACTGTACAAATTAAAAATAAATACGGGGGTGTTTACATTAAAGTGGAAAAATTAATATTTTCTCCAGTGACAATGCAGATGCATCACATTCATAGTATGGAGGGGAGTTTCAGTAGTATAGTACCTGGGAAGCAGTGGGGGGGGGGGGGGGTGACAAACCTCTTACTTTTTCAAAAAGCTATATTAGAAGGGTTTTAAGGAAGGTAGGTTTCTGAATATTAGAGATGATAACAATAAGAAAGTTAAGATTTGTTATGTATGTTTAGGAAATGATAGTAGGCGATGGAGAGGACAGGCAATTTGAATAAACGTTCTTTTAAATTTTATTCCCACCTGTCTAAATGATTTTAGAACTAACACCCTACACACCTTCAGTCCTTCATATATCTTAGGGTCTTCATACCTCATGAAGAACAAAATTATCTAAATTATGGTACCATACCTAATTCTTTGCTTTTGACAATATTGAGCTTGTGTAATGCGGACTAATGCCCTTGGTCACAAATGAAGTCATCAATATCAAGCTCGATAGCAGTTCAAATATTAGACTCAAGTTGAGCATGCGTTACTTCTTTATTTTCATTTGGGTTTATGGGTACGTACCTACAATTTCAAAATTTGGTTTTCTTGACAAAAAGACTATGTATAATGAAACCAAAAGATAAGAATTTTAATTGAAAAAGGAATGAGAAAATACAAAAAGAAAAGCTTAGGTGGCATGTTCATGAAAGAAAACTGAAACATGTTTTAGGTAAGGGGGTTGGGGGAACCGATGGCCCCTAGAGATAGATGGAAGGACGGAATAAGACAAGAGCGTGGGATAAAGGGAAACTGTGGGAAGAGATTGTGGGAAGGACGTGCCAATCCTGGCTAGCAAGCACATAGGGAAGGACGTGCCAATCCTGGCTAGCAAGCACATATAGCTCTAGTTACTAGTGTCCTACTCATGTTGGAACCACGTGTTCGATTACTAGGCCTAGATCATTTATTTACTAGGCCTATATTTGAATTTATTTGTTGTCCTCCTTTGTAAATCAGTTTTAATAACTGAATTGGATAGACGTTAAATAAATAATAAAATAAATAAAAGATGAACAAGAACACATAGGGCCTAATCCGTTTCTCGCGATATCAAACCTATTTGAACGTTAAGATTTTGACGGGGAGTCTACCTAGGGCTATCAGCATTCAGCAGATTGTTTTACAGATTGTGGTCTACTGTAGTTGCTTTTAAAATATCAATTCATGGCAATGCAATTTTAACAGTGAAACCCTTTTTATACCAATTCTAAAGGCCTGTATTTTACTACAGTATACGCCTACAATTCAAACGTATGGCATCGCTCCAACAGGAGTTATGGATTATAACGTTGCCACGTAAAGTTATTTTTATTATCTTACGACTGTTTTAAAAAGGGGTTTACTGTAGCCTACACAATGGAACAACAAGTTTAAAACAACTGAAATCAACTCACCAGAAGTGATCTGCTCGGACGCTGCTTGTGTGGGCCGGTCTCAGTGCCGACTTCAGTTTGCGGGGGGCGGAGACGACAGTGAGGCTGGGACATTCCTGGGAGGTGGCGCTTCGTCCATTACCAACGACACACGCGAATCGAACACTAATTTGTTAATATACACTCGCGAATTGAACACTAATAGTTACTATACACTCGCGAATCGAACACTAATTGTTAATATACACTCTCGCAAGTCCAACAAATACGGACGACACTCGCGAATCGAACACAACCGTAACTACTTTACACTCGCGAGTCCGGCACTTCACTTCCGTCCCATGTAGGGGTTGGTCCACTTCAAGCTGGAAAGAAGAAAGTTTAAATTAAACCACTTTTTAGCATGTCATACAATGGAGGATGAACTACGTGTATTTTTAAAGATAAATTTTTTGTAGGATTTGAAGTTTTTGACTTTTTGATGCTAAATTGGTAAACATATATTTTAGCCCTTTCATCCCTGACGGGACTTCTAAGTCCCTCAGTTTTAATTTGGTAAAGCATTAACATGGATAGGAAAATAAAATAGCTCCATTAACCTGATGGGACGTTCAAGTCCCACTGCTTCGGAGCACATAGAGATCGCACATTCACATAGGATAACATTTACACCTTGTAGGCTACATTTAAAAAAAAGCGAGTTGATGTAAAAAATATTAAATTGTTGAATTTTGAAAACAATAAAGGCCTATATAAATCAGAAAAAATATTAAATTTGCCACTTTTTTACACCATTTTTGTATATTTATTTGTTTACTAATTTAAAAGAGGCTTGTTCTTGAACTAAAATCTTTACAAAAATAAAAAAAGTTATAAATTGTGGTTCATATTCTCAATCCAAAATTTTAAAAAAATCAAAATACTAAAAAAAAGAAAAAAAAAAGTTTCGCAAAAAATTTCTTATTTGATAATGTTTGATGAATAAGTAAAAAAATATCCACATTTTAATTTTTTTAGGTTCAGGGATGAAAAGTTTAAAACGCAACATAGGCCTAATGCAAAATAATTTTTTCCTATAGCCTACCTATTTCAACGTCAAACTTAAAAGTGGTTATATTGAATTAAAATGTTCGTAGGCCCCTGTTAGTAATTTTAAATTATAAGTGCAAAAATACCTTCCCACATTTAGGGCTTTGGTGGAAATAGGCCTAAATAAATTCCATAAAAGCTTAATTTGAAAATATATGCCTAAATGATAAATAATAAATATTTAAAATTTTAATGCTATTTTATGTTTGTTAACTCTTTAAAAGGTTTCATATTGGGGTTCTTTTCTATCTTCATATCTGCTCTAAAAAGGGGTTTACTAGCCTACTTCAATGGAACAAGATGTGTAAAGACTTTTGAAACCTACTCACCAGAAGTGATCTTCTCGGGCGCTGCTTGTGTGGGCCGGTCTCAGTGCGGACTTCATCTTGCGGAGGGCGGAGACGACAGTGAGGCGGGGACATTCCTGGGAGGTGGTGCTTAGTCCAGTTAGCAGTGTCGTACGGTAGGTAGCTGGAAAGCAGAAAATGTAAATGATAATTAATACTTAAGTAGGCCTGCCATTGTAATTTGATTTATGTAAAAATAAGCTTCTTCAAATTGAACAGTTCATAGTCAGTAAGCCTACTTTAAATGCACAGTAAAGATTAAGAGTGTGCTAGCAGTGTTTAATTATTTCAAAACTAAGAATATAAATGTTGACAAAATTAGTAAATAATTATCTTACCTATCATCACTGACGGTGACAACTTCTGCAATGACGACACGTCAGCGGAGAAGTCTTGATCCATCTGGACAACTGCGATGCTGACTGCGGAGTTGTTCGAGATCAGCTCCCTTGGTAGATACGAAGTACGAGCGGGTGGAGCCGTTTACCAGCGTCGTAAGCAGGTGTACCATAACTAGAAAATAAAAGTTGAGCATTGGTAATGTTTGGGTATCAGGTAGGAGATATTTTGATGCTAGACTGGTTGACTTGTGGTTGAATTAAATTACAATAAAAAATAAACAAGGGGGATACTTGCCTAGGACAAGGAGTGTCCGTCAACCAAAACAATAGACCACACAATCATGAATTAAAATATGTGGTGGGGGGGAGGGGGGGGGGCAGTGAACGACTTTGGCAATATCCATATGTTTCTAATTTTAAAAATTAAATATGAACACAACACATTTATGTGTCTTGGTGCTAGGAATTATATTATGAAGACTGATCTAAATGGGCTCTTAACACCTCCAAAATCAATGATGCTTGACATTAGGAATCGAACCCAAAACCCTATAGCTATTGAAACCAGAACTAGCCATAGTAGGGCTACAAGAAACCAGCAACTTAGCAAGAAAAAAATTATAATTTATGCATAATATTATGTTACAAGGAGATATCAAACTAAAAATGTTTGGCTTCAGAATTGAAAAAATTCAGTTCGTATTAAAAAATGTAGTTTATTAAAACCAAGATTAAGATTATTTTATTTCATTTAAAATTCATTAAAAGGTCAAAGTTATAATAATGTCGCTCACCTAGCCGTCTGTCAGGTCAGACTGTTGCTGTGACGTCACGAGGCTGTCAGATGACGACCTTGGCCGGGCGAGTGAGGTGGTCGCCGAGCCCCCCCCCCCCCCCCCCCCAGGCTGGCTGTAGTTAGGGGCCGCTGCATTCCTGGCTGGGAGATAAGAAACAATACACTGATTATAACATCCAGTACGATGTCCTTGTCTTGGTGATACAACTAGGACTATCCTCCAAAACAGAGCGCGTGATTATTGAGGGGGGGTGGGGGAGAGGTGAGATATAAATACATTAAAACACTTCCAATTAATTTCCCGCTCAATTTTACCGCGTAATGCAGGAACGCAGGAAAAGAAAACTAAAGTAGCTATACGTAAAACAGCTGGCCTTGACTACAAGAAATTAACGCCCTATGCGCGACCTCCTAGCCCCCTTCAAAGGAAACTGGAAAAACTCGTAATTCACGAAATTAGTTTCTGGAGCACATTTACAAAAAAAAATCCAGAGCGAGCTGATATCATTACCATTACCACACGAAAAGAACAAATGAATGGTGGTACCGCCATTCAAAGTCACACACAATAAACATGGGCGGACATGAAGGGTTGATGAATCTAGCCACGCTTTTTTGGAAATAATAAAGAAAACGAAGCAATGATATTGAAGGAAAACTACAAACAAATTAGATCTCGCACATTGCGTATAGAGCTGATTTGAACATGCATGCAACCAACAAAGAACGCCCGGTCACGTCATTACATTGACGCTATCAAACCATAACCCCGTGATCAAACTATACATGCGATATGATTAGTTAATTCAATATATTTTAGGAATTCCGAAATAAAGTGGATATAAAGCAATAATATTGAAGAAAACGCGGATGATAACTAACTGCGTAGAGGCCAGGGCTAATGTGAATTAATGTTGAAGCATGCAACCCGGAAACATAAGCAGCGCAATACAATAATATGTGGCGATAAATAAGTTGTGACATGAATATTAAACTACACTTTTAAGCAAAATATAGTAAAGAAAATGCAATAATCTTTAGTAAAACAGCAATGCAATGAAAACTCACGGCGTAGGGCTAATGTGAACTAAGTTGAAGCATGCAACCAGCAACTACAAAGGAATGCCAGGACACGTCAGGGGTGCTTGATTATGAAGTTACCTTACGTAAGTAAAATGAATCAAACTACACTTTTAAGCAAATATTAGTACTACAATGCAATAATATTGAAAGAAAGTAGCAAAGAACCAAAAGAAGCAGTGAAAAATGATGAAATCAGTGCAAGTAGAAACGAAGCTGGTCTGTGTAATTACCTTGTTAGAGCGGCTTCCTCCGTGCGACTGTACTGAACGAGACGAGGCCAGCGAGTGAGCGAGGGTTGCCGGCTGCGTGAGTGAGCCAGCCTGGGTCAACTGACGTCACACTCGCGCGGCTTTGCGCATGTTATGTTCTGCAAACTACAATCCAAACAAAGGGGGGGGGGGGGGCTTTTCTCCAGAAAAATGTTAACTTGAAGGTTATTTTGGTGCAAATGCGATTGATCTGATCTGATAATCTGTGTGATTGTAATTCGCAGGTGTCGTGAAAAACGAAGATATCACACTTTCTCTTCAGAACCGTATACTATTAAAATACTACGCCACTATTAGGCCTAATAATAATTTAAAAAATAACAATAAATAGGTAGGGTCTACATTAATAATAATTTGTAATAAGTACCCTAAATAAAATGTGATAATGGTGCAGTGGCAGATACAGGGAGGCCGGGGAACCGCCCCCCCCCCCCCCCCCACCCCAATGACCTTATGACTCGCCGATTTTTATTTCATAACAAAATTTATTACGATCACATCTTTTTTCTAATTTTAGATTTTTAAACGTGTTTTTAGGTCTAGCCACCTCAAGCTTTACCCTCGAATGGTTAGACTTGAGTTTGCAAGACTAACATCTTCCCCCTACGGTCCTACCCTACACTTCTCGAGTTGGCACTTATTCCTGGATATGCAACTGCTTCGACAAGCCATGTAAATGGCTATAGCCGGTCAAAAATCACATCCCTAAAAGGGCTCGCCCCCCCCCCCCCCCCCCCCCCCCCCGCCACGAGTCAACGCTAGATCCGTCCCTGTAGTGGTGTCATCAGTCGGAATCTCTAATAAGCAAAAATATACCATTTGTCGCCGGGGACGAGGATGCATTTTTAAATAACTGTATAAAAAACTATAACATTATTTTATTTGTTCATAATGCAAAACGCTCTTTCCCATTTTCAGACTGAACATTAGAAAATTAAGATATTTGATGACCTATCCCACGCGAGGTATGGCAATCTCGGACCTATACGGACCCTACACCTACCAATTGCCAACTACGTGATAAGAAGGGGGGGGGGTCGATCTCTTAAATTTGGGCAGGGGGTGAGAGGCGGGGCACAATTCCGTTGCTATTTTGCAAACTGACATAAAAACATGATGGTCTTCACAAATTTATTCATCGACGAAACCACGCTAAAACCCTATAGTAAAATCTATACCATGTGCAATGAATTAATTAATATCGAACCCTATTTCCAACTAAGTCGGGTAGGGGGGGGGTTCCCCCCACATTCTTGGGCTCCCCGGGTTATCGAACCCCGCTAGCCTGCCGACGTTTCCCCAATATCTTTTTCTTCCCTGCATCATCTACTTCACTTTTTTCCCCCACTGTCTCTTCCTCAGGGACCCCGCCAGTTTTCCAATTTTCGTTCTCCCAACCTTTCCGGGTTTTTAATCCTTTTCCCAAGCACATTTTCCCTTCAAATACATACTTGTATAACTTTTTCCCATCTCGTCTGGGCCCCCCCTTTTTTTTCCTTTTTGTTTCCGCGCCTTGTCTACTGTATCTTCGAACCCTGCCTTCGCATCCTTTCTTTGCCCAAACCCACCTCAGCCTTTTTTTCCCTTAGTTTAAACTCTCCCCTAGTTTTTTTCATTTTGCAATATGAAAAAAAAATATATCGTGGCTATTTTCCCCAGGCCGTACTAGCTGCCCCCCCCCCCCCCCCCCCGATTAATTTTAAACTGTTTATTGATCTTTTGGGGGTCGGCTTCTAAACCCGTCTCCCAAAGCCCCCGGGGCCTTTTTTGGGTTTTAAGCCCCGGACCGACGGTGTGCTACACGTTTTCGAAGCGGGGTTTTGAAGACAAACCCCCCGGCTTTTGAAGACTAAAAATTTTTTAGGCCCCCTCTCCAACGCCCGCACGATTTTTGTCGTCGCACACGTTTTCAAAGCGGGGGTACTTTGCTGAGGGAAACCATAAAATTTCCCCAAAAGTTTTTGGGGGGTGGGGGGGGGGATAAAATAACTATTTAAAGGGGGAAATTTAGCAATATTCGATGATTGGTATTTCTTAAGTCTATCGCCGAAAAGTGCAATTAATCTGTAGCATTTCAAAACACTGTTTTAAATAGATATTTTTGTGACAAATTTAATCAAGTTGATGTTGAAAAGAATTGGTTTTGGGGGAAAATAACCCAAGTTCATTCTTAACAAGTATAAAATCTTTTAAATTTGCAAATTAAAAAAATAAACGCATAATTTTGCCCGATATGGGAACCTGCTCAAAACTTATAAAATTAATATTGTGTCGTTTAATTTTTGCTGGCACTCAAGTGCTAAAATGTAAAATATATTTCTCATTGAATTAAAAAGTCCGCCCCAACCCGGGATTTTGAACCACGGGTTCCCCCCCAGGGGCTGAAATCAACCACACGGTTTTTCAGTTTGGGCTTAACATCGAAAAAATGTTAAATGCCACCGGAAAGTAATTTTTGAATGGTTGGGGCAATTTTTTAATTTTTTAAGTTTTAAAAGAGCCCCCCCCGAATTTTTGGGGCCTTTGTGGTGGGCAATTTTTTTTAAAAAAAGGTAAATAGAAAAAAAAAAAAAATTTTTGTTCCCCCCAAAATTTAAAAAAAATTAAAAAATTAGGTTCTAAAAAATATTACTCATAAAAAAGATTTTAAAATTATAAAAAATTTTTTTAAAAAAAATAAAAAAATGTAAAAGCATTTTTTTAAATAAAAAATTTTGTTTAAAAAAATAAAAAAAAAATTAAAAAATTAAAAAAATTTTTACAATTTGGGAAATTTTTTCCCGGAATTTTAAGAAAAAAAAAAAAAAAGAAAAAAAAAAAAAAAAAAAAAAATTCACCCAGGAAATTTAAAAAAAAATTTTTTTTTAAAAATTTAAAAAAGAGGAATTGGATAATGAATCAATTTAGGGGGGGGGGAAGGGGGGGCCCCAAATTTCAGAAAAAAGGGGGAACGGGGAATTTTTCTAAAATTTTTGGGGGGTTCCCGTCAAGGTCTTGCACTTTGGGGTGAGGGCCCATCTGGCAAAGGGGGGCAGGAAGGGGGGAAAGGTCCGACGCCGTTGCCGGCTCGTTTTTTGGGGAAAGTCCGGGGCCCCCAAAGGGGCCCCGGGGGACTTTTTCCGTGCCTTTTTTGTTAGAAGGGGATCTCCGGCCTTTCCCCGGAAAAGAGGATTTCCTTTCGTTTTAGGGGTAAAAATAGGTGTTTTTGGGATTCACCCCCCCGGGTTTTGGGCTTGGGGTTAAAGGGGTTATTTTTGATTTTTCATTTTTTTATTTTTCGGAAAAAAAGTGAAAAAATTTTCTATTTTATTTTATTGAAAGGAAGAAAATAAAATTTATCCAATTTTTTAAAATTTTTTTCCGAAAAATTTTTTTTTTTTTTTTCCCCAAAAAAAATTAAAAAAAAAAAAATGCCGTTTTTGGTTAAAACTAATACATCTAGGGGGGGGGGGGGGTATTGACAGTCTTTGTCTTCTAAGAGTTCCGAACAACGAGAATGAACATTCTTCTTTTGGGCCCGCTAAAGTGTAGATGAAAAATTTTACTTTTAAAACTTTTGACGGAAAACTTTTTTACAATACCCATTCTTTAAATGTTTTCTTTTTTTTTTTGTTTTTTTTTACTTTTTTTTAGGAGCAATTTTAAAGGGAACGTTTTTATTGAATTCGGGGATTGAACATGTTTTTAAATGTTTCTTTTTAGCAAAAAAAAAACCCAATTTTGAAAATTTTGGAAAAAATTTTTTATAATAAATGGGTTTTTTTTTTTCCCGATTTTCAAAACATACCCCCCCAAAAGCCCGGGGGCCCCCCCCCCCCCCCAACCCAGCCCAAAAAAGTAATTAATTCTTTCCCTTTTGGTTAGCCTAGCCTTTTAAACCAAAACGGATTTTAAATTTTAATACAAATTTTTAAAAAAGGTGGAAAGGGGGCTTACCAACCCATTTTTAAATTTTTCCAATCGGAAAATTTTGAATTTGGGTATTGCCTTTTCTTAAAACATTTATTTTATTTTTTTAAATAATAATAATTTTGAAAAGGGGCAATATCCTTTCTATTTTTTCAAATTTTTTTAATAATTCTAAAAAAATATAAAAAAAATAAATACTTAATTCTTTAAAAAATTTAAAAAAATTCCAAAAAGTTTAAAAAATATTTTTTTTTTTTAAACATTTTTAATAAAATTTTAAAAAATAGATTTTAAAATGGGTTTAGAAAGGAGGGAAAAAAAATTTTTTTTTGTTTCATGGATTTTTACTAGAAAGGTATTTATGCCCCAAAAAAAACTAATTTTAAAAATTAAGGAAGTGACCCTTTATCTAAATATAATTTAAAAGTAAAAAACTATATTTTTTTTTTTGGGTGGGAAATACCCTTTTAAATTTGGTTTTTTGGGAAAAGTGGGACCGGGGGCCAAAGGGAATTTTGGGAAATTTTTTTTAAATTATTGTAATTACCTTTTTTATTTAAAAAAAAATTTTTAAATTCTTTAAACATTTTGTTTGGGGTCAATAAGTTTTGTTGCAGGAAAAAAATAAAAATGAACTTTCACAAAATTTTTCCTAAAGGAAAAAAATTTTTTTTTCTTAAAAAAAATGCGTTTTAATATAAATTTGTCGGTTTAAATTTTTTTCCTTGGGCTTTTAAAAAAGGGGAAAATTGCAAAATATTAAAAAAAATTTTTTCCCCTTTTTTAAAAAATTTTCTTGTGTTCCCCTCATCTCTTTTTTTTAAAATGGGGACTCCAAATTAAAAAAATTAAGGCATAATTTTTTTGGGGTTTTCTTTTAATTTTTTTTTTCCCAACTTTTCCCTTTTTAATTTAAAGAAAATTTTAGAGCGACCCAGCAGCGGTTTTTTAAATGGTTGTCACATCATAGCGACCCTACATTTGTGTCCCAAAAGAATTATGAAAATTTGTTGGACTTTCGCTTGCAGTCGCTCTGTGGTAGGGGGCAAGCGACCTCGTGTTTTTTTAAAAAAATTTTAACCAATGGGGGCGATTGCCCCCGATTTTTACAGTTAATTAATTTTAAAGGCCCGTTTGTAGGGGAAGACGTACTTATTTATTTATCCCCCTAGGCTAGGATTGATTTGATAAAATTTATTTGCCCAGAGAGTGACCAATTTTTAATAACCTTTAGCAGAGAAATGACTTTTATTTAGATCTTTTAAGACCAACTTTTACTTTTAAAAAAATGTTGTTTGTTGTAGGGCAAATGTGTCTTATATTATATTAACTGTAGGGCCTATGTGTATTTTTTATTTAGGTTTTTTATGTTGTTTATGTTTTGTTTTTTTTTTATATCCTGTATTATGGTTGTAAAACGTTTGGGGTAAATAAAAATAAAAAAAATATAATAAAAAAAAGTACTGCCCTGGCAACAAGCTTTAGGTATACATTTTCACACAAGCAAAAGAGGTATAATTTAAATAAAAAGAAATAGAGTACCTTAATTACATCAACATGAATCGAAGTCACAACAATCTATAATTAAAGGGGAGTGAAGCGACTGAGGTCTCCTTCAACTCAAACCCGGCGCCATTCTGTGGCTGTGTGCGTGCGTGGTACGTCGAAAAAACACCGAATCGCTGAAAAAGATTTAGCTGAAATTTTTTGACAGGGTCCGGACAAATTTACTGAAACTGTTAACAAAAACCCTAGTTCTTGGGGATTTAAACTACAAGAAGTAACAAATTTTAAAAAAAGACTGCTAAAGTGGAGGACCTATTTTAAAAAAAATTGTTGTTTTTTAAAAAAATTTTTGTTTGTTATTGCCCTCCGTGAAAAAGCAGTGCCCCAAAGGGCTATCGAATCTTGCACGATCAAGGTACCCCACATTCCGCTCGGATATTGAGCAAACCTTGCAATCTTAAAACGTTTTCTTATGGGTATGTTTTTTTAGTATTGTCACAGATGATAGACATAACTGCGTTTTAGCTTTTAAAACACTTTAAAAATTTTAAAAACAATCCAAAAAACAAAATCTTTTCCCGACCCGGGGGTTGGCCTGGTCCCCTCCCACAATTTTGGGTATAAGGCGTCTTAGCCCAAAATAGACTAAAAAACCCAAAGTCGTTTTGACGAGGAGCAGCATTGTTTTGTACCCGGGAAAAAATTTGCATTTAAGTTTGATAAAATATATATATAAATAATACGCTTTTTTAAATTTATTGGTATAAGGCGCGTACGTAAACAATAGTGATAGGCATGTTATATTGGAAGAAAGGTGAAAATTTAAAGAGACCCACGAAAGCCCACGACAAGTTTTAAAATATAGACCTATCTAAAAAACAATCGTATTTTATTTAAAAATATATTTTACATTTATTTATTCCTCATAAAATAACTTTTGGCCAATTTAATATTTGGTAGTCTGGGTGATTTTAAATTAATTAATTTTAATTTTTATTTAAAAATAAAGTAGAGAAGCTCACCCTTTGGGGCCATGAATTTTGAACTTCTGTACCCCAAATAGTGATAGGCCAATTTCCACGTTTGTCCTTTTTGCATTTAAATTTTCCCTTTTTGGCCTAGGCCCTTTACTCCACTATTTTTGTATTTTTTTTCTAAACCCCTTTTAATATTCTTTAAAATATCAAAATTTTTTACTTTCAAATCCCGAAATTACACGAAAAAAAGTTCGCGGGTCACTTCTCTGTGTTTATATTTTAATTTTACGCTCGTCGTTTTGATCAACTGTGGTTTTTAATCTATTCGATTTTCCTCAAGGGAAAAAGACGAAATGTAAATGATCAGAAAAAAAAACAATTTTTGTTTTACATAAATTAAACAACAAGGGAACCCCCAAATACTAAATTTCCATTTTAAAACTCGCTGTTCTTACAGGACCATATTTTTAAACTAGACCGCATTATTATTTTGATGCAATTAGTGTTAACGTTTTTCCCCTGTGGCTTTAAATTTAAAACAAAATTTAAATTCACATATTAATATTTTTACTACCAAGGGGGGACGTCTCATGAACACTCGTTTTTTACTTCTTCCAAAAAACGTATTTTAAAAAATAAATAAAGCGAATTTTAGGGAATGTTTGTTAATTTACCCGTTTTTTACAAGTTTCCCCTTTACAAAAAACTAGTGCACGTTTGTCCTTTTTTTGGCTATTTTCGCTGTAAACGAAATGCACGTGAGACAAATTTCATAGTTTATAACCTTTATGCTTCCGGGCCCCGTGGGGACAAGTTTTAAAATATAAGCTTCGCAAAAAGCCCCTTTTTTTTGTCACGTTGATGGATGAGCTTTTTAATTATAAAATTTTAAATTAATTTAAAAAATAAAAACATATTAACAGGCCCATCAAAGCAAAACATTAGGTTGTTGGATCTTTTATTTTTTGTAACAAGGCTGGGGGTGTGGGTAAAAGGGCAAAGACGTAATATAATTTGCGTAATTTCGTCATTGGGGAAAGGGATAAAATCTATGCGAATTTTATACAAGGCTGTGAGAAGATCTAAAACTTATTTTCGTGCATTTGGGGGGTTTTGGGCCAAACGGTGGGCTACAACGTTTATATTCACTGGACATTTAAAGTAAGGGGGATGTATTGATTGTTTTAAAGAAAAAATTGAAAAAATTTTGCCAGAATCATAAAAAAGGTTTTAATATTAACACCCAAAAAACTCAATTTAAAAACCTTTATTTCTCAGATTCTGCTAACTTTTCAACTTTTTCTTTCAAAACGTACATACATCACCATAACTTAATGTGCATGTGAAATTGAAAGTTGTATCCCCCCGTTTGGGCAAATCGGCCAAAAAAGTCACGACAATATCGCACTAAAAAACCAAAAAAATCGTAAAAAATACGATTCATGAGAAATATTTCTTTGATGTACCCAAAACGTAGCAAGTCTCTAAGTTCAGAGATTTTAAAGGTCCCTCAAATTTTTATAAGATGCATATGCCTTTTCCGGTAAAGAGCGAACAAACAGAGAAAAAAAAGAAAAAAAAAAAAAACACCTGAGCTAAATTTTTTGGGGGGTCGGTGAAATTGAAGTCTTCGCTTCGCTCATCCAAAAATCGATAATAATAAACACTTAAAAATTCATTATCATTTTTTTTCTGTAATGGCTCATGGGAACGAACAAGGTTTTCGTGCGGGCGTTAGGAGACAGGGCCTAAGAAGACTTTTAGTCTTCTACAGCCCGGACCGGTTTGTCTTCTTAGCCCCGCTTCGCAACGTGTAGCACAACCGTCGGTCACAGGGGCTTAGAAGCCAAAAAAAGGTCCAGGGGCTTAGGAGACAGGGGCTTAGAATACCGCCCCGATCGTTTGTGGTACAAAAAATTTAGCCTAAAAAAACAAAACAAAGAAGTAGTCTAACGTCTGTTTAACTTTGACAGGGACGCCTATATGCCATAAGCTCATCTGTCAACGCAACTACTGAAAAAATCTACGAATCTGCGTCCCATCATCAGGCACCTTCATCAAATCGTAATTTATGGAAATCAGAGGCCCGCATTTACATTGCAACTCACGGACAATGCGTTCCGATGAGCATAGCAACATAGCAACGCTACTAATTGTAGCGTCAACATCTGATAAGGGTTTAGTTCAATGACACAATAGTTGTGTACAGAGCATTACAAACAGCAACATCGCTTGATTGCCTTGACCCACGTTATACATGGGGATTAGGAAAGAACCCTACATAATATCATCAATTTTAAGTTGTATACAAATATCACATTTATAAAAAATGTGTTAAATTTAATGATGAGCAAATTAACAGTCACTATATTATAATATATAAACATATTGATGTTTTAAAATAGCCACGGCCACTGTAACCAAGTTACTGTTTGTGAAACTTGTGACACAAAGCACTTATCTCGAAAATATACTTATGTATTACTTTTCTTTGGATTAGTTTATTGAATGTATTCTTCATTTCGATCAAATGAATAATACAACTTTATATCTAATCAGATTATTAACTTGTTATCCCAATGATTGGTCACTTAAATGGATTCTGTATCAAATGTAATTAGAAACTAAACACCACTCTTTCACCTTATACACTGTATATAACGTCTGACTAGAGCACATAGGGTTTCGCACAAGTGCATGACCAACTTTCTCGGTACAAACATTTATTGATGTTTTAAAATATAGCCACGGCCACTTTTCTCGGTACAAACATTTATTGATGTTTTAAAATATAGCCACGGCCACTGTGACCAAGTCTGTTTGTGAAACTTGTATAACATAAAGCACTTATCTCGAAACTAGGCCTAAGTTATACAAATTATTTATTACATTATACGACATTCCTTCTGATTTAGTGTAGAAAATTATATAATATTTACATTCTCATAATATATAGTGTTATAAAAGAGTCTTGGCACTGTGTTGTAAGAGTCTCTTCAAAAGACTTCGTTTCGAAGAATTTATTATTTATTTATTTTTGTTGCCTGTAATCAATACACTCGTCGGCTACCTAAGGCTAGATCTAGCATGGGTCTTTCCTCCTATCATATGCTAGAGTGGTGCATTATGCTTTTATACGCCCTTATACATACACACTAAGCTGCTTCGCGAACGCTTTTTTTTAGCCGCGTTGATGGATGAGCTTTTTTTGTAAGTTTTTGGTTTGCGTGGGATCTCTTGACTTTTGCAAGTGCTTTTTGAACGCATTGTATAGGTGATTGTAGCCAAGTTTCTATTGTTAATTGTTACTATGAAGTCAAAAAAACTCATATTAAAACCTTTATTTATATGGATTCTGGCTAACTTTTTCATCTTTTTCTTTCAAAAAGCAATACATCACCATTACCTTAATGTTCATGTAAAATATGAACGTTGTAGCCCCACCTGTTTGGTCAGAATCGGCCCAAATGTCACGAAAATATCGCACTAAAAATCTAAAAAATCGTAAAAGTACGCCAATCATGATAAATATTTCTTGAATTGTACCTAAAAACGTGGCAGGTCTAAATTCAGAGATTTCGAAGGTCCTGTCAAATTTTCATCAAGATCGCATATGCCGTTTGCCCCGTAGAGAGAGAACAAACAGACAAAAATACAAACAAACAAAAACAAAAAAACACCCGAGCTAGACGTTTTTGGGGGTCAGTGAAATTGAAGTCTTCGCTTCGCTCATCCAACTAAACTTAAAACTACCTTGTTATCAATCAAATCAAATGCAAGTGTTCCCGAGTACTCAACACATGACTCGCTCAAGGGTTTACCCGGAACAAAATTTTTAGAGTTCTCATAATGAACCAAATTCAATGGCCAAGCATTTTTTATTTTTTTAAATTTAAAATTATAACTTTTTTTACCACGAAAATGGTTGGCTTGGCGCTCGTCAACAGGCGTAATGATCTTACTTCTTTTCAATGCGAAACTAGGGAGAAAGAATGAAATGCTTATAGCTCAACTTCTATATCTCACAGCATTCACAGCCGAAGACTTGAAAAAGGAGAACTTAATTGGCTGCCGTTTTTTTTTACAAATTTTTGTATTTGTAGGGAAAACAACTAACCGCAATACTCTTTCACGAAAGGCGTACGAAATATCTATTGCTCCCCTATACTAAACGGAAGTAACAAACACTTCATCGTAATGTAGTTTATTGTATTTTACCTGTCCCATGACGGGACAGGACGGCCAGTGATGTGTTATGGACTTATCCATCCATCCTTTTGTTGAACAGTGTATATTATTATGTACAGCTACGATATGTGTCAGACTGACGGTCTAAACAATATGTAGTTATACATGGAATTCCATTAATGCATATAAGTTTTTACAGGGTGACAACACAGCATCGTTACATATTTAATATTCGTGTTCGTTTGCATTTAAATATTGTATTATTGAGTGGGGGCCCCTAATTTCAGCTTGCCAATCAAGTTATGAAAGTATTAACTGCTTAAATCATCTTAAAATATAGTTATAAAACTCATAGCCGAAAAGAAAGACTGAATTCATATTGAAACTTTTCCGAAAGCTCATTGAAAATATTTGATCAAATCGAGAGGTATGACATATGTGTTTTTTTATAATATGAGTTACGTTTTTTTTTTTTTTTTTTTAATGGTTAAGTGAACTATGTGTTATATCCTGGGGTGAATTATTGCAGTCAGTTTGACAGACATTATATAATATTAGCCTATAAGATCCATGAATATTATAGCCTCGCCTCGCATGTCAGTTGACCTCGACACGAGTCCGTCACTAAATAACTCAGACATGTAGATCGAAGTCCCGTATAGTTGGCCGCAGCTACGTTGTATAGCGTGAAAGAAGCGTTCTCAATTTCTCGTAAGACCCATGCCACAAATAACTCTTAGCACTCAGATTTTGTTAAGAATTCGAAATATAACTGATTATAACTCGAAAATGGTACTTACATTAACAAGCGTGATTCAAAAATGAAAATTATAACTTATCGATACAAGTTTTGGTATTCTAATATTATTTGCTGTAAAAGTTTACACACCTTTAATCGTTATACTGTCAATATATATATTATAAAAGTCGTTCAATTTTGTTAACCGATTGCACGAAAAAAATTAACTGTTAAACAGGAAGTTGTGTGCTTTAGCTTACCTTTGAGATTGCCTCGGCAACTCCTCTTAAAGCCACAATTTATGTAATTATGCATTCCAATAAAAAGCCTTTGACATTAAGGTTATTAGGGCCTACACTTTTGTTTGTAATTTTCTTTGATATACTACTATGTACAATAATAGTGATTGGAATTGAAACCAATTGCATATTTGAACATCAAACATTTAAAAACAAATCTGATCAGGATATCGGAAAAAATTGCAATTCAATATCATTTAAACTAACAAATAAAATAAATTCTATCTGGACACGATTCTATAATATATAGGCCTACTATTGGATATCGCCACAATCAACAAGGCTAATTTGGATCAACCTTAGAATTTATTTTGTGCCTCGTTGGTATAGGACGGATACAACTTGTCCGTTTACACTTTCCAAGCCAAGAACTGAGGACTTAAGTCCACTTTGGAAGTTAGAAAACTTTTGCCTCCGCTGGAATCGAGCCCTGAACGGTCTGCATTGGAAACAGAGCCTCATACCACACGACCAACAGTATAGCAACAATCAAATCTAGCACTGCGTTGAACGAAGATGGATGCGTTTTAGTGAGATTAATTATCTTTTCCTTCAGTTTAACAAGGGTCAACAATGGGATTCCACGCTGTCTATAGTACTTTCTTCGAATTTATTTACTTAAAATGTATTTCTGTCTAGGATAGAAACATTTAAGCAGTGCTATATATAATTTAGTGTAGACTTCCATTTTATTATTTTCGTATTGAAGATATATTCAATGATACTCCAGCAGTCCAGCTAACACGCACTCTAAAGTGTGCAGTCATGTGAGTTTTATTTGAGTAGGCCTACTCTGTATATATTTGCAAAACCAAGGGGGTGAACACCCTTTCTGACCCAAGGTATTTTTTCTGAATTAAATAACTTTAAAGCTAAAATTAAAATTAAAAGAAATGCGTTTTTAAAGAATATTTTGGAAATTTTGTCTTTTGATTAAAAGCTTCATTTTAAGTAGGAATTCAAATTTAAAACACATTCCTTAAACTAGATTTGTTTAAATTGCACTTTTGTATTTTCTGTATCTCAAATAATAGCTTTACTTAAGATTTATTAAATTTCCGGGACAAATCTAATTTTTCCCATTTTTAGCATTTTTTACAGATTTGTATTTTCAATCTTCTAAAAAATTCACATTTTTTCCTATTGGCATGGGGAAAAATGATTTTTTTTTTAAATAAAAAAAAAACATGGTCATATTGAAAAACCTTACTATTTAGAGCAAGAAAAATTCAAAAACCCCACTTTCACGTTGTGTTGCAGGGCTCTGAAAGGGTTAAGCTTAGAGTATGAAGGGATTCACATTAAAACTTTACCAATTATTGTCAATGAAAGGATAGCTTGTTGCTCCAGATAAGGTAATGAAGTTAGTAAGTAAGTAGTAAGTAAGTAATTTTTATTCATTTGACTAATACAGAGTGAAAGTATAACACTTCTGCCTATTCCCTATAGAGAGAGATAGGTGGAGTGAAATGAATAATATGGTGGTAATAAGATTAAGGTTAACAAATGTTATATTTAGTACAAAAATACATGTAGGAATACAATTATGAAACATAAAAAATGCAATTACAGTTACACATGATGCACACAACAATAGTTAATACATTGTAAATATTGATATTATGACAATCAACAAGGTAATTTATTTGGAAGAGCCGTCAGATAGGAACTCATGAAGTGAGTAATAAATGTTTAATAAATGGATTATTGGTTTTATATGGTTTGTTGCGTTGCACAAATTCTTTCGCCTGCCGGTACATTTTCAAATTTTGTACCGTTTAACGGAAAAAATCGTGCAACGCTTGAAACCATGTATCACACCAATAATCCTTATATTGAGGTTGTAGATAAAGGAGTGTAGAAACAATATGCAAAAAACCGCTGCTCAAAATTCAATTTTGAACTTGAACAACTGATTCCAGTAATTTGATTATAATTATTGATTATGAGGTTATGTCCCGTGAAAAAATTTCAAAAAAATAATCCGCTCTTTTGCCCCTCTTACATTCTTCTTATTATTCAGACGTATTAACTGCATTCTTTAGAAATCATATTTGGGTCTAGGGATTGCCCTTAAGCAGTAAGGACTTAAGATTAGATTTGAAAGAATTGTCAGATGGGCATAAGCGAATTTTATTTGGAAGTTTATTATTAATAATTGATGATTACTAAGTAGTTTGGCCCTTTAGAGAAAAGGGAAAGATGATGAGAGAAGAAATGTGAACTAGATTGCTAGAACGTGTAAAGTGATCATGGACAGTTGTGTTTTGCTGGAAGATGTGGATACCATAAGAGCAGATGATTATGTAGATGAAAGATGGGTTGCCTTTATTCATAAAGTTAGTATAGATGTGTCACGGTTCTCAAAGAATATTTTTTTTTATAATTATGTCGAAATAATGTGTAAGTTAATCAAGATCTTCATTCAGCTAGAATAATTTGTATGCCTATGAGCATTGTCTAGACTACTAGGAAAACGCCAAAGTCGTTGTTAGACGAGTGTTTGAGCCATGTGTTCAGTATAGGCACCCGGTGTCATTCCCTTTTCTCCCCCTAGACCCAAGACTGGATCTAGACAGCGTTGGTATTTGCTCCCTAGCATATCATAGGCTAGAGTATAAGGCATAATTGCCTTATAGTTGACGCGCCCTTATAACAAATAAACTCAAAACCCTATACTATATATCAATCAACTTGTATGCAGATGTTCCCGCGTATTTAACACATGACTCGCTCACTCGTCTAACAACGACATTGGCGTTTTCCTAGTCTGGTTGGATAAGGCGCCCTTTTACCCGGAATGTGGGAGACTTGGGATCAATTCCCTGGTCGGGAAATAATTTGTAATTTCAGGATTGTATTTTTAAAATTATAAAACATGTTTTGAAGTGCATAAAACGCAGTGTAGTCCATCAATACTATGGACAAGATAGCCAGAACAACAGACGTGTAAAGATTGCAAGGTTTACTCAATCTCCGAGTTGAATTTGGGGGTACCTTCAGCGTGCAAGATTCGATACACCTTGGTCACTGCATGCAAATTTAACAGCCCGACAAATAAGAAATGAAAAATATTTTTTCAAAAACAAAACCGTTATCGTTGAAATAAACCCTACACATTTGCAGCCTATTTCTCAATTAAATTATTTCCTGTCGATTTAAATCGTAAAGGATTTAGCTGATCAAGTGCCATATTTCTTGAAATGTAATCCTCATTTGCTTCGCTCACTCGTCTTCTTAGGTTCTAGTATATACATATTAAGTAAGTCTTTGTTTGCAACAGAAAAAAATTCCCCTTGTGCAAATATAATATTTGAACTTATCAGTTAACAATCTTAGAACTAACTAAATAACTAAATTAAACATAAATTTGGAACATGATAACATATCACTTGATATCCAGAGGCAAACACTGCTATTTTATGATTGTGTTTGTTATGTGAATGTGTAACTGTGTGCGATGTGTGTGTATGTGTATGTGTGTGTGAATGTGTGACGTGCACTGTGCTATGTGTCTGTGTGTGTTTAGTTGTTAACAATAGTGTATAGTGTAAGACAGATTTAAATGTTGCAAGAGTATTAAAATAAAGATCTAGGTCTATGTTTTAGATTGATAGATTCTTAGTGTCTTGCAGTGTCTTTTCATGAACACACTTCATTTTTTATTTAACTTAAAAAATGTATTCTGTATTTAAGTATCCATCTTCTTGATTATAATTATTTTCTTCTTTTCATAGTCAATACACTCACAGAATGTTCCCCTTTGTAAGATAATTTTCTTCTTAATATGGTTGTAACGTTAAATTATCTAAATTTTTACCTGGTGTATTTGCTGAATTTTCGTTATTCTTTGTGTGTTTGTGTGTTTTTGTAAGAAGAGAGTAGAATAATTTTAAATTGTATATTGAATTGTTTAAATTTGTATTTCCATTCTGAGACAGAAGTACTTAAATTTGGGAGAAGTGAGATTTGAAGACCACGAGGGACAAGGAGAGGAAGTGGATCTCGAGAAAGGAGGCATCTATGAACCGAATCGACTGTGCACTATTCCACAAGCTATTATGATTTAAAACACAATAAGTGAAACAGGGCTAATGATAGCAGCAAGGGGGACAATTCCAGTATTTGTTTTCAAATTTTAGGAAACAAACTTGTAATACAAGTTGTTTAAAGGGATGAGATTGTTATACGTGTTCTGCGTGGTCCATTCGTATTTTTAAAAAAGGTCATATTTGAGATGTTTGTTAAATTAATGTTAATTTTTAATATCAATATATTAATTTTATCAATTGATTGTTATTCTGTTTCGCAAGGCAACAGCACCGGCTGCCGCAACGAACAATTGTTCTTTATATTACATTTAAGTTTAGTAGTTCATTTTATAAATGAATACATTTTGCTGATCATTTCAAAAGACTTATATGATACCTGCAAGAGAAAACAATATGTATTAGTCCACAATTTTATAATAGCACTAAAATATAATATATTATAATACATATTAACAAACATACTAAATGAATAATTGAATTGAACAAAACATTTGTACACAATGCTTAATCTGTATAATAAGTACCGATAGTAAACTAGCTGATTTGAAAGAATACTATGGTTACAACTCACATCCGCGAATGTTGCTCGTGAGAGAGATTGGAGGCCAGACGGCTTCATTACTAGAGGGTAGTTGGCCCGAGTCATTACGATAAGCATAGACCGCTTGAATCTTGGCGAGGCTTTCAACCAATCACAGGCGTAGACTGCCTCGCCCACATCTGCGGCCTAAAACACGAGCACTGGTTGGTTAGCTAAGCGAGGCTCTCAACCAATCACAGGCGTAGACTGCCTCGCTCACAGCTGCAGCCTAGAACACGAGCACTGGTTGGTTAGCTAGGTGAGGCTCTCAACCAATCACAGGCGTAGTTGATAAAATCCTTCGGCTTTTTGTACCCTAGCTGTTACTTCTCTATTTACTTAAGCCTCTTTTGTCAAGATACTTCCTTGGTACTTAAATTCTTCCTTTTCTTCTAATACTTTTCCATAAAGTCTTAACTTTTCTTGATTCTTAGGCATGCCTTTTATATCCTTTTTCATAACTAAACATTCACTTTTATTCTGACTAATACTTAACCCAAACTCTGTTGCAACTACATTCCATCTCTCCACCTTTTCTTGCACCTCTTCAACACTCTCACCCCAAATTAAAACATCATCGGCAAAAACTAAGGTTCTAGTGTCTCTTCCGTCTATATTCGGTTCCACTCTTCGTAGTATTTGATACATTACAACAGTAAATAGAATCGGTGATAAAACACTCTTGCCTCAGTCCCTCATTTATTTCAAACCAATCTGATCTACCATCATTTGTCTTAATACAACTTGCACTCTTCACGCGTGTACTTTTTATTCTCTCTATCAAACATTGTCTAACTCCCTTTTGCTCTAGACATTCCCATACTTTTCCTCGAATGCAGGCGATCGTATGCCTTTTCAAGATCTAAAAAGACAATATGCATTCCTTTTTTATTTTCCCATCTCTTTTCCATGATTTGGCAGATAGAAAATATTGGATCGATAGTGGATCGCCCACTTCTAAATCCATATTGTTCCTCTCTTAGGCTTGGTTCGACAACCTCCTTCAATCTTTGTTCTATTACCTTTTAAAAAACTTTAGTACACTGACACATAAGGGTTACTCCACTATAGTTTTTATACTTTTTCTTATCACCTTTTTTAGACAAGGGTACAATTATTCCTTTTCATCCAATTTTCTGGTACTTTCTTTTGCTTCCATGCTGCACTAATTACTCGGAATAGCCATAACTTTCCTTCAGCGCCGGCTGATTTAATCATTTCCACAGTAATTCCATCCACTCCTGGAGCTCTACCATTCTTCATTGCTCCTAGTGCACGTCCCACCTCTTGTTCAGTTATAGGCGCTCCACGCTAAGAAAGGAGTTGCGCGCGCTTTTAACGGGTGAATTGTAGCCATTCAGCAGGCTCCAATTTAAAATAACGATCGCTGATTGGCCCGTCGAAAGCGCGCGCATCTCCTTTCTTAGCGTGGAGCGCCTATACCTCTATCTCCTCATCTTCTTCACTCTTTTCCATTTCTATTTCTTCAGAATTTGATATTGGTGTTACATTCAATAAGTCTTGGAGATACTCTCTCCACATTGTATTTCATGTGAATTATTAGTGACTTTTCCATTATTATTTACCATAAGCTAATTTAATAATTAACAACTAATTAATAAGATATTAACATTAATTAAAACACAATTCCTAGAATGAAATAAGGTGTAAGACAACTCTTCCCATTTGTATTGTGGGGCCTTATAAGTAAGATAATAAATGTCCAAGTGATTGTGGCATACGGTATATAATGTGATCAAAACTTACCAAGTCAGTAATAGCATTTGCTGCCATGTTGAAACCGAGATACATCACCTGCACCTCTACATAGCAGGTTATGAAAAAGATCTCTATCATAGTGAATGTTGTAGCCTGAAACAATGTATTGTGTATCTTGATGACTTTTTTGTACAATGACATAAACACAAATATATAATCAAGTTTGAAGCAACGATAAGACTTTATTGTAATAGTTCTTTGGAAATAATAAGATAATGCATCGATGTTACAGAAAATTTCCAGAAGAATAATAACAAGAATTTAGAACATTTAACACGGAATTCTACATAACTGAATTACATGAATGCTCTTTCAATTGTCCTATGCATGGTTTGCACCAAAATGTTTAAGAATGTGTGTAGTGCACAAACGGGCATATTTTCCAAATTATTCTTTCTTTATTCAGTTACATACAGTAATTTTGATTTTTTTTTTTGTAATTACTCAAGCTTTTGTTTGCGACAATTATTTGAAATCTTGAATTTTGTTCTGAACCAGCGATTTAGCCGCGGTCGTTTAACCAGTTCCCACTTGAACACTGAAGTTAAGCAACATCGGGCGTGGTCAGGGGTTGAGTGGGTCGCCGCTCTGCCCTGAAACACACGTATATCGCTGGCTAGAGCAGACTAGGGTTCGTAAGCTTGTGTGACAGCTTCGTTCTCCTTGGCGCCGTCTGCTCGGCAGTCCGGGTTAGTGGAGGAACCTATATGACTGTCAAAAGTTACACCGTCCTTTCGGATGGGACGTAAAGCCGTTGGTCCCCTTGGTACTTTTCGGTAGGAGTAGGCTATGTGCCGGTACCGGGTTTCCCCTCCTCCCTTCTCTATTAAATTTGCACTAGTGGGCTACATTGCCTGTTGCAAATAGAGACATAAATAAATAAATAAATAAATAAATAAATAAATAAATAAACAAAATTAATTGCGCATTCATTCAATACAATTTACTGTGGAATAGTTAATAGTTGATATCCTAGCCTTTACCTTGATGAGAAGCAAAAATGTAGCTCCAAGTAAAATAATCACGGTTAGAAAAAGAGAAAGGAATTGCCCATTCAATATAGAAGCCCATTCGGCGTTGGATCTGCAAACAAAATGGAGGCATGAATGAGATGTGACAAAAAAACAACTAAAAGAGACAAAAGTGTAAATTCATGTTTTCCAGATAATAATAATAATAAATATAGGATTTTTAAGCATAAGCCCGCTTTAAGGACATAGTTACTAATTCATAGCAGTTGTCGAAAAAGTTTATAATAATATATATATAATAATAATAAAAATAAAAAAAAAAATAATAATAATAATAATAATAATAATAATAATAATAATAATAATAAATAATTGAAGAGAAATTATAACATTGACGGGATGTTTCGTCGCGTCGTGTGGTGAATAATTAACATTATTCCTTACTTCCCTTGAAAATGTCATCCACAGTGATGACGCTACGTCGGGAAGTAAGGAATAATGTTATTATTCACCACCACGACGCGACAAAACATCCCGTCAATGCTATAATTTCTATTCAATTATTTCGGGACGCGAAAGTATAACTTGTTAACTAATGATAATAATAGTAATAAAATAATAAAAATAATAATAATAATAATAATAAAAATAATAATGATAATAATAATAATAATAATAATAATAATAATAATAATAATAATAATAATAATAATAATTTTAAAAATACTTTATTTGATATCTGCAGCCTGGGTGTTTCATTGGGAAACGAATAACGATGATAACGATGGGAACGATTACGATCAATTACAAAATCGTTAATCTAATCATGTAGAACAATAAAATCAGTTATACAAAATTAAAATTATGTTAATATACCTGTATTGAACATCACCACACACATCTACATAGTTCTGTAGTTGATTCGATAAACAAAACTTACCTCAAGAGTTCTTGATGAATTTCTATACATTTTGACAAGTTTTCATTTGAGGCATTGTCAACATCTTCAGCAGAAATTCCTTCGATATTTTCCTTCGGTAACTGTCTTCTAGTTAATGAGTTTGTTAATCCTGATTTAACCTTATGAGGTAGTGCTTGACTGTTGGTAGTATTTGCTTCTTCTGGTTTGCTTATCTTACCTTCAGGACCTTCTTTAATCGAGGTTGGCCCCTGCAAAGCATTGCCTTGTGGATGTTCATCTTCCACTGCCCCCGGGATGTGAATCACAACCTGTGGGCTGAACATGGCCAGGTCCTCAAGTCTCCTGGCGTTCAGACCTGCCCTTTCTCCTCTCGGCTCATCACCAGCAACTGACTCGCCCAACACAGCGTCTAACCGGGAATCTTCCAGCATTGATTGTGTATCGTTCACGGATGATTTGCTTTCGTGATCATTAACATCCTTTTCAATTGTATTATCTTTTATTGTTTCAAATCCTATTGTTCTGAATTTTTTAACTAGTATTTTAAAAAACTGGATAATGTGAAAATATGTTGAGAAATACGTACACATTATAACGTTGGTTGAAAAGAAACTGCAGTACGCATACAGTGAAAATACGGACAAAGTTATCTTATAGCCAGGTGATTCGGTGAAATTCCATGGATACCAGCTCCTGTAAATAAAATTAATATGTCCTTATATTCTCTTGGATAATCATGAACACATAATATCATATACATTGATACTAGAAAACGCTCAGTTGGACGCGTTGATAAGCGAGCACGTGCTACAGCTAGACCCACATTGCAATTTTTTTAAATTTTAAAATTTGCGACGTTCACTGTTCACGGGGCCATGTTTCCAATATTATTTATTATTGGCAAGGTGGCCTACCTATTTGGGTAAACCTTTACTTTGTGGATAAAATCCACCGCCATCTAGAGGACCTTGACATCATTTCTTTGAGAAAACTATCTTAACTATATGGTAACAAATAATACACTGCTTCCTCGATAGTATTTTGATTACTTCTAGGTGGCAGTGCATAGTGCGAACCTCGTGCGCCCTTTCGTTGCCATGGTAACGTTACTTTTGTTATAATGTAATTTCCATCTACACTACTTATCGGATCAAAATAAAATTAATATATTCGTGACCGGACGGACATTCTAAATGATTTGGCCACCTCAGATTTTGTCGCCGTTTAGTTTGAAAAAAAAACTTTCGATTAACTTTAATGTAACTTTTTAACTTTTTGAACGATTTTGCCACAAAACTATGGCATTCAATCGGGGACAAAGCTTGCGGATGGTCAAAATTTCAACTCGATCCGAGCCTCCGTTCGAACGTTATGGTGAGACATACAAAGAAAAAAAAAAAAAACAGTGACTATTTTTTCCGGCAGAGTAAAATGGAAACGCTCGCTTCGCTCGCTTAATTAGGCACATTTATTAACGTCAAAAAATGCACAATGCGGTGGAAATATATTACGAATATGAAATAAACTATATTGTGTACAGAAAAAGGTCACAAACAACTTAGTCGAAGTCGGTGGAGATCGTACTCTGGGAAAGAGGCCATTTTTACAAAGTGTCGTCTTAATTCTAAACTTTTACGGCAAAGTATTGAAATATTGACTCTCCCTTAATAGATACAAAAATTGTATTACTGTCTTTTATTATTCATTATAAAATTTCCTTTGAGATAAGGTCAAATACAACCGTAAATGACGACCAAAAGAAGTAGTAAATATAATGACGTAATGATCATAGGCACATTTATATTCGGTGAAAAATGCACGAAGTGGGAAACAATATACACATTGATATCAAACATCTATAATAAGCTTGATCGCCAGTCTTGGTCCACTTCCGTGACAATTTGAAGCCATTTTGAAATTCCAGTTTGCATGTTAAGTAGATGGGATCGATTTGTAGCCCAAATATTTTTAAAGATGCCGTCAGTTTGACAGCTGACCATATTAGCCATTAACACCAAATGATTACTAGATTCTCTTATGCAATAACTTCTTATTGTTTATGTTCGTGCATGCCCATGCTGCACAAGCTAAAACCATATAAAACAATCCAGTAAAATAATTTATTGCATTAAAAAAGCATAAATTAAAACGCCAAATCGCGATTTTGAAATGGCTTTTTGACGCTTGAATTTGGTAAGCTCGTGCCTATGTGGAGGTATTGGAGACTGCAGATTTAGGGCGACGGTCGTCGCCCGCAGTCAAGCGCATGCGACTGCTTAGGCGACGACGAACTCGCGGCCCTGTATAAAGCTACCAGAGTTGGGGGGTTTTCAGCTATCTGCACACGCCGTCCCGAAAGAGTTACAATCTTGAAATTCGGTATAGGCCTATGACCTGATATGTGGTCCATTACCTACCAAAAAAAATCAACCCGATCCGACAACCCGTTCTGTGTTAAAAAAGGCTCTCAACTCGTCTAAAACCTTCCGGCTGGCTGGCTAGCTGGTAGTTAATTCGCCGCGGAGCTAAATTGAGCCCTACAGTGAATACGGTACATCTTAGAAGTAGGGAAACGCCAAAGTCGTTGTTAAACGAGTGAGTGAGCCATAGGCGCCGACTACGGGGGGCTCAAGGGCTAGAGCCCCCCTTTTAAAAAAAAAATTGTACTTGATTGGATGAAAAAAACATTATCTGGTGAGAATATCCCGATTTAGTCATCTGGTCATAATTTCCAGAATGATATCAGTGTATTTTGAGGGATGATCTTAGTTTGAGGCCAAGTGAAAAATGTGTTGCCAATTTTTTCTTCAATGAAAAAATCTGAAATTTTCCTTAAAAATTTGACGGAAAATTTGGGCCGAAAGGCTTTCCAAAGTTTTGAAAAATCAAAATTGCTAGAACAAGCAGAAGAACGGTGTTAAACGGAAATATAAAAATTAAAAATTGTCAGCTTTTTAGCAAAAACACAAAAAACTTTTTTGTGTTCCTGGCCTGTCCAAAGTTGGGAAATGTCCAAATTTTATAGATAAGCAAATTGCAAATTGAGACAAGAGTTTTTCCTTTGGTAGGCCTATGGTAAGTCTAAACATAACACAAATTTGTAAAAATACAGCCAAACCTTACACACTCAAAAGAAATGAGATCTAAAAAAAGGGCCAAGCCACTGAAACCAACATAAATATATATATATATATATATATATATTTTATAATGTTCCATCATATGCAAAAGTAAAAGTACCTTAAGTGGTATCCTGGGGTCTTTTTTTAACCCCCGACGTGATTGCCGCCAAACGCTTCGGAGAAACACAAACACACAGCCACTCCCTTCAACACCTCAGTGGGAACTGAGGTTACCTAATTTGCCAGCTGCTTTCTAGAACTTCCTGGTGGTCAAATATAGAACTATATCGTGCTGGGGTCGGCAAAGACCCCACCATACCAGTCAAGGGATATTATATCTGTGCCTATATTTCGTGAATTTGTATTGTTCGATATTTTATTGTTATAAAATACTTATATCAAAAAGATATATACTTACCGCAATATAAGTTTCTTATTTGGAGCTAGGACCGTAAACGAAAATAGAGACAATCCAGTCAAAAGTATCGGAACAATTACCAGACATACGTATTTAGTCATCGTATGAAGTTGGTCATTAGTTTTCTTTAAACTAATTTGTGTTTCTTTGTCACCAAAGAGGGCATGTTTCGATATCATTTCCAGCCTTGACATCACGGAAAACAGTTTTGGTTTCTGAAAATATATTGTTGCGAAACAAATCAACGCCAAAGACGCGAGCGTAGACGTGCATAGGGTTTCGACAACGACTAGTTTGTTCTCCCAGTTAAAGTAACCTGTCAACGGGTAGACAATTGTTCCGTGGATCAGAGTAAACAACATCATGTTGTAGGCGTAGAGTGATTTACAGACGCGAAGACTGTTGCAAAGACGAGGGTGGTTCACCAGGAGGTTGGCCAACCAGGGGGGGTAATATTGAAGGTAGAAACCCAAGTCCGCCTCTGCTGGCTCGTACCAGAAACCTGCAACATTAAGGAAAGTATTATCATGTTATTGGATGAGCGTAGCGAGCGAAGCGAAGATTCCATTTCACTACACTGGAGAAAAAAATCCGGAATGTTTTTTTTCTTTTTCTTTTTTTTGTATTTTTGTCTGTTTGTTAACACGATTCCGGCTAAACCGATACTCCAATTGCGATGAAATTTTATGGAGACCTTCGAAATCTCTGAACTTAGAACTGCCACGTTTTTGAGCGCAATCGAAAAATTATTTCTCATGAAAATCGCAATTTTACGATTTTTTTCGATTTTTTAAAAATTTCTTCGACTTATAACACCTACATGCTTTATCCGATTGTGATGATTTTTTCACAGAACCTTAATTTTATGAATTAATATATTCGTGTGAAATTTGAGCACAATCAAATAATTATTTCTTATGAAAATCAAAATTTTACGATTTTTTTCTTTAAAATTACGATTAATTAAAAAATTAAATAAAGTTTATGTTTAATTTAATTTAAATTGATTTAAAAAAAATTCTTCAACTAAGTAATGATTTTTTCACAGAACAACAGAAAATCCGCATAACACATGGTAGCTCAATGCACCAATTACGCTCATCCAACAACGCGGCGGGACTTAAGCGTTTTCCTAGTAGTAAACTTTCTCAAGTGGCTTCTATCCATCAATATTACTAAGTCACGGCAGGAATCTCTGATGTGGACTTAAAGGGGTATTCATTAGTTAAACTTAAAAAAAAATTCATTCACATCAACTAGGAAAAATTATTTGGGTCCACAATGACCCGAAAAAAAATGTCAAATTTAATAATTTTCGAGCCAAAACAAAATTCTATATGAAATAACATGGGGACGATATTAATGCTCCGTGACCTTGTTGACTTTTTATCCAAAAACATATCGACCATGATTGACGTACTTGGCAGCCTTTTCTGTAAATCCGCCATATTTTGTTTTGTAATTTTGGCAAGTGGTTCGGTCAAAATATGCTGATTAACAAGAAAGTGTAAATTTGAATGGCATATTTTTAGCTTGTTTGAGTGCATATTTTGGCAAAGTTTCAAGACACCATGTTATAATTAAAGGGCAGTTTTCGATTGGGACGATGCTCTAGTATCTATGTAGATAAAAAAAATAAGCAATATTAAAGATGATTTTAATAAAATCCTCAAAACGCCAATTTACTCCAATTTCGCTAATTTCGCCAATTCGTGTAAAATCACAGTTGCAAGATATAATTTTTTAAGTGGTCATTTGACTTTGAGTGTAGTATTATGCTATCGATTTTGTGATAGAAAATAAGTTTTGGAGGGTAGCCCCTTTATGTCCAGTTTTTGGCTTGGAATGTGTAAACGGTGACTTTGGAGCCATCTTAACAACATGACACATAATAAATTCTTAAGTTTTTCCGAATTCATTTTGTTGATTCTGGCGCTATCCACTGACGGAATCGTGTCCAGCTTGATTAATCGGTGTTTACTACCTAAATACTGGTCACTTGTTGGTCATTATTCGCTCGTAGTTGGTGTCGGTGCCTACAAGGTTGGTTCTGTTGGCTTTAAATTTAATGAACCTCACTGACTTAGTGGATAGACTCCAAATATATTTTTGTTTTATTTAAATGCTTTTTACTAACAAATTTGATATTTTTGTTAACACAATCTAAACTAATTAAACGACTGTGCTGAGCGACTGAGTGTATCCATTCAACTCAAACGGCGCTTGTTCTGTGAGTATGTATGTTTGTCTGTCTCTACGTCGAAAATCAGCCGAACCGCTGAACAGATTGCGCTGATATTTTTAACAGACATTCGGTGCGAGTTTACTGAGAATTGTTAACGAAATCAGCTAGATCCATGCGATTTAAAGCTACAATATATAAAAATATGTTTGTTTTTTTAAAATATCGATATATATTTTTTTTGATTTTTCATAATAAGTAAAAAAAAATGGCCATATCCTGCAATATACTAGGGAAACGCCAAAGTCGTTGTTAAACGAGTGAGTGAGCCATTGTGTTGAGTACTAGGTATCATTCCTCATACTGGGCTTGATCCAGCGTTAGGTATAGGGGAGGAAAGGGGATGTTCCCGGGTACTAAAAAACTTGGTCTTACTCACTCGTTTAACAACGACTTTTGTGTTTCCAGAGTAAAATATTTTTGCCCTTATTGTTAATATGTAAATCATTTACTTATATTTATGGCTAGAATTAAGTTTAGCCTAACTGCAATAGGAAGAAAACGCAACTAATTATTATGTCAATACAATTTCAAACTTTCATTCAAAGTCTTCGTAAGAACAATTAAAAAAATATTTTTGTGTAGAGCAGGCGCGTAGGAACATTTTGGAAGGTGGGGGGTGCAAATCCACTAGAAGATTTTGTTGTCGGCAGCAGGGGTATGGGGCGAAGCGCGAGCCGCCGGAGGCCCTTTTGCCGAAGGCGAAAAAAAAATTTCACTATACTACAGTTATTTCGTCGTGTTTTAACTGCTTTCGGACTCTGTAAACGATGTTTTAATGCAACTGTCTGCGATCTAAAAACTCAAAAAATGAACGTGAAGTGGCCCATTTAACCTCCTCAGACCCAGGGTTTAATATTAACTATACTGCACCGCGTGTGTCTCTCATAGGAGACTGTGGGTCTGAGGACAATAAGTCAATTTCTACCTTTATTTTTATGTAATGACGAAGCATACAGGCAAATATATTCGTTTTACCAAGGTGACTGTCGAATATTGTATGAGTGTAAGTGCATATTTTCTACATAAATTCTGTGATTAATATTTAAACCTCATAAGTTTTGCCCCCCCAGCCCCCCTGCCCCCCGGTTCCTACGCCACTGGTGCAGTGTGCTGATTGAGAACTTAACTCATTCAGACCACGTGTCCATTAAAATGGACATAACAATTTTGATTTTAGAAAAATTAGACTTAAAGTTTTTTCAATTTGGCCAACAAAAAATTCAAAAAAATTTGGGAATTCAAATTCAATTTTTTTTTTACCTGATTGCGATAGGACGAATAGTACTGTTTTTAGAGAAGATTGAAAATTTAAATGTGTGAAAACGGGCCAAAAATAGTTTTTTTATTATTTTTCCCGGAAATTTAAAATATTACTAGTATTGCCAGTATTTGAGATACAGAAAATCAAAAATATGCAAAAAAATTCCGAAAAAAATCTAGTTTTAGAAATGCACTTAAAATTTACATTTGAACATCAAACGTTGCTTTTATTCGAAATCCAAAATTTCCCATAATTCCTTAAATATAACAATGAAAAATATATATAAAAAAAATACCAAAAATATCAGAAAAAATCACGGAATGTTAATTTTTAGCTTAAAATGTCCTAATTCGTGCCAATATAATTATGGTCTGAATGAGTTAATTTGAACTAAGAATGTTATGTTAATTGGTGTCTTTCTCTTTCATTTCCCATTATGTGGGCCAATACCTTATTATACCCATAAATAAAACTCAACGGTTAACTTAATAAACTAAATAGATAACTGCTGCATAAATATATTATTAATAGTAACCCATTCTAACAAGTTAAGCAACAAGTTATTAAGTATAAATACTCATTGTATAGGACTATATGGGTTACCTCTTTGCTACTTATGTGTTTGGAGCTCAAGTTTTAACTCAATATCCGTAAAAATTGAGGTTAGGTTTTTAATATGGACATCAAAATCAACCTTCAAATTCGAATTTCAGAATAATTTATGAAAAATTCACATTTTGTTCGTTAAAAACAAATCTGCTAAATATTTTATAACGTCTAGGTTTGGCGTGATTTTAGAAAATGTGAAATAACAGTACAGTTTGCTGAGATATTGTAGGCTTTCACGACCTGTAGATTACTTATCACCATCGACACGACTCAACAGCCAAGAGTAATCCAGAACTCAGTATAGTGTCTGTTGACTGAATATTTTGAATTCCCTATTCTGTACTTGGCTATGGGCTATATTCTGACCAAAGTAAACAGGGTTGAAATAAGGTTCACTGTATTGTAAGTGATACATGGACCTATATTCTGACCAAAGTAAACAGGGTTGAAATAAGGTTCACTGTATTGTAAAATGATACATGGACCTACCTTGCCAGAAGAGAAGTTTTGTAAATAAATCCATAATCAAGCTTTCACTGTCGTCGTTCAAAGGACCTGCTGTTTGGGTTTAATATATTCTTGTAGAGGTTGAAATCTGACAAAGTTTTGGTGATTCCTAAAAAAGACTTAAAAAAATATTTTTACTTAGACCATTTAAACCACAAAAATGAATTGTGTACACCAATTAAACTTCAAAATAGAATGACACATGTTGAAACATTAATGACACATTATAAAATTACATTATTCTGAAAACTTTTCATTACTAGCTACTTATTTAAAAAAAACTGTTTTAAAAAACTGTATGTAGCCTTCACCAGATAGTATATTGTGTTTTAATCGAAAGAAGAGTGCGTCTTTGTATTTCAAATTAAAACTATCCTCTATGACAGAAACACACGATGCATGCTTAATTACTACACAATATAAATGACAATGAAAACGGGGAAGAATTAACCTTTTTTGTGGCAAGATTATTGAATGTTTATTTAATTTCGATCAAACAAATATTAAAAATCACTAAATAATCGGATGTTTAAGTTGACATTATTTCACGGCTTACAACATTACGTGTTTTTTATGGGTCGTGCACCAAATGTTGAGATTAATTCTCCTTCACCTTGCGCTAAGCTTATAAGACCTTGCCTACCTCCAGTTCTGGGTTGGACGAACTGTGAGTCTGAGACCCATAGAGCTCAGGTCACCTACCCTCACCCCCTACCCACTAAAGTTTTTGTCTTCGTAGTAATATATCGATGTTCCTAATCATATAGCCACGAGCTCTGAAACAGGCAACTAGCACTGTAATCAGCCACTTTTTACCGACTTTTTACAACACATCACGTTTAAGCAAGAAATTATTTATATCCATACTGCTATAATTCTTATTTATTACACACAGAGAAGTATGTTATATTTATATTCTCAAAGTTGCCTTCATTTTAGAGGGTGACAGTGTGGTGTAATTCTCATCAAAAGACTTTGTTTCGAAGAATTTCTTGTTTATTTATTCTATGTAGACAATACAGAAATCCCACACAGCATTTGATATTTGTTCAATGTGTTGACAATATTTTGTATTATTTTGGAATATCCGGGCAATATCCGATATTCCAAAGTTACTACTAGAAAACATTGTTCAGCTATCCGAAAGTCTCGGAATTTGACAAGAGAAGATAGTCAATACAATATCCCACTTAAATATTGACAACCAACATTGTTAGTACTACTACCTATAGATACATAAACAATATATGGATACACAAAAATATTGATGCAACATTTTAACAACATTTTTCTTGGATATTGGATATGGACAAAAACGGAAAAAATTAATTTATATAAATTGGACAAGAATCATGAAAAATTGTTATAATTTTTTATTTAAAATGTAAAGCATAATTATACACAGAAGCAGCAACTACATCAAGATTTAAAACTTGAAAAATTAACAACTATTTTTCAATGTTTTCAATATTAAAACAATGTTTAATTCATAGATTTTTCCAAGTCGTGGATAATAGTGATTAGTAAATAGGGTAAGGAAGGATTTTGACCAATCTGTATTTTCACCTCCTCGAGTGTTTATCGATAAAAGTCGAATGAATGTGATCGACAATGTGTATAATGAAAAGATCGATCAGGTTTGAAAGCGTGTAAAGTTAACCCTGACGTTGTTATCGAGTAGATGTAAACATGAAGATCGTTTAGTTTAGTTCTTCCCTTCTAATCTAATTGTTTTTAAACGTTGGAATGTCAAACTCCACTAAGAATATGTACGTTTTTTTACTATTAGCAACAATGAATTACAGAGATAAGTGTCGCAAAAATGTGAAAACGTTGTGTAAACTGTTCTAAATAATACACTATAATCAAACCTGTAATGTATATTAGATAACATATTTTTATGCGTCCTATAAATAAATAAATAGATACGATCGGTTTAATATTTTTTCTGTTACGCGGTTATTTTTAATTTTAGCAAGCAAAGAATTGATTGGTTTTGTCTAGATTTATGTCAAAAGTCTTCGAGTGACTTTTTTATTTTTTATTTATTATTGTATTTACATTAGCCAGTCAACATACGGATGGGCCTTTGAAACCTTTGAATAACACATTTTTAGTCTAGATATAAAATTCTTACAATATTCTTTATAATTAGTTCGTCGGTATTTAATAATAAAATGTCATTGAAACCCAGAGTGTATTAAAATGAAAACCTATTAATATTTTATAAAATTATTAGCAGATTCATATAATTAATCTCATAGTTAATAAAATGTAAAAAGATGAAATGTATTAATTTATAATATAGCTGGCAACTAATTACTTAAAGTTAAAGGACCTTCAAGAGTTTGTTTTCGAATTGGAACCAGATCTAGAACGCTAATGGTGGTTTAAAAATAGATTTCTCGCAACTGTTTGAATGGCATCGGGGGCTTGTGCCCACCTAATGTCTGGTTTTAGACAACAGTTTTTATGTCCGCTACAGTGAGAAGCACGCCAGTGAGTCTGGAGATTAGCTTGGGTGCTCCACGACACGAAAACTAAGATTATGTCTCAGTTCTAGCTCATTATGAGACGCACTATGGTTAGAGGCAAACGGAATGAAAAGAGTAAGTAAATATTTTTTTGACCAAAGGGCGTAAGTCCCTGGGTTATCGTCGAACTGTCTATTTTATCGAACTGTCCATTTTATCGTCGAACTGCCTATTTTATCGTCGAAATGTCTATTTTATCGTCGAACTGTCTATTTTGATCTGATTTTGATCAGAAATGTCTTTATTTCTTTAAATGATCTTATGGGTATGTGGAGTGTGTACACAAAATTTCATGTTTGTAGCCACAAATGCACGATCTGTATTAATTTTGGCATAAATACTCGGGACTTATTCAGAGGGAGGAAGGCATGCTCCCCCTTGCCCCTGGGGTCGAACAAAAATGCATTTATTTCTCAAATTGATCCAATGGGAATGTAGAGTACCAAATTTCATGCTTCTAACCCAAAGCGCACGATTCTAATTAATTTTTACAGGGATATGTGTGACTTATTTAGGGGGGGGGGGGGTAATGCCCCCCCTGTGCCCGATCAGAATCGCCTCTATTTCCTTAAATGATCCAATGGATATGTGGAGTGTGTCCACCAAATTTCATGCTTCTTACACAAGGGCACGATTGTTTTGATTTTTTCAGTAATCATCTGGACTGCACTGTAATGTATACAGTTATACGAGTATTATTTGTGTACTCCCTGTATATTGACAAAACCAAGGGGATGAGAATTTTAAGCAGAAAGTACAACGGAATTGACCGTAAAGATTTACCAATTGTCAATGAAAGGATTGCTTGTTGCTCGAGGTAAGGTAAGAATAATGGATACCATTAGAGCAGAAAAAATGTGTTGCCTTTATTCTAGTTAGAATAGAAATGTGTCAAAGATCTCAAAGAACATTATTATTTATTTTTATTTTTTTAAATAATTTGTATAAAAGATAAATAAACTTCATTCAGCAAGAATAATCTGTATGGCTATGATGTAGTATCATACATTGTCTAGACTTATTGGTTGTAGAATGTACATATTATTTAATTTTCCCTGTTCATGAACACCCAACTTATTTTATTTAATATAAAAATGTCTTCTGTAAGTCTTCTGTATGTATTCGTCTTCTTGATTATAATTCTATTCTTCGTTTCATAGCCAATCCCCCTACGTGGGCTTATTTTCTTCTTAATATCGTTGTAGCGTTGAATAATCTAAATTTCGTTTTTCTTAGTGTGTTTATAAGAACAAAACAGAATTATTAACAATGAAATTAAATTGAATTTATTAAATTAGTACTTTCATTCTGCAATTGAAGTATATAGATTTAAGATAAGTAGTTTACTTGATAAATGAATACATTTTGCTGATCATTTCAAAAGACTTATATGATACCTGCAAGAGAAAGTAATATGCATTAATACACAATTTTATAATAGCACCAAAATATAGAAAATTAATACATATTAACAAACATACTTAAATGAAGAATTCAATTGAACAAAACATTGGTATACAATGACAATGCTTAATCTGTATAATAAGTGGTAAACTAGCTGATCTGAAAGAATACTATGGTTACAACTCACATCCGCGAATGTTGCCCGAGAGAGAGGTTGGAGGCCAGACGGCTTCATTACTAGCGGGTAGTTGGCCCGAGTCATTACGATAAGCATAGACCGCTTGAATCTTGGCGATGCTTTCAACCAATCACAGGCGTAGACTGCCTCGCCCACATCTGCAGCCTAGAACACGAGCACTGGTTGGTTAGCTAGGCGAGGCTCTCAACCAATCACAGGCGTAAGACTGCCTCGCTCACAGCTGCAGCCTAGAACACGAGCACTGGTTGGTTAGCTAGGCGAGGCTCTCAACCAATCACAGGCGAAGACTGCCTCGCACACAGCTGCAGCCTAGAACACGAGCACTGGTTGGTTAGCTAGGTTACGCTTTCAACCGATCACAGACGTAGACAGCCTCGCCCACAGCTGCAGCCTAGAACACGAGCACTGGTCGGTTGGCTATTCAAGGCTCTCGACCAATCACAGGTTTAGCTCAATAGGTCAGCAGCTGCAACTTAGAAAACAATTATTGACATGTGAACAACATTTATGATCTAGATGACTATTTAAATTTTACTGCCTAACATCATACTCAAATTTCTTAATTTTTTTTATAATAATGTACACTTAAACAATTTACACCTGTTTTCCAAATCCATTTTCCATTGTCTATTGTCCATTGTCCATTGTCCATTGTTGCATCATTCCAAATGACAGAATGAAAGATTGTGATTCTTTCCAAACGGGGAGAATTGGATCTGGTATTATATAATATCGTGAATTTGGACAAACGCATAGGATTATAAGTTGTAGGCTCGTACTTTTTTGTTTGAGTTTGTTGAAGTTAATAATCTGGTTCTGTTTTTCGCCTAGGTTTGAGCCTATTTCTCGCCATTTACTATAGTCTAAATTGATATAATTTCGTCAAACGTGGAAAAATCGCCTAATTATCATTTATGGGGTAACACAAATCTTGTATTTTTCACATGTAGCGGCCTACTGCAGTTTGCTTTCAATCCATATTATTTGGGTGTTCCGAAGTTTTATATTGTTTATATGTACGTTAGTGTAAAAAAAAGCATAAATCAGATTGAAGTAATAGATATTAATTAAATCCAAATCCCTAGAATGAAATAAAGTGTAAGACAACTAGTCCCATTTGCATTGTAGGGTCTTATAAGTAAGATAATAAATGTCCAAGTGATTGTGGCATATTGGTATATTATGTGCTCAATACTTACCAAGTCAGTAATAGCATTTGCTGCCATGTTGAACCCGAGATACATCCCCTGCACCTCTACATAGCAAGTTATGAAAAAGATCTCTATCATAGTGAATGATGAAGCCTGAAACAATATATTGTATATCTTGATGACTTTATTCTACAATGACATTAACACAAAATATATTATATTATCAAGTTTGAAGCAACGATAAGACTTTATTGTAATAGTTCTTTGGAAATAATAAGATATTGCACCGATGTTACAAAAAATTTCCAGAAGAATAATAACTAGAATTTAGGACATTTAACAAGAAATTCTACATAACTGAATTACATGAACTCTCTATCAATTGTCCTATGGTTTGCACCAAAATGTTTAAGAATATGCGTATTGCACACACAGAGCACATTTTCCAAATTATTCTTTCTTTATTCAGTTACATACAGTAATTATGAATTTTTTAAATAATTACTCAAGCTTTTGTATGCCACAATTATTTAAAATCTTGGTGTTCTGATAGCGCATTCAGCTCATCCTTATCAAATAATATCCCACAATTCCTTTTTTATTTTATTAAATTGGAGGTCGACAGAATGTATGTGAAACAGGTGGATTTGCCAATCAAGCCAATTTTTAATGTACATTTAATATTGTAAAAATGTTGACCTGAGCTCAAACAAATTCATGTTTAAGAGTTTGAAATCAAACTGATGGTCAATGTCCAATAATGTTACAATGTTCATTCAATATAATTTACTGTGGAATAGTTAATAGTTGATATCCTAGCCCTTACCTGGATGAGAAGCAAGAATGTAGCTCCAAGTAAAATAATCACGGTTAGAAAAAGAGAAAGGAATTGCCCATCCAATATAGAAGCCCATTCGGCGTTGGATCTGCAAACAAAATGGAGGCATGAATGAGATGTGACGACGAGGCAAAAACAACGAAAAGAGACAAAAGTGTAAATCAACCATTCATGTTGTCCAGCTAGATATCAGAAGTAGGTAAAGCATAGTAAGTACTAGTAAACAATCACGTGAAGACAAACCTTTTGTGTCGAACTATGTTGCATTTATATCAACAAGTGACTCCAGGTGCACTCGATTATTTATAGGACACACAAAATACAAACAAACAACTAAATGAACATAATGATTTGAAAAATGGCCTGAACAACGAAATAAATAACGTGTATTATTTCATCACCAATACAAAAAGAAGTAGGCCCTATGCTCAATTAGAGTTTTTATATTGATACCTACACAATATTCTAGTTACTCTTAATTAACTCAGTTTTAATACAGAGTTTCATAATTTTTAAAAATGCTGGAAAAATATAACAGAATGTAGAGATAGCATTACTCAGTAAAACTTACAGTGGGTGATTATTGCAATACATACTAACAGCTTTGTTTACTTTTTGAGACTTATAGAAACTTAAATGAATATTGAAGATTTTCTATGATAATAATGCTTATGCTAGTAATAATAATAATAATAATAATAATAATAATAATAATAATAATAATAATAATAATAATAATAATAATGCAATAATGCAGCGGCTCCAGCTGCACCGTCTGGCAGTGGTTTAGGGGAGCCTAGCGTACCCCTCACTGCAGCTGGACTTGTACGCCAACGCATGAAGTGGACAAAAGAGCTGAACATAGCACTTATGCATGCGTACTACAGGAGCACCAACGTGGAGACTGAGATGGAAGGGTTCAGGGCGAGGTTCCTCCAGGAGTGGAAGAAGATGTTCCCGGACACGACTTTGGATGAGCAGCGCATCTGCACCCAGATGAGGTCCATCCTGTCAAGAAGAGCCCTCTCCACAGCCGAACTCGATCACCTCAAGAGAGAGACAAGGCTGGAGTTGCAACAATATCAGCAACAACGACGACAACAACAACAACAGGACCAAGAGCTTAGCAGCCAGGAGGGAGAAGATGACGGCTCCGGAGATGAGGCGGAACAACAGCCAGTACCCCAGGAACCAGAAGCACAACAGCCAGCAGACGACAACATCGAGCTGGAACATCTGAAAGAGTCATACGAGGCTCTCAAGCTACAGTACCAGGGAATGCCCTTGGAAAGTCGGCCTCGGATTCCCAAGTTGCAGTGTAATGCAAAGGTTTTCAGGATCGTTGCAGCAGCTGATGAACTGGTGAGGGGTGACATCGAAGGAACGTCATCCCTTGAGGAAGTGGCAGGGTTTGTCCATTGTGCTGCGCTGGTAGTGGGTGAGAGGTTCGTGCAAAATACCCGCAAGTTAGGTCTGAGAGCCTCAAACCCCAGACGCTCACAAAAGCCTCACAGGAATGAGACCCCGACCTGGATGAAAAGGATTGAGGGCAAGATTACCGACGCCAGAAAAGTCATCGGACACCTAGCAGCATTCTTGCAAAGTCCGCAGGACTGCAGCACCAAGGTGAGGAACGGTGTCAGAAGCGTTGCTAGGAGGATGAAGCTGAGGAGGATGGGCAAGGACTACGAGAAAAAGCTTCGCGAAAAGGAGGAGTGGTTGAAACAGCGGATTGCAGCGCTTGGAGCCCACATCAGGCGTTATAATGAAGCGGCCAAGCGGAGACAACAAGACCATCTATTTGTAGCTGATCAGAAGCTCTTCTACCGCAAGTTGGATTCCGAAGGCCAGGAAGAACAGCCGCAGCAGCATCCCACCGCAGCATCGATGACAGATTTCTGGTCGGGTATTTGGTCTGATCCGAAACGCCACGATGAAATTGCTTACTGGCTTGCCAGAGGATTGCCAGGCCTTACCACCAATGCCTGACAGCGATATTTCCGTCGAGGACATACGCGTGGCTGTAAAGAAGACGCAAAATTGGAAGGCACCAGGGATAGACGCCATCCACAACTTTTGGTGGAAATACTTTAAAGGCACGCATACGGTTCTTGCTGCTCGTTTCCAGCAAGCACTCGACGATCCCGCAGTCATCCCCAAGTTCTTCACGCTCGGCGTCACATACATGAAGGCAAAGCCTGGGGACCCCCTGGACCCCAAGAACTATAGACCTATCACGTGCCTCCCGACGGTGTACAAGATCTTCACATCCGTTCTTGCAGCAAAAATGTCTGACCACCTCACCCTTAACAAAATCCTCGCGGACGAGCAAAATGGCTGCAGGAAGGGTGCGCGAGGATGCCCCTGAGCTGCTGGTGATGGACACGGTAGCATCGCGGCAAGCGCACCACAAGAAGCGCAACCTTTCCGTCGGTTGGGTGGACTACAGGAAGGCGTTCGACTCTGTGCCACACTCATGGCTTCTGCACGTCTGTCATTTGTACAAAATCGACCCTCGGCTCATCCGACTTCTCGAGCACTGCATGGCCACATGGAGAACCACTCTCCATGTAGGACAAGGTGTCAACAAGATCACGACGGAGGAAATCCGCATCCAAAGGGGGATTTTCCAGGGAGATAGCCTCAGCCCCCTGTGGTTCTGCCTCGCGTTGAACCCACTAAGCAACATGCTGAGGAAGTCTGGGTATGGCTACCAGCTCCAGAAAAAACCCAAGGTCACACTCACGCACCTGTTCTACATGGATGACTTGAAGATGTACGCATCCAGCTCTGATGAACTTTGGAGCATGTTCGAGCTCGTCAAGAGCTTCAGCGACGCCATCTGTATGGAGTTTGGACTCGACAAGTGTGCCGTCATGCACGTGAAGAAAGGCAACGTTCAAGACCCTCAAGGAGGACTGCAACTCGTGGGCGGGGAAGTGATTCGAGATCTGGGCATTGAAGATAACTACAAGTATCTGGGACTTCAACAGCTTCTGGGCATCAGTGATACAGACGCCAGGAAACAGGTCGAGAAGAAGGTCCTCGCCAGGGTTAGCAAGGTTTGTAGGTCGTACCTGAGTTCGAGAAATAAGATCACGGCGATTAACGCGTGGGCATTGCCCGTGGCTTCGTACACATTTGGCTCAGTGAAATGGTCCAACACTGCCCTGCAGGCATTCGATAGGAAGATCCGCTCCGTCATGACCAAGCACAGGATGCAACATCCGAGGAGCTCCGTGGAGCGATTGTACCTGTCGCGCAATGTTGGTGGAAGAGGGCTGCTCAGTGTCGAGGTGCTATGCCACAGCAAGGAACACCAACTCCGAGCTTACTTCTTATCTCGTGAGAATCAGCTGCACAAGGCCATCTGTGCACAGGATCAAGACTATACGCACTTCACTTGCGAGACGAAGAAGTGCACTTCAGCATTAAGACTGCGGCAGAAAGAATGCAACAGTGGAGGGAGAAGCCCCTTCACGGTAGGTTTGCAGCCGAGCTCACTGGGGAGCACACCGACTTGAAACCCTCGACGGAATGGCTCCGCACGGCAGGCCTCTTCAGTGAAACGGAGGGGTTCGTGTTCGCAATCCAGGATCAAGTGGTGCGCACCAAGAACTACGACCGATACATTCTCAAAAACGACGTCCAAGATTGCTGCCGTCTCTGCAAGAAGGCCAGCGAGACCATCCAGCACATCACAAGTGGATGCTCTGAGTTAGCGCCTAAGGAGTATGTTGAGCGCCATAACGCAGTAGCCAAAGTGGTACACCAAGCACTGGCTAAGGAGTACGGCCTCGTGGACGAGGAAAGACCGTACTACAAGTGTAGGCCCGAGCAAGTCCTACGCAACCAAAACGCTAAGCTGCTGTGGGACTCTGTCATCGTCACAGACAGGGCGGTCGAGGCAAATAGGCCAGACTTGGTTTGTTTGACAAAAAAGCTCAAACGGCAACCATCATTGACATCGCCATCCCCTCAGATGGCCATGTGGTCAGCACAATAGCCAATAAGAGGCGAAAATACCAGCCGCTCGCCGTAGAACTCAAGGACATATACAAGCTAAGGTCCGTTGATATCGTTCCTGTCGTCGTCTCCGTCAACGGTTTGGTCACCAAGGAGTGGTCAGTGGCAAAGGAGAAGCTCCATCTGAAGGACAAGCACGTTCGTGTCATGCAGAAGGCTGCAATCCTTGGTACAAGCAACATCGTGCGGAAGGTCCTCACCCTCTGAGTTCTGTTGTTCCCCACCACCGTTGGGTCCCCACGCTAGGTGCACTCTCGCATCATCTTGGCTCGAGATGAACTCGGTGGTGCAAAGGAGAGCAGAAAAGAAGAAAAATATAATAATAATAATAATAATAATAATAATCATAATAATAATAATAATAATAATAATAATAATAAGCAGTCATCCTTCAAACGTGCCACATAGTCAGAAGATTTTTGCAGTAATCACTCTCTTTCTCTCTCTCTCTCTCTCTCTCTCTCTCTCTCTCTCTCTCTCTCTCTCTCTCTTTTTAAAAGATTTTGCCATACAATTGCTTGTTTTATAGATAGAAACTTTTATTGATTTTGTTATCACACTCATCTTTATTATTATTTTGTTAATTTGATTAATTTGTCTACAATAATATGTGTACTATACTTATGTTTTCACGCTGTTATAATGTAAACTTTTGTTGGGCTTGGGCCTTACCCCGCCTTGTGTATACCAGGACGCAAATGTACCTGAGATTGTTTGAACAATAAAGAACCACTATAATAATAATAATAATAATAATAATAATAATAATAATAATAATCATCAATTCAATTTATTTATTTTCACAAAACACAAATTAACATTGTTACACCTCATGGAAACCCCACAAAGCCCATAATAATAATAATAATAATAATAATATTTATGATGAACTACATAAAGGTCACGTAGATATTAAAGCATCAGATAGGTGGTTAAACAACGGGGAACTATTTGGAGAAACAGAAGGTTTTATGCTGGCTATTCAAGACAGAGTGATTGCAACGAAAAATTATAAAAAAATACATCATACAAGATGCGACAGTAAATGATCAATGTAGAAAATGTAGTGTTAGGGGTGAAACAATCGAACACATCATATCCGGGTGCCAGTCACTATGTCAAACGGATTACCTCTACAGACATAACCAAGTAGCTAACATTATTCACCAAAAACTAGCAATCAAGTACAACCTCATTGATACACACACACCTTACTACAAATACAAACCGGAGAAAGTACTAGATAGCAAAGATTTCAAATTATATTACGACCGCACAGTTATAACAGACCAAACTATACATCACAACAGACCGGATATAATTATAATTGACAAGAAGAAACAAGAAACTTGAGATCAAGAAGATGTGGAAACAGAAAAAGGTAAATACAATCCCATACGTGATATCGGCTAATGGCATCATACCGAAGAAGCTACATGAAAGCATTAAACAACTAGATCTTCCACCCAATGTTTACATCGAGACTTAAAAGGCAGTAATACTCAACACGTGTAGAATAGTTCGTAAATTTCTAAACTAAGAATGATACTTCGAGATTCCGAGACAGCTTCCATCCTGACATGGTTTTCGTGGTTTCCCATAGTCCGAAGAGCAAATGCTAGGATGGCGACGAGAAATCGGCCACGACCGTACACAGCAGAAAGAAAACATCATCTACAAACTATATTAAAAATGACTTATTTTAGTTAGAGTTAAGACAAAGTAATAATGTAGGTATGTAATATAGATACACATGGAAGTACTTGACGTAAGTCCGTACAACATGTTAGCTCCGGTTTTGACCGAGTTTGTATGAAATACATCCAATAAAATAATAATAATAATAATAATAATAATAATAATAATAATAATAATAATAATAATAATAATACAAATTTAAAAAAGTACATATAAGAAAGAAAACATCATCTACAAACAATATTATTAATGACTTATTTTAGTTAGAGTTAAGACAAAGTAATAATGTATGTAATTAAGCGAGCGAAGCGAGCGTTTCCATTTGACTCTGCCGGAAAAATTAGTCACTGGTTTTGTTTTTTTTTTTGTTTTTTTGTTTGTTTGTTTGTTTGTTTTTTGTTTTTTTGTTTGTATGTCTCGCGATAACGTTCGAACGGAGGCTCGGATCGAGTTGAAATTTTCACCATCCGCAAGCTTTGTTCTCGATTGAATGCCATTAGTTTTGTGGCAAAATCGTTCAAAAAGTTAAAAAGTTACATTAAAGTTATTCGAAAGTTTTTTTTTCAAACTTCACGGCGACAAAATCTGAGATGGCCAAATCATTTAGAATGTCCGTCCGGTCACGAATATGTTAATTTTATTTTGATCCGATAAGTAGTGTAGATGGAAATTACATTATAACAAAGTACGGTTACCATGGCAACGGAAAGTCGTGCAGCTTTTTTGGCTCATGATAGCGGTCGAACGGAGGCTCGGATCGAGTTGAAATTTTCACCATCCGCAAGCTTTGTTCTCGATTGAATGCCATTAGTTTTGTAGCAAAATCGTTTTAAAACAGTAAAAAGTTACATTAAAGTTAATCGAAAGTTTTTTTTTCAAACTCAATGGCGACAAAATCTGAGATAGACAAATCATTTAGAATGTCCGTCCGGTCACGAATTTGTTAATTTTATTTTGATCCGATAAGTAGTGTAGATGGAAATTACATTATAACAAAAGGAACGTTGCCATGGCAACGAATTGACGCGCGAAGTTTCTAATGCACTGCCACCTAGAAGTTATCAAAATACTTTCGAGGAAGCAGTCTATTATTTGTCAACAAAGAGTTTGAATAGTTTTCCCAAGGAGTCAAGGTCCTCTAGATGGCGGTGGATTTTAAAGTAAAGATTTAAACACGGGTTTACCCAAATACCTTGGCAATAATAAATAATACTGGAAACGCGAACGTCGTAAATTGTAAAATTTAAATAAAATGTGCAATGTGGGTCTAGCTATAGCACGTGCTCGCTTATCAACGCGTCCAACTGAGCGTTTCCTAGTAGGTACACATGGAAGTACAGGACGTAAGTCCGTACAACATGTTCGCTCCGATTTTGACCGTTGTATGAAATACATCCAATAAAATAATAATAAGAATAATAATAAGAATAATAATAATAATAATAATAACTAGGAAAACGCTTAAGTCCCGCCGCGTTGTTGGATGAGCGTAATTGGTGAATTGAGCTGCCATGTGTTTTACGGATTTTCTGTTGTTCTGTGAAAAAATCAGAACTTTGTTGAAATTTTTTTTAAATTAAATCAAATTAAATAAAAAATTAACTTAATTTTTTTAATTAATCGTAATTTAAAAAAAAGAAAAAATCGTAATATTGAAATTTTCATAAGAAATAATTATTCGATTGCGCACAAATTTTACACGAATATATTAATTCCTAAAATTAAGGTTCTGTGAAAAAATCATTATAATCGGATAAAGCATGTAGGAGTTATAAGTCGAAGAAATTTTTAAAAATCGAGAAAAATCGTAAAATTGCGATTTTCATGAGAAATAATTTTTCGATTGCGCTCAAAAACGTGGCAATTCTTAGTTCAGAGGTTTCGAAGGCCTCCATAAAATTTCATCGCAATCGGAGTATCGGTTTAGCCGGAATCGTGTTAACAGACAGACAAAAATACAGAAAGAAAGAAAAAAAAAACATTCCGGATTTTTTCTCCAGTGTAGTGAAATGGAATCTTCGCTTCGCTCGCTACGCTCATCCAATAATAATTGGGCGGACGCTCGAGGCTGGGTCTATTAGCTATTACTAGGAAAACGCTTAAGTCCCGCCGCGTTGTTGGATGAGCGTAATTGGTGAATTGAGCTGCCATGTGTTTTGCGGATTTTCTGTTGTTCTGTGAAAAAATCAGAACTTTGTTGAAATTTTTTTTTAAATTACATCAAATTAAATAAAAAATTAACTTATTTGTTTTTAATTAATCGTAATTTTAAAAAAGGAAAAAATCGTAATATTGAAATTTTCATAAGAAATAATTATTCGATTACGCACAAATTTTACACGAATATATTAATTCTTAAAATTAAGGTTCTGTGAAAAAATCATTATAATCGGATAAAGCATGTAGGAGTTATAAGTCAAAAGAAATTTTTTTAAAAATCGAAAAAAATCGTAAAATTGCGATTTTCATGAGAAATAATTTTTCGATTGCGCTCAAAAACGTGGCAGTTCTTAGTTCAGAGATTTCGAAGGCCTCCATAAAATTTCATCGCAATCGGAGTATCGGTTTAGCCGGAATCGTGTTAACAGACAGACAAAAATACAGAAAGAAAGAAAGAAAGAAAGAAAAAAAAAAAAAAAAAAAAAAAAAAAACATTCCGGATTTTTTTCTCCAGTGTAGTGAAATGGAATCTTCGCTTCGCTCGCTTCGCTCGCTACGCTCGCTACGCTCATCCAATAAATAATAATAATAATAATAATAATAAAAATAATTTTTTTTTTTTCAATTTATTTATAACATCATGTACAAAATGGAATAAGCTTCTTTCCAAAAAGCCTTATGAAAAGGCTTGTCTGTGGTTTAAATAAATACAAAAATACATGAAATATCTGCAATAAGTGTGAGTTATTACAATAGCAATACGTAAAAACTTACTAGAAACTCCATAAATGATTAAATTAAATAATAAGGAACAAGAAAATAACAAACGTCAAGAATGAACAATACAATAATACTCAATTTAACTGAACTCAAACAATTATAAAATGTTGCGTCAAGGTGGGGTTAGTGGTCAGCAACAGATGTCATCTTCTACGCGCATAGATTCAAGATAATGACTTTTAATTTATGATTTTATGGCTGTTATTTTATCTCGATGTAGATGAACGGGAAGGCTATTAAATATTGCAGGTGTTAAGTAAAAAATTGTTCTTTTTCCATATTTGTTGTAAAACTGTGGTAAAATGTAATTTCCTCTTGTTCTCCACCTCGTGACCCCCCTACCATCGTACGGAACATTATACATTCTATTAAAGTAAAATTTTAAAATAAATTTATTTTATTTATTTATTTTATTTATTTATTTAACGTCTATCCTATTCAGTTATAAAAACTGATTTACAAAGGAGGACAACTAAATAAATCTAATTACATAGATGCAGAAACAACGATAAATTACATTTCGTAAATATTTGAAATAGTAGCATTACAACAACAATGCATTTAACACAAGAATTTTGGTAACAAATTGAATGATATTATATGCATTTAATGAATGAATCAAATATAAAAAAGGGTGGAGAATGAAAAGAAAAGAAAAGAAAAAGAAAAAGAAAAGAAAAGAAAAGAAAAGAAAAGAAAAGAAAAGAAAGAAAGAAAAAAAAACATTAAAAAAGAAAAAAACTGATTTATTAGACGATCCCACTCAAACGAATATGAGGTTTGCCAAAAATCAGGAACAGCAAATTAGGGAGTATAATCAAACTTTCGCGGAAGAAAACCACCGAACGCGAAATCTTTATTCTTGGGTTCAATCTTCATTTTTGTGTTCAAATCTTGACTCATATATATAATTATATCAGATATATAATTATTTAAAAAATTTCATGTCAAACTGATCACAGCAATGATACAGGACACCTAAATCAAGTTGCAAGCTCCATCAGTGGGCGGCAACCAGACAATCTAGGCAGAAAAATATAGTTGAAAATACATTGTTTATATCATAATCAAAGCAATAATGAACAAACAAAGAGAAAAGCAAAATCAATTATAAGAGCTTATGAAGGTAAATTAACATTACACAAACACACAGACAATAACTTACAAATAAATAGTAAAAATCAATTTTTTGCTCTTTGATTCATTATCATTGCTTCAATTTTAATTTTAAATTGTACAATTCCTAGATCAGTAAACTGTATACATGTACAGGTATGATAAAGGTAGTACATTACAAAAGTTAAACTTCATGGCTTTACTATTGTAGTTCAATAATAATAATAATAATAATAATAATAATAATAATAATAATAATAATAATAATAATAATAATAATAATAATACAATTTTATTTAAAATATTTTTTCAAAGACAAATACACGATTAAAAACAATAAAAACAATCATAATTACAATAATCATGATTAGAAGATCAGCTTGAGGTTCTGAACATAGTTTGATGTAGTCATCGAACTAAGATGGTCAGGTTTCTTGTCCTGAAACTGTATCTTCACAGGGATCTTGTACTCCGTCGAATGGTTGTGATTTTAGAACTTGACGGAGAATGGGATCACTTGAAATAATAATAATAATAATAATAATAATAATAAAAATAATAATAATAATGAAAATAATAATATAATAATAATAATAATAATAATAATAATAATAATAATAATAATAATAATAATAATAATAATAATAATAATAAAAAAACAATAATAATAATCATAAAAATTATGGATTGAAGACTTTTGCGGACCGTAGTATTAATATTAGAAGGTGTTCGGGACATTGTACTGCGTTAATAAGAGTGTGAAGAGAGTGCAAAGAGAGCGCGCAATAACACAGACACTTATTAACGCGGTACAATGTCCCGAAAATCATATTATATTATTATTATTAATAAGAATACAAATAGTGATAATAATAATAATAATAATAATAATAATTATTATTATTATTATAATAAGAATAATACTAATTTTTGTAAGCATAATAATAATAATAATAATAATAATAATAATAATAATTAATTAAATAATATAAATAACTATGTCCTTAAAGCGGGCTTATGCTTAAAAACCTTATATTATTAATAATAACAACAAAAATATTAATAATAATGAAAAAACTTTATTTGATATCTGCATCCTGGGTGTTTCTTTGGGAAACGAATAACGATGATAACAATGGGAACGATTACGATCAATTACAAAATCGTAAAACTAATCATGAAGAACAATTAAATTATTTATACAAAATTAAAATTATGTTAATATGTATTGAACATCATCACACACATCTACATAGTTTTGTAGTTGATTCGATAAACAAAACTTACCTCAGGAGTTCTTGATGAATTTCTATACATTTTGACAAGTTTTCATTTGAGGCATTGTCAACATCTTCAGCAGAAATTCCTTCAAAATTTTCCTTCGGTAACTGTTTTCCTGTTAATAAGTTTGTTAATCCTGATTTCACCTCATGAGTTTGTGCTTGACTGTTGGCAGTATTTGCCTCTTCTGGTTTGCTTATCTTACTTTCAGGACCTTGTTTAATCGAGGATGGCCCCTGTAAAGCGCCGCCTTGTGGATGTTCTTCTTCCACTGCCCCCGGGATGTGAATCACAACCTGTGGGCTGAACATGGCGAGGTCCTCAAGTCTCCTGGCGTTCAGACCTGCCCTTTCTCCTCTCGGCTCATCACCAGCAACTGACTGGCCCAACACAGCGTCTAACCGGGAATCTTCCAGCGTTGATTGTGTATCGTTCACCGATGATTTGCTCTCGTGATCATTTACATTCTTTTCTATTGCATTATCTATTATTGTTTCAAATCCCACTGTTCTGAAATTTTTAACTAATATTTTAAAAAACTGGATAATGTAGAAATATGTTGAGAAATACGCACACATTATGACGTTAATTGAAAAGAAACTGCAGAACGCATACAGTGAAAATACGGACAAAGTTATTTCATATCCGGGTGATTCGGTGAAATTCCATGGATACCAGCTCCTGTAAATAAAATTAATATGTTAGAACTTTCTCTTAGATAATCATGAACACATTATATCCTATATATTGATATTAGGCACATTCATTTACGGCGAAAAATGCACAATGCGGGGGAAAAATATTACGAAGATGAAACAAACTACACTTTGTACAGAAATAAGTCACAAACAAATAAGTCGAAGTCGGCGGATATCGTACTCTGGGAAAGAGGCCATTTTTACAAAGTGTCGTCTTAATTCTAAACTTTTACGGCAAAGTATTGAAATATTGACTCTCCCTTGATAGATACAAAAATTGTGTGACTTTCCTTTATTCTCCATGATAAAATTTCTTTTCAGATAAGGTCAAATACAACCGTAAATGACGACCGAAAGAAGTATAGGCACATATATATTTGGTGAAAAATGCACAAAGCAGGAAACAATATACACATTGATATTAAACATCTATAGAAGGTAAGATCTCCAGTCTTGGTCCACTTCCGTGACAATTTGAAGCAATTTTGAAATTCCAGTTTGCATGTTAAGTAGATGGGATCGATTTGTAGCCCAAATAATTTTAAAGATGGCCAACAGATTGACAGCTGAGCATATTAGCCGTTAACACTAAATGATTAGTAGATTCCCTTATGCAATAACTTCTTATTGTTTTTGTTTGTGCATTCCTATGTTACACAAGCTAAGACCATATAAAACAATCCAGTAAAATAATTAAAAAAACATAAATAAAAACGCCAAATCGCCATTTTGAATTGGTTTTTTGACGCTTGAATTTGGTACGTTCGCGCCTGTGCGGAAGTACTGGAGACTACGAATTTAGGGCGACGGTCGTCGCCCGCAATCAAGCGCATGCGACTGCTTAGGCGACGATGAACTCGCGGCCCTGTATACAGATACCCGAGTTGGGAGGTTTTCAGCTATCTGCACACGCCGTCCCGAAAGAGTTACAATCTTAAAACTCGGTATATGACCTGATATGTGGTCCGTGACCTACCAAAAAAATCAACCTAATCCGACAACCCGTTCTGTGTTAAAAAAGGCTCTCAACATCGTCTAAAACCTTCCGGCTGGCTGGCTAGCTAGCTGGCTAGCTGGCTGGGTAGCTAGCTCGGTAGTTAATTCGCCGCGGAGCTAACTTGAGCCTTACAGAGAAAACGGTAACTTTGAACTATGACACTTGGACCACACTTAGATGTACCTCAGACGCAGTGCCTTTTGCTTTCAAAACCAAAATCGGGTAACAGGGACCTGAGAAAATCAAAATTTGGATGATAATCAAAACACGTAATAACGGCGTGGTAGTTTGTACAAACTCGAAATTAAACATGCTCTTAATCATTATAAATATCTAGCGTCTAAAACACAAGGGACTAAATTTGGGGAGACCAATTGCCCAAAAATGTCAAAAATCAACTGTGAACTTTAAAAAATGAATCATTCAAAGATAACGTTACAACTGAGTAGTTTCAAACGTGGAATACACTTTGATATCTTTCATTCTTTATCACTGTTGAATATGGAAAGCAAAATTGGGAAACGAGTACCGGGGAAAATCAAAATTATCAAAAGCTAGGTAATTCTGTACTCTTATGAATAAGACGCTATGCAGAGAAAACTGGTTATCTTAGAACTTTGAAATTTTGGCCACACTTAGATGTCCCTCATGCGCAATCACTTTAGCTTTCAAAACCAAAACCGTGCAATAGGGACCGGGGAAAATCAAAATGAAAAACCAAACGCGAACTTCTCAGACGAAGTAATTTGTACAAGCTTGAAATTAAACACGCTCTTAACCATTATAAATATCTAGCGCTTAAAACACAAGGGGGCAAATTTGGGGTGACCGTGGGTCCAAAATAGTCAAAAAACAACTCTGAACTAATCAAATTTAATCAAAGTCCATCATTCACGCCTTGATAGGAAACAAACAACAAACAGATGTAATATTCCCACAAATACAAAAATTTGCAAAAAAAAAAACGCCCGTCAAGCTCTCCTTTAAAAGTCTTCGGCTGTGAATGCTGTGAGATAGAGAATTTGAGCCAATCTTTTCATTCTTCCTCACTAGTTTCGCATTGAAAAGAAGTAAGACCATTTCGCCTGTTGACGAGCTGCAATCAAACAATTTCCGTGGTAAAAAAGTTAATAATATTTTAAACTCAAAATCAAAAAAAAAAAAATTTAGCCATTGGTTTTTTAAAGTTCTCATAATGAACCAAATTCAATGGCCAAGCTAGTTAACCCAATCGGCCTATTCTCATTTCCTAAACCACATTTTTTCAACCTCCATCCCTAGTAGTTTATATTATTTTAGCCTTAATTTCGAGCATTTGATTTGATTTGATTTGATTGTCGTCTTTATTGATGGCGGGATTAAGGCCTGTTAAGCCTTCTCTTCCATTCAACCACTCACACATTCACCATGAAGGCACCTAATGAGTTATCAGCATGAAATTTGGCATGACCTTAGCCGTCCGGGCTATGCTCTTACCAACTGAGCTATGCAGCCACCAATTTAATTCTTACAGAAATTTTGAAAGTGAATCAAACTCCATCTAAGCCGTACATCCGAGCAATTTAGATAGGAAAATTAACGCCTTGATATGTAACAAACAGCAAAAAGATGTGATATCTCCCCCCCCCCCCCCCAAATACAAAAATTGTAAAAAAAAAAACGGCAGCCAATCTCTACTTCAATAATCTTTGGATGTGATTGTTGTGAGATAGAGAATTTGAGCCGATCTTTTCATTCTTCCTCTCTAGTTCGCATTGAAAAGAAGTAAGACCATTTTGCCTGTTGACGAGCGCCAAGGTAACAATTATCGTGGTAAAAAAATTAAATATTTTAAACTAAAAAAAAACATAGTTGGCCATTGACTTTTTAAAGTTCTCACAATGAACCAAATTCAATGGCCAAGTAATTTTTTTATGATTTTGAATTGAAATTTTTTACTTTTTTATACCACGAAAATGGTTGGCTTGGCGCTCGTCAACAGGCGAAATGATCTTACTTCTTTTCAATGCAAAACTAGGGAGAAAGAATGAAATGCTTGGCTCAACTTCTATATCTCACAGCATTCACAGCCAAAGGCTTTTGAAGGAGAGCTTGGATGGCTGCCGTTTTTTTTTTTTACAATTTTTTGTATTTTTGGGGCCGGGGGGGGGGGGATTCTATACTTTTACAGTTTTTGTTTAAAATATTGACCCTCCCTTCATAGATACTAAAATTTTGATTGTTTCGTTTATTATTCCAGATAAAATTTAATTTGAAATAATATCTAAAATAACCGAAATTGACGACCGAAAGTAGTAGTAAATATTGACGAAAGTACCAATTTATATGAAAATTTGCTTGTTTTACTACATATTCAGGCATAATAACAAAAATTCTGACACATTTGCGTAAGTCATTCATTTATAGATTTAATATCACATGAATTTAATATGCTTCAAACAATGTATACAAAATTATACGGAAAACAAGTAACTTTTCATTTAAATTGATATTATAAGTCTATATTTTCTACGACTTCCGAACTTCACTTCCTGTTGTATTTGGTTTTATTTTAATGGAAATTGTTTTCACAAATAATAAAGAAAAGTAACAAAACTTTTGTATCTTTGAGGTAAGGTCTATATTTAAAAAATAGCTGTAAGAGTGTAGAATTAAGGCGCCGTTTTATAAAAATAACGTCTTTTCCCTAGTCTGATTTTTGCCGACTTTGACTAGATTATTTGTGATTTATTTGCTAACACAATGCAATTTGATTTATCTTTGTACTATTTTTTCCGAGTTAAACTATATATCCCTTGACTAGTATCCTTATTTTCATATACGTTCCCGGTATGGTGTGGTTTAATATGACCCCAGTTTTAATTTTACTTTTAAACTGCCTAAATAACAACAAATGTGAATTATTGCGCTGAGGACTAATTGATATGATTTTATTCATTGTATTAACAATAATGGATTGATGTTTAATTTTTTACTGAAAGTAAGTAATTTTTTGAACTAAGAAAATAGTGGATTTAATAAAATTTATTCAGGCCCCCTAACCCTTGACTGGTATTTCTTTCAGCGATTATTTATGATTCACAAAAGCTAAAATCATTCACTGAATCCAACATATATTTTTTTTTATAATGTAAAATCATATGCAAAAGGAAAAGTTCTTAAGTGGTATCCTGGGGTCTTTTTTTAACCCCCGACGCGATTTCCGCCAAAAAATCACACAGCCACTCCCTTCAACACCTCAGTGGGAACTGAGGTTACCTAATTCGCCAGCTGCTTTCTACAACTTCCTGGTGGTCAAATATAGAACTATATCGTGCTGGGTCGGCAAAGACCCCACCATACCAGTCAAGGAATATATATCTGTGCCTATATTTCGTGAATTTATAGTGTTCGATAATTTCATTGTTATACAATACTTATATCAATAAGATATATACTTACCGCAATATTAGTTTCTTATTTGGAGTTAGGACCGTAAACGAAAATAGAAAAAATCCAGTCAAAAATATCGGAGCAAATACCAGACATACATACTTAGTCATCGTATGAAGTTGGTCGTTAGTTTTCTGTAAACTAATTTGTGTTTCTTCGTCACCAAAGAGGGTATGTTTTGATATAATTCTCAGCCTTGACATCAAGGAAAACAGTTTTGGTTTTTGAAAATATATTGTTGCGAAACAAATCAACGCCAAAGACGCGAGCGTAGACGTGCATAGGGTTTCGACAACGACTAGTTTGTTCTCCCAGTTAAAGTAACCTGTCAACGGGAAAACAATTGTACCGTGGATCAGAACAAACATTATCATGCTGTAGGCGTAGAGTGATTTACAGACGCGAAGAGTGTTGCTAAGACGAGGGTGGTTCACCAGGAGGTTGGCCAACCAGGGGGGGTAATATTGAAGGTAGAAACCTAGGTCCACCTCTGTTGGCTCGTACCAGAAACCTGCAACATTAAGGAAAGTATTATCATGTTATAGTTAACTTTCTCAAGTGGCTTCTATCCATCAATATAACTAAGTCAAAGCAGGAATTTCTGATGTGGACTTAAAGGGGTTTTCATCCGCTAAACTAAAAAAATATATTTCATTCACGCTTACTAGGAAAAATTATTTGGGTCCACAATGACCCGAAAAAAAATGTCAAATTTAATAATTTTCAAGACAAAACAAAATTCTATATTTCTCGATTTGGTTGATCGGGAAAACACTCCCGTGGGTGTAATGAATTGTAGTAAATTAAAAACAAAATCTATATGAAATAACATGGAGACGATATTTATGCTCCGTGACCTTGTTGAATTTTTATCCAAAAACATATCGACCATGATTGACGTACTTGGCAGCCTTTTCTGTAAATCCGCTATATTTTGTTTTGTAATTTCGGCAAGTGGTTCGGTCCAAATATGCTGATTTACAAGAAAGTGTGTGAATTTGAATGGCATATTTTTAGCTTGTTTGAGTGCATATTTTGGAACAGTTTCAAGACACCATGTTATAATTAAAGGGCAGTTTTCGATTGGGACGATGCTCTAGTATCTATGTAGATAAAAAAATTAGCAATATTAAAGATGATTTTAATAAAATCCTCAAAGCGCCAATTTACTCCAATTTCGCTAATTTTGCCAATTCGTGTAAAATCACAGTTGCAAGATATAATTTTTTAAGTGGTCATTTGACTTTGAGTGTAGTATTATGCTATCGATTTTGTGATAGAAAAAAGTTTTGGAGGTTAGTCCCTTTATGTCCAGTTTTTGGCTTTGGAATGTGTAAACGGTGACTTTGGAGCTATCTTTACAACATGACACATAATAAATTCTTAAGTTTTTCCGAATTCATTTTGTTGATTCGGGCGCTATCCCTGAGGGAATCGTTTTCCAGCTTGTTGATGGGTGTTTCTACCAAAACTGGTCACTTGTTGGTCTTTATTCGCTCGTAGTTGGGTGTCGGTGCTTCGGGTTGGTTCGTTGGCTTTAAATTTAATGAACCCCGTGACTTAGTGGATAGCTCCAAATATTTTTATTTTTTTTAAAATGCGTTTTACTTAAAAATTGATATTTTTGGTTAACACAATCTAAACAAATTTAAAACGACTGTGCTGAGCGACTGATGTATCCATTCAACTCAAACGGCGCTTGTTCTGTGGTTGTATGTTTGTCTGTCTCAAAACGTAAAAAATCAGCCAAACCCGCTAAACAGATTCGCTGATTTTTTTAAAACGGACATTCGGTGCGAGTTTACTGAGAATTTTTTAACAAAATCAGCTAATCCATGGATTTAAGCAAAAATTTTAAAAAAAATATGTTTTTTTTTTTAAATATCGTGTTATTTTTTTTTTTTTCATAAAAATTAAAAAAAAAAAAATGGCCATACCTGCAAATACGGGGGAACCCCAAAAAGTCGCTGAAAAAACGAGTGAGTGGCCTTGTGTTGAGTACTAGTATCATTCCTCTAGGGGGTTTAAACCCAGCTTAGGAAAAGGGGGAGGAAAGGGGTGTTCCCGGGGTACAAAAAAACTTGTCTTCTCACTTTTTTTAACAACGACTTTTTGTTTTCCCAGAGTAAAATATTTTTGCCCTTATTGTTAATATGAAAATCTTTACTTATATTTATGGCTAAAATTTAAATTTTAGCCTAACTGAATGGAAAAAAACGAAAACAAATTTATTATGTCAATACAATTTCAAACTTTCATTCAAAGTCTTCGTAAGAACAATTAAAAAAACATTTATGTGTAGAGCAGGCGCGTAGGAACATTTTGGAAGCTGGGGGGTGCAAATCCACTAGAAGATTTTGTTGTCGGCAGGGGGGGATGGGAAAAATGCGAGCCGCCGGGGCCGTTTCGCCGGGGGAAAAAAAAATTTTTCACATACTACTTTATTTCGTCGTTTTTAATGCTTCTAAAACTCTGTAAACGATTTTTAATGAAAACTGCTGGATCAAAAAACTCAAAAATGAACGTAAAGTGGCCATTTTAGTCAATTTCAATTTATTTTTATGTATGACAAAGCATACGGAAAAATATTCTTTCCCAAAGGTGAAAAAAAAAATTTTCATATACTACAGTTTTTTCGTCGTGTTTTCTGTTTTTTCGGATCTGTAAACGATGTTTTAATGCAACTGTCTGCGATCTAAAAACTAAAAAAAATGAACGTGAAGTGGCCATTTTTAGTCAATTTAAAACCTTTATTTTTATGTAAGAGAAGCATCAGGCAAATTTTCGTTTTACCAAGGTGACGTCAAATATTGTATGAGTGTAATGCATATTTTCTACAAAAATTCTGTGTTTAAATATTTAAACCTCAAAAGTTTTGCCCCCCCCCACCCCCCCTCCCCCCCCGGTTCCTACGCCACGGGGGCAGTGTGCGTTGAGAACTTTATTTGAACTAAAAATGTTATGTTACTTGTGTCTTTCTCTTTTTATTTCCCTTATTGGGCCCAAAACCTTTGGCTTTTTCCCATTAACAGCACTCGGCGAGTGCAGAGATGTCTTTTTGTCAACCTCCACTTAATAACATCACAAAACTAACAAAAAAAAAGACAAATGAAATCCCGGCGCACTAGGGCGCACTAGGCGACCTGAGTGCGGCCAATGGAAAACGCCATTTTTATACCCTAATAAAACTCAACGGGTTTAACTTTTTAAAAATAAAAAAGTAACTCTGCATAATATATTATTAATATAACCCATTCTAACAAATTTAAACAACAAGTTATAATATAAATACTCAATTTTATAGGCCTATTGGGTTACCTCTTTTTACTTATGTGTTTGGAGCTCAAGTTTTACTCAATATCCGTAAAAAAATTTAGGTAAGTTTTTAATATGGACATCAAAAATCAACCTTAAATTCGAATTTCAAAAAAATTTATGAAAAAAACACATTTTGTTCGTTAAAAACAAATCTGCTAAATATTTTATTATGTCTAGGTTTGGCTGATTTTAGAAAATGTGAAATAACAGTACAGTTTCTGAGATTTGTAGGCTTTCACGACCGTGATTTCCTAATCACCATCAACCCATCAACAGCCCAAAAGTAATCCAAACTCAGTTAGTGTCTGTTTACGAATATTTTGAATTCCCCATTCCCGGGGTTTTAATGGGCTATATTCTGACCAAAGTAAAACAGGGGTTTTTTAAAAAGGTTCACTGTTTTGTAAATGTACTGGACCATATTCTGACCAAAATAAACAGGGTTAAAAAAAGGTTCACTGTATTTTTTGGTGAGCGAACGAAAATTCCTTCTACTACACTGGGGAAAAAAAATCCGGAGTTTTTTTTCTTTCTTTTTCTTTTTTTGTATTTTGTCTGTTTGTCCACACGATTCGGCTAACCATACTCCGATTGCGATTAAATTTTATGGAGGCCTTCGAAATTTGAAATTAGAACTGCCCCGTTTTTTTAGCCAAACGAAAATTTCTCATGAAAATCGCAATTTTAAAAGATTTTTTTTAAAAATTATTTTTTTTTAATTTAATTTAAAAAAAATTTTAACCAGTAATATTTTTCCACAGAACAACAGAAAATTCGCATAACAAATCAGGTCAAGCACCAAATTTCCTCATCCAACAAAGCGGCGGGACTTAACTTTTCCTAGTAAGAGATACATAAACTTTAAAATTTTTGACCCAAATAAACGGGGTTTAAATAAGGTTCATTGTATTTAAGGTACATGGACCATATTGTGACCCAAAAAAAAAGGGTTGAAATAAGGTTCACTGTATTGTAAATGATACATGGACCTATATTCTGACCAAAGTAAACAGGGTTGAAGGAAGCTTAATTGTTTTGTAAATGATTCTTGGAACTATATACTGACCGAAGTAAACAGGGTTGAAATAAGGGTGCACTGTATTGTAAATGATACATGGACCTACCTTGCCAGAAGAGAAGTTTTGTAAATAAATCCATAATCAAGCTTTCACGTCGCGTTCAAAGACCGCTTTTGGGTTTAAAATATTCTTGTGAGGAAAATTTTGGTGATTCCTAAAAAATCTTAAAAAAATATTTTAAATTGACTATTGTCACGCATAGTATTTTTGGCCCTTTGGTTTGGGGGGGTGATCGCCAAAAATGAGTTTTAAATGGGGGTAAACGTAAACTTTTAGGCTTAAATAGCTAGCACGGCCAGAGATCGTGGGTAGGTGGGTTCATGAGGGGGATGTAGACACAGTAATTAGACGTGATTCCATTTAAGAGACCAGCACTGTTTAAAGATAAACATAAAACCCCCCCTTTTTGGGCCTAGGATGAACCTACGAGTTCCGCGGAAAGACCGGGGGGTTCAACCCTACTGACTCTATGCTTACTAATGGGTGTGCATGGCTTCCCCGAATGCTTGGGGTTTTCCTGGTATTTGGTTTTAGACTGGCCCCCCCCGAACCCTGATGTGGGACCCTGGGCGATTGTTTTCTCTCTTCACCTTTCTTAGGGTTAATCCTTGTTCTGGTTCTTCATCCGGTAATCACACTAAGAACTTTTCCCGGGACTTTGGGGTTTCCTTTGCGGTTGTTGTTGCACTGCCCTGACCCCCTCCTCCACGGTTGCGCTCGTCTCTGTCTGTTCTCCACGAACGTCCGCACTCTTGCTTTCAGTGCACTTAATAAAAGCCCCGATTTATTTGACTATTTAGTTGGCAATCTTTAGTATTCAGCGTTTTGTCGGTCGATTCCCTTCCTGTTGCGTCTAATGAGCCTCCCCGGAAAGTAATAGATCTTGACCCTTAATGAACCACGTCGGTATGTTCTCGGGCGAAAATGACGTAAAGCATGATCGTGACATTTTCCCCGGGTTTGAGAAACACATTTTTAGGGTCCCAACCCTAATACGCATCCCCCCCCTTCCATGGGGCACGACCCCTGACCTGGGCCCGTTGTAGCTTGAAGACCTCCTTGACTTTAACATTTCCTCTGGCGATGATTCTTTTTCCCCCTTTTTCTCTTCCTTTGTCTTGGCCGAAAGATTTTTCTGTCTTGGAAAAAATTTACTTCTTTGGGGCGCCACATCCTCCCCAAAAGAACCAGTGAAACCAACATACCAGGCCCCCCTAAGCTAAAAATCCTATTAAAAAAGAAAAAAAAAAAAAAGATTCCCACTTTTCCGGACAAACTCATAACCTCGCCTTTGGCATTTACATCCGGGTACTAATTAAAAGACTGACTCTACGACGTCAAAACCTTCAATAAAATTTATTTTTTCCTGTAAATTAGGAATCAAAAATTTTAACCTGAAAAACCCCTTTAAATTTTTAGTTGTCACAAACAATAAACCAAAAAACACAAGTAAAAATTAGCTCATTATTTTTTGTGTAATTCAAAATAAAAAAATAATAGGCCCATTAAATTTCTGTCAAAGATCCCTAAGTAATAATATTTGGAATTTCCCTGGTAAATTCCCTAGTTTTAAAAATAAAAAATAATTTGCCATGGGGTCCCGACATTGTGATAAGAGCCGGACACTTCTCCTCGTCTGTCAAATCGCGGCATGTACTGTTTTCCCCTTCCCCCACCCGATACCCATTCGAGTGAGCGGGGCGCGTCAACTGAAACATAAAAAAAAAACAAACAGCCATTTGCGTACTCAACAACCCACGTGCCATCACTTGACAGCCCCCGTTTAAAACAAAAAAACATAAAGCATTACATTACTTACTGCCGTAACTGGGCTCGCGAGCTTAACGAATCAGCAAAAATTTTTTTAAAATCTCAATTCCAGACCAAAACAATGTTTTAAAATTAAAATTATGCAAAACTCTTTGAAACAAAAACCGATTAAATTTTACTGTTTTCTGAATGATTTAAAAAAATTTTTTTTTAAATTGAAAAAAAATATTACAAATTTTATAAAAAAACAATAAAAACTTATAATTATAAACAAAAAACAAAAATTTTTACTTGTTAATCAGCCATGCTCACCTCCCCGAGTCGGTAAGAACCCACGTCAACTTTTTTTTACATAAGATCTTAATGTGCACTTCTGCCGCATCGAAAAAACCCAAAAAATTAAATTAATTTTGCTGCAGTGCAGACCCATTGAAGACTCGATTTTCTTCACATGCCGTGCCTCATCAAAAGGTTTTGGGCCCCAAAATTACTAGTCAGGGGAATAATGGGCCCTCTACTGACACTGAGAAAAAACATAGTCACATCTGCTAATATAGACCTCGCAAATGAAATCACAATCAGTATAACTACGTAGAATTTTAAGTCCTGGTATAAATATGCATTTACCAAGGACTGTGAAACCCCCCCTGGTTCCTCCACCCTTAAAGCCAATGAAAATGAGACAGCATTAACCCCTTTTAAACCCCAAATAGGAATTGTACAGCAATGTACCACTCCCTTTGAACTTACGAGATAATGTAAGTCAGTCCCCACCACTTCCCATACGGGGTATGACACCCAGCTGCGTAAACAAGGGTCCATACTCTCCACACTAGGGAAAACAACCACATTGGTTTTTCCCTACCTGACAAGAGTACCACGTTCCCCACTTTTTTTTTTCCCCCTCCACCACGAAGGCAAACCCCCACCACTTCACCCCCTACGTCCTCATGAACATAACAGTAAAGTACCACACTCCTCAATAGGGCAAAAAACCACATCTGGTCCTTCCTATCCTCCAAGACTAGGCACTGTTGCCTTTTGCCGTCGTCCCACGAAACGAAAAAACCACTTCATCCCCCACGTACTCTCGACGTAGGCATGAAGTATACTCTCTTTTCCCCCAGTGACATCCCCCAAAGGGATCCCCCACTTCTTTATGAACGGTAGACAGCGAAATATTACTCTCTTCACCCACAAGACATTCCAAACATCCCCTACTTCCCATGAACGGGAGACAGCGAAGTATTACTCTCTTCACCTAGCAATGACATCCCCAAAAGGGATCCCCCCATATCCCGTGGGCCCTTCCCCTACCCCCTCATTACTATTAGACAACAAAAAATCCCCCATATCCTCGTGAGTAGTAGATACCATAGAACAACCATCCTCAATCTTAGAACTAAAAACCTTAGAATTACCTTTTCCTGCTATTTTGTCACCGAAATGAAATACCCCTTTAAACCCCAAAGGGGCAAAAAACCCTTTGAAAACACCTTTTCATTTCTATTAGTTGCCATCGAAATGTCACTACCCTTAACCAAGGGAAACAAAACCTTGGAAATACCTCTTCATTGCTGTTTTAACGTCACCGAAACGTCACTACTTTTAACCAAGGGCACAAAACTTAGAAAATCCTTTTTTGCTGTTAATCGTATCAGAGAGTCCTACTCTAACCACAGGACACAAAAACCTTAGAAATTCCTTTTCATTGCCGTTAAACGTCACCGGGGGAGTCACTGTCGTAAAAAACAGGGGCCCAAAACCTTAGAAATTACCTTGTCTTGCCCCTTAAACGCACCAAAACGTCCAACCCCTTAAACCCCAGGGCACAAAACCTAGAATTACTTTTTCAATGCATTTGCTCATCGAAATGTACCATCCTTTACCCCGGACACAAAACCTTAGAATTTCTTCATTATTGCAAACGGTCCGCACCCCCGTTCTACTACTACCCAAAAACCCGGGCTCCAACGTGTAAAAGGCACGAAAAATGGTATCTGCTCCCCCGAGAAAAAAACAGGTGCTCTTCCGAGCCCGAAAAGCTAGCTTACACAGTCCCTCTTAAAATGACCCTGTTCTCGACAGTAAAAAAAAAACCACCCTTCCGCAAAAACACGCTGAGGAATCGGTGGACAATCCCTTTCCCGACCCCGGGTCCCGTATCTCACCGCACATAACCCTAAACGTTATTGACAAAATTTTCTTTTGACAAAATTTCTACACTCCCTAGATCTTAAAATTTTTCCCTTAAAACCTCTGTCCTCCATCCCAAATGAACGCTGGTTCGTTTGAAAGCTCCACTACCGGGGGCCACCCCCAAACGAGACATAAAAAACCAAACGCTCTTTGTTTAATCCCCCCAGCCGCTGTATTTTGTCCAAAAATCATCATAATCCACACGAAAATTTTTTCCACACTTTTTTTGGGCCTCCGGGAAAAGACCTTTAAAAACACCACCTAGCTCTTCCCGACCCCTCATCCGTGGATCCCCCCTAGCACACTGCCGACCCTTATCAAAACATAGGCTGACGCTTTCTCCCCCCTTCTTCTGGACCCTTGCAACCATTTTAACACCCCAATTTTTTCCAAGTGCTTGGGCAAAGACTATGCCCCGGATACCTGACTATACCCCCCGGTAATTGATTACCCCTTGGTAATCTTTTACCACCCTGATACATCGATTTCTAAACCTTGGGCCCCTCTGACCCCAGCTGCTGTCCTGAAGAAAACCCCCGCTGCATTGGGATATTGAGGGAAAAGACGGGGAAAAAATACCGGCTGCATTTTAGGACCTTGTTGATAGCCACCCTTTCTGAAATCCATTGCGGGCCCCTAGCCCCCTGCTGAAAAAGCGTAGTTGCCCCCTAGCCCCCTGTTGGGGTACTTATTGGCCCCCATAGCCCCCCGTTGGGAAGCATTACGGACCCCCCAGCCCCCTGTTGAAATTGAGGATAAGAGTGAAAGCCCCCCTTCTGTGATTGAGGGTAAGACTGAAAAAACCCCCCTGTTGACTAAGATGCTCCCTACTCGAAACGAAACCCGTTGGCGACAATACTCTGATGAAAAAATCCTCCCGTTTAACACCCCCCCATTTTTAAACTAGCCTTTAGCACCGACCCCTCTAATTTTTGGCGTTCCCCCAAACCCCCTCAAAAGGTTTCCGCTATGGTTCCGACGTTTATAGAGATACCATTCATTTTTATACCTGTCAAAAAAAAATCTAAAAAACACCTTTTTACATCGGGCCACCATTTTAAAACGCCGCTGCTTCTAAGTTTTCCAAATTCCCCCAGCATCCCCCCCCCCTCGATACTTTTTCAGGTAAGATCTGTGTACGTACTAACTTCATGTGAGCTTGCAGTTCACGGGCACGGCCCCGCTTGGCGCCGCACCCACTTACGCAGGGCGCTAACGCCCGGCACCCACGAGTATCTATCTACTCCCATCAAAAAAAACCCCCCAAAACCCTTTTTTACACAGTACACAAAAAAGCAACTATACAAATCGGCGCCATCACCATGCAGCATAGCTAGTTAGGCCCTTTGGCTGAGGGTGGTGAAACGCCAAAAGAGGTTTAAGTGGGGGGTAGCGTAAACTCTTTACAAAAGCAGCAACCCGAGATCGTGGGGGGGTTTCATGAGGGGGATGTAGAAAAATTAAATATCCATAAAAAATGTTTAAAGATAACAAATACCCCCCATTTGCCCAGGCGACCAGATTTTGTTTGGAGGGGGGTTCATAGGGGTTAGAAATTTTAATGGGGGTCACTTACCGATGTTGTGTTCCTTATTTTTGGCTGGTCCCAACCCGAGTCGGCCCCCGGGCTCTCTTTTTTCTTTCCCTCTTCTTTGGAACCTTTTTTTTTTTGACTACTAAAACTTTCGAATTTGTGGGTTTCCTGGGTTTTTGTTTGACTGCCCCCCCTCCGCCCGTTTTCGCCCTCTGTCTTTCTCCACCTCCGACCTTGCGTTTTTAGGACTTATAAAATTTTCCGATTTTTCACTTTTGTTGTGCAATTTTATTTCCCCGGTTTTTTCGGGCGTTCCCTTTCCGTTTGCCGTCCTAAATGGCTCACCGGAAAGTAACTGCTCTTCCCTTAATGAACTCACGTCGGGTTTTTTTCTCTGGCGAAATGACGTCAAAACTGATCGTGACACTTCCCGGTTGAGTAACACATGTGTTAGGGGCCCCACCCTAAACATGACCATTTAAACCACAAAAATGAATTGTGTACACCAATTAAACTTCAAAATAGAATGACACATGTTGAAACATTAATGACACATTTTGTTGACATATTATAAAATATTATTCTGAAAATATTTCATTACTATAGCTTTTAGAAAACTGTATGTAGCCTTCACCAGATAATATATTGTGTTTTAATCTTAGAAGAGGGCCCCGTCTCAAAAGTTCAAATTAAAACTATCCTGTATGACAGAAACACTCGATGCATGCTTAATGTCTAGTATAGTACACTAAATATAAATCAAAATTAAAAAAAGGGGAAGCATTGACCTTTTGAGTTAAGATTATTGAATGTTGATTTTATTTTGATCAAATTAATAACAAAACTCACTGAATAATCGGATGTTTAAGTTGTTATTATTTCAAGGCTTACGACATAGCGTGTTTTATATGTCGTGTATCAAATGTTGTATGAGAAACGAAACACAATTAATTTTCCTTCACCTTGTGCTCAGCTTACAAGAACGTGGCTACCTCCAGTTCTGGGTTGGACGCACTGTGAGTGTGAGACCCATAGAGCTCAGGTCACCTACCCCCACCCCCTACCCACTTAAGTTTTTGTCTTCGTAGTAATATATCGATGTACCTGATTATATAGCCACGCGCTCTAAAACAGGCAACTAGCACTGTAATCAGCCACTTTTTACCGACTTTTAACAACACATCACGTTTAAGCAAGAAATTATTTATATCCATACTGCTATCATTCTTATTTATTACACACAGAGAAGTATGTAATATTCATATTCTCAAAGTCGTCCTCATTTTAGAGGGTGACAGTGTGGTGTAATTCTCATCAAAAGACTTTGTTTCGAAGAATTTCTTGTTTATTTATTCTATATGTAGACAATACAGAAATCCCACACAGCATTTGATATTTGTTTAATGTGTTGACAATATTTGAATTTCGAATATCCGGGCAATATCCGATATTACAAAGTTACAACTAGAAAACATTGTTTAGCTACCCGAAAGTCTCGGAATTTGACAAGAGAAGATAGTCAATACAATGTTCCACTTAAATATTGACAACCAACATTGTTAGTACTACTACCTACATAAACAATATATTGAATGGATACACAAAAATATTGATGCAACATTTTAACAATATTTTTCTTGGATATTGGATAATGGACAAAAATGGAAAAAATAAATTTAAATAAATTGGACAATAATCATGAAAAATTGTTATAATTTTTTATTTAAAATGTATAGCATAATTGAACACAGAAGCAGCAACTACATCAAGATTTAAAATTTGAAAAATTAACAATTATTTTTCAATGTTTTCAATATTAAAACAAGTGTACTGAAGGAACGATACATAGATTTTACCAAGTGGTTACATAGTGATTAGGTAAATAGGGTCAGGAAGGATAGGATTTGACCAATCTCTGTATTCTGTCCCTCCTGCGAGTGTGTTTATCGATTCAAAAAGTCGACAATAAGTGAATGTGATCGACAATGTGTAATGAAATAATCGATCAGTGTGATTACAGTGTGTACAGTAGTAACTCACGTTACTCCAGAGATGCTAAACATGAAAGAATCGTTTAGTTTAGTTCTTCCCCTACTTAAATCTAAATTATTTTTAACAGGTGAAATGTCAACTCCGACTAGAATTGCTACGTTTTTTTTTACATTTAGCAAAAATGTCTTATAGTGATAAGTGTCGCAAAAATGTGTAATAGGTGTGTAAACTGTTCTAAATAATACACTATAATCAAACCTGTACTGTATACGTAAATAAATAGGTACAATCCGTTCAATATTTTTTCTGTTACGTGTTATTAACAATTTTAGAAAGCAAAGAAATTTACTGGTTTGTCTTTTTCTTAATATTCTGTCTAGATTCATGTTAAAATTCTTCGAGTGACTGTAAAATTAGTTTAATCATGCCATAAGTCTGTCAACGTGCGGATGGGCAAAGTGCTCCAAACCTTTGAATAAGCACATATTATTTCCATATTTAAATTTGCATCTTCATTATAATTAGGTCTCATCAGTAACTCTTATTAATTAAGTGCTATTAGTGAACAAACGTCTAATTGATTTAAAAATGTAACTTCTCTCTAGATCATTTTAATGATCAAGCACAAATGTTATTAGGGCTAGGCTATCACTCAGGAAGTGATATGTCTTAAAATGTTGAAACAAACATTATTGTGACATATTTTTATCATTTGTGCCCCAAAAAAGTTCAAAATTTCCAAAAGGAATATAAATTTGTATCAATAGACTCAGGTTACTATTATCGCTAAGTAATCAGCATTGGTAAGGTAGCTCCAAAAATACATGGGACTCACGATTTTTACGTTTTCACACACGTGCGCGACCCGGCACCTCCACCTAAATCATTAATAATACACACCCTAGAGAAAACTAATTATCTTCTTGGAAGTGGAAGAACAGTTTCATTGTTTTTACTATAATATTAATCAGAGGATTTTTTTTAAAGACTCACTAAACCCTCTCATTCAAAACATACCATCAAATACTGTTGCACGAAAGCGCCGCAATACCCACATTCAGGCACCACCGGCTAAAAAGCACGGGTGCGAGCAGCCACTTACAAAATCCATCCCGCTTAGGATCTTCAAACAAACACCATAAGGCAAAATTGCTTTAGCCAAATTTATCTATCTTATTCTTAATTCTACACTTTATCAAGACCAAAACCACCAAGACCAAAACTCTCAAAATTGTTTTCTCGGAGAAACCCACTCCAAATATATGCAGCAGAAAGGTGTTTCACAACTCAAAAATCAACAATGACATTAAATCAATGAAGCTGAATTATTAGTGCTTTGTACTAAGTGTCAGCAATAGTAAAGGGGTGCGCTAATTTAACACTTGCAGGCAAGGCCCCCCCACAAAGATTGGGATGGTGATGATGAGGAGGTATTTTTTAAAGTAAGGGGTTTGAACCCAGGTCTTCTACATTTTGGGTTTTTAGGAGCCTTAGCCAACTAGACTAGGAAAATGCCAAAGTCGTTGTTAGACGAGTGAGCGGGGACACGGGGACATTTGCATTTAAGTTAGTTGATACATATGTTTAAACAATAGGGGTTTGAGTTAAGTTGGTAAAAGGGCGCGTCAACTCTTAGGCCATAATGCGCCACTCTAGCCTACGATAGGCTATAGGGAGGGAGGAAAAAGCTCTTGATCCAGCCTTAGGGGGGGCAGGAACGGAAAGGTTACAGGGTACTCAACACATACATGAACATGAATGAAATATGTTATATTCTAGCACTTCTGACCCCCAGTGAGAATGACTTACTCGCAAAGAACCCGAATCTGCCTCAGAACTAGAAGTGGAGGAAAGGTTCTGGGTTCGATTCTCTTAGCACTCATTGCAATCATATTGAACTCGTGCAACGAAGTTCTATGCCCCCAAGAAGTATTTCGTATAGTGCAGATCATTAATTTAATCAACAAAATGGGGACATTAAATAAATCAATGAAGTTTCTTTATCCAATATTGACAATCTCACTACTCACACCTTAAGCTTTTGAACATTCTGCCTTTTTTCTTGGCGAAAATTGTTCATTGTTTTTTAATAATGTGCTATCGAATTTCACGTTTCTATCACCGAATTTCTAATTGTTACAATATGTATCCACTTAACAAAGTGGACATCAGTCCAACTCGTAATCTTTGTCGTGGCATTTTTAACAATGCGTGGACAACTGACAGCTTTTTATAGAAACGTTCATTAACAAACATACTCTAATGTGTCATTATTTATTTATGTTTAAATTTTTCAGGTTACCACTTTCAGTTTATTTCTATTGATTAAATGAGTCCAACTTTCTTTTAATCGAGTTTGCCTTTCAAAAATATTGGCTTCGCCTATAATGTGACATATAACAAAGCGAACCTCAAAGAATGTGGCAGTTCCGCTTCCTCTCACTAGAGTAGAGCATCTTGAAACCTCACTCAACCTGGATCAACTCACAACATGGACTTCTACTCGGCGATGCGACCCTTACTCATCGTATCTCAATCTGTGGGTCTGGCGCCGTTTTCTTTACAAATAAGAAACAACGCCACACGCATCGGCTTGTCTTGTCTGGGCTTGTGTTTCAGTGTCGTCTTCTTCTGTATTGTTTTCTCTGGTGCTCTTATATCCTACGTGTTCGGAGTTGCCTCTCACAAGTCTCTACTCTATATCACTGGGAATGTTCTTCTATTTTGGAAACTCACCCGCTATTTAATCTCTTTCGTATATTGTTTAGCGAATCGACGAAAAGTTTTGGCTCTGATATCTGAGCTGTACGAGTTAGGGAATAAACTAGAGATGACATCTGAAGTGTTAAAGAAGAATTTCTTTGTTCTGATCACTGAAATCGTAGTTTTCGCTTTCTTAACTGTATTCTCGTTAACACTATATTTTTTAACAGTCACACCTTCATATTCACGTTCATATATTCAAGAACAAGTTTTGAACGTTTCATTTCAAATGATCGAATGGGCGACCACAATTATGGAACTACAATTTGACAACTTGGTTTTGATGATTGCCCAACTATTTACGAGAGTAAATGTCGAGATTCTCGAATTGGAAAAGAACTTTGAAGATGTTTATAACAGAAAAACGTCTATTAGTTCAGTGGATTCGTCTGAAAAAGAAATCTCTGCCAATAGCCTGTCACGACGACTAATTTATACTATACATCAACGCAGAAATTCTAATTCGGTCATAGCGTCTGACATTCAAGACTCGTCATTATTAAATCTATCTTCCTCGATACTGATCCATAAGTCCAGGTATTTACCAATGCCAATACGTATTAACCAAATCAGCAACTATTCTACAAGTTATGTACCGGATGCATCAGCCAAGCTTAAACATCCGCTGAGGATGAGCCATGGTACAAGGAATTCACCAACAAGGTTGTACAAACAATCAGTTCAATCAGCGAGTATTTATTGGTTATATAATATTAAATAATATATTTCTTTCTTAATTAGATACAGGATGCATGTGTTTAATTTATTTAATACCGGTACATTGTGTCCTGTCCAGATAGTGAGCTGTGTTGTGACTAACCTAGATAAAATTATCTAGATAATTTATCTAGATAAAATCTGTTATCTATTATATTCTTATCTAGATAAGTTTTTGGTTGTTACCTTTTTCAGATATCTAGATAAAATTAAGTTTATCTTATCTAAGCTTTTTAAACTTTTAGATAAAATAATTGGAAGGTATCTAATCAATACTTTAGAAAATATATAATAATGAATCCCTCTTAAAAATAAAAATTAATTGCACTAATTTACCATGTATGTACTTATGTTTTTCATGGAATCCACATATTATTTTAAATGGCGGCAAAAGTTGGTAAATATATTAAAACTTTATTTACAATATTATTATCTTTTATCAAAGCAAAATGATCTACATAATTATTTGTATCTATTATCTTTATCTAGATAATGTTTTCACAGTTTATCTTTTATCTCATCTAGATAAATTTCCGAAGGTTTATATCTTTAATCTGTATCTAGATAACAAATAAATTATCTAGTCACACCACTGGTGGTAAGACCTAATTTAATGTCGAATATCTAATAACCATCAGAATTGTAATGGTGGATTATTTTATATTCATGTTTATATGAAAAACTAATTATAAATTTCATCCAATATCGAAAATCATTCTGAGTTTTTTATTCTTTGCAGGATGAACCACAATAAAATATACTCATCAACCACTGGAATGCATTTGATGAACAAAAATCATAAAACATCCGACATTGTATCAGAAGTCAATCGTATGGCTCACATACAGGCATCCCTCTCTAGACTGAGCCGTGACGTCAATTCGTTGTACCAAGTCCCAGTCTTGGTTGGCGTGGTGACGTCTACCGCAAGTTGTACCTTCATTCTATATTACCTGGTGAAGGCCTTCATAAGCAAAAGATTGAACATTTGGAAAGTAGTTTCCTACCTGTGCTGGGTAGTCGGCAATGTTTTCAAGCTAATTGTTTTAGTGTCCTCCTGCAACTACGCATCTTCAAAGGTATGAACAGTGTGTTTTCATATTTTTGATCATCTTATATTTATTATCTCTCAATGTTTATGCATAAGATGAAGATCTCATTCTACTTGCTACAAATAACAAGGGATATCCTCTATATTTTCTCCTAACCACTTAAACCATTAGCTCATTTTAATTCAATATATCATCACAACTATTTCATTACATTAGTCACTTCTTAAACATACTCATCTTAAGAGGAAATAGGACATCCGGTTCTTTCGGTCGGCTGACACCACAGTTGTTTACAATTTTGAGTACTTGTCAAAGGAAGCGAAAACATAGGGCCTAACTGTTAAATTTTTTTTTTATGTTATTGATTTTTAGGTTTTAGGATCTTCTTAAAAAGTCTAAAATTAACCACATTCGTGGATTGATCCTGGCTTATAAACATGCAATATTGAAAATCTACGACTGTATGGCTGTCCATGTATGCTTTATTTACATCAATGTAAAGTTTAAGATACGTCGGATTCTTACTGGCCGAGCAAATAGCCACGTGCCAACTGCCAAATGTGTCCCGCTCCCTCTTAAAACCTCCTTCAAACTGAAATGTTTTTGTATTTTTATTGTACTACGTATTAATTCGTCACATAATAATGTTGCAGGCAGATCGTGTCGGAGATGCACTTTCTGAAATGTTAACAAGACGACTGAAACCATCAGTAAAACGAGAGGTAATTTAAAATTAATGACGTTATTAGAAATAAGAAATAGTGATATAAAAACTCTAATTTTGTTTTTAAAAACAAATTTCGCAATTTCACAAAAATTGTTAAAAACTTTACAAAACAAAAAAAAGTGGAGCCCCCTAAGGTATGTCATTGATTCCAAAAAAGTTAGAATCGATCATTGTGACCAAAGAAACGAATCAGAATCGAAAAAAGTTTGTACGCGCCGTTATTTTGGTGGACTTTTTCCGCGGAGTCCGTGATATGCGCGGTTGTATTGGCGGTCTATTTCCGCGGAGTCCGTGATATGCGCGGTTGTATTGGCGGTCTATTTCCGTGGAAGCCCGTGACGTCACGGTACGCTGTTGCGTTGTCTGCTTACTGTACCGCCTGCCGCACGCGTAATGTTCGGTCTGGACCGGCACCTACACCATCCCCCTACATTTTGCGCACTAAAAGGTTCAATTTCGCAAGTTAATTCGCGCTTTACGCGAGATTTTGAGAAATTCGCGTTTTAAAAATGTGTTTTTTCCATCTCTAAATATGATGTAATTCGTCGACAATATACTTGCTCCAACGAAAGAATGCAGATGCTTGGTAGTGGTGGGGTAGAATGAATGCGCGGTAAAAGGAATGTCGCCTTTGTGTATGAAAGAGAAATATATTTTACCAACGCAAGCAAAAATTATCTGTGCTAGATCACAGAGTTCCTCCGTGTGCAAGATCCACGCTGAGCTAGCGTGAATAGAATTGACAAAGTTGTTATGTTGGGAAAACATTTTCGAGCCACCTGCATTCTTTCGTAGGAACTACTATATTACATTTTATACAACTAAATGGGCATTTAAAAAAAATCGCAAATTTCGTTTTCCCGATTTTTCACTACCTCTACGTATAGGCGAGATTTTAGGTTTTCGAGGCTTAATCAATGAACATATATTTTATAAAATCTTACAAAATGCTAATTTAACAAAAACGAAATTATTCTATACCAATAATTATTTTGGTGGCTATATTGATTTGAAAATTTCTTCAAATTCCTCATTTACCATTAGAAGAGTAAGACACACTTCACACAGGAAAAAATAGATGCTAAAAGACGCTAAATTAAAAAAAATGCTAAATTTTCGATCTCTAAATATGAAACAGAGAGAGACCACTACGAACAAAAAATTATAAATTATAAAAATTGATGCACTGAGAGATAACTTCTATTTCAACCAGTTGTTGGACTTAACACATCTGTTTTTTTGTTTGTTTTTTTATGGATGGACCCATAGAGTTCTGTGTGCCTCATTTCAAAACAAAAAGTTTACAATAGCGCCAAAGTATCATGGGTGGGAACAGATTCAGCCACAGTTAAAGGGTGGAATGGGGGGTTCTCACATCGTAGTTGTCATCATTATTCATCTCGTCATCGTCGGGGAGGTCGTCGAGGCGTGTGTGTGTGGGGGGGGGGGGTGGTCGTGACAACCAGATGAGGCCAGAGCTCGCCTCTAGTTTCTGTTTTAACACTCCCCTACATATAGGGCCTACTATTGGTGATGGCACGGCTGATGGTTGCGAGTTGGAATTTGCTTCTTTTCTCGCCTTTGAATATTATATAAAACATGTTTAATATATTTTGACGTAATGAACACTTTCGGGTTGCCGGTTATGAAACGTTTATTTACCAACGTTTTGGACAGATCTCCCTGTCAATTATCAAGATATTTTCAAGATATTCTTTGTAATCTTCTTGCTTGATTACACTTTGTCTTTTATTTGCAAGTATATTGTAACTTTGATATCTACAGAGGGATTTTTCCAAAATGTAGGTAAAATAATCTTTTTATAACACCAAAAATCAGATTAATCATTACGTCACATTAGATCCGTGAAAACCAATACGTAAATACATTATTTTCTACGTATTATATTGATATTTATATTATAAAGCTAGGAGCGGTTTAAAGCTGGTCTATAAGAAACGCTCTACGCTCTTGGATTCTCCTATCGCAACATCCGACCTGCTAGTTATCAGTTCCGTCGTTGCAGCAGCACTCGCTTGAATCGCTCCAGTGGGGAAGCTCTAATACTACAGCATGTAATGTAGGTGGCTTATGCACTTATTGGGACAATTTGTAACAAGTTCGAGTTCAGGAAGCCGATTTCTTTTCACATGAAAATGATCGTTGAGCCGAATTCTGAATAAATTAACAGTCTAGAAGATATTGTACTAGTACTCAAATGCTCTAAGGTACTAAAAGTCTATGCCGCCATGTTGTTTCCAGCTGAGGAGGCTCTCTCTCCAAGTCCTGCACAACAAGGTGAGGTTCTCGGCTTGCGGCCTCTTCCCCCTGGACTCCACCCTGCTACACTCGGTGAGTTGCAGTGGCGTAATATTTGGGGGGGGCTGGGGGTACATTTGTGTTGTAACATTTTATTAAGCGACAATAAAACTGACAGTCTTCATAATTTTATAAATACCAACGAAACTACCCTAAAAAATCTAGTAAAGTACCACCATTTGCAATGTTAAAAATAAAAAAAATCTGGGGCATACGCCCGAGAACCGCAATGAGTGGAGGGCATCCCCCGAGCCCCCATTATACCATTACAGATACACCCGGCGACAGAAATAAATAAAGGGGTCCCGTTGTATCTAAAATACCCAGCCCTTAATTTACTTCTGACGCCGGGTGTATATACTTTAACCCTTTATAGGGCAAAAAGGTGGGACCCAAAATTTGCTTTCTACCTTGCAATTTGAAATTCATGATTTTTTAAAAGAATTTTTTTTTTCCCTTATCTTCTAGGAATAAAATGCTGCTTTTGGATTCCAAATTGACATAAAAGTTGAAATAAAATCCAAAATGTTATTTTATTTTAAAAAATTAGATTTTTTTTTGCAATTTTTCCTTTCTTTCCATTTTTTTTTACACATTCAAATTGAATCTACTACAGGCAATCAAATATCCGGACATCCCGGAAATGTGTGTATTTTTGTGTTTTGATACACAATTTGTTTTTGAACCATTACAAAAATTCTTCTAATCATTAGAATTGAAAACGGAAAAATTCTATTAATTCAGAACGAAATAAGGCAGCTTTTTACCCGGGTTAAAAGGATGGAAAACTGGCAGATTTAATTGTGTAGTATTTTGAAATTAGTGGTCAGTATACTTACCAGTAACCTGTAAGGGTTTAACCGAAACATTAAACCTTTCATGGGTAGTTCTAAAGCTACATGGTACTAGACCCACATACCAGTTCCACTAGTAGTGGAGTGGTGACCATTGATCGATTGTGGTTACAAAAATATTCGCTCTCCCCAAAAATAAGTGCAAGTAACGCCACTGGCTAGTTCAATATAGGCCAATATAGACAGACTGCACACCATGGCAGACCTGCTGCTCAATCGACTCCTGTGATTTCTGATCAATATGTATGTTTAACTTCATTGTGTAAGGTAGTAATCAAATTTTGATAGGCCTACTTTGTTATTAAATAACTTTATGTATTAGAATGTCGACCGTTAACATCCGAGGATAATGGACAGAGATTTTACAAAAAATATTTGAAGTTGATTCTCAATTATACGACATAAAATTATAAAACAATTGCACCAAAAGAACCTAACTTCATGATTTTCAAAGGGAATAAACTTTTCTACAATTTCTTATTTTTTCTTATAAACCCAAATATTTTTTGGTCGCTTAACGTCTCTGTTAACACTTAAGCTGTTCGGGATGATGAGTGGTGAACTGGTGATGGAGGTAGATGATGATAAATTACAATAGGGAACTGGCCTTGGTTTCAAATATATCTTACACGTATTTAGTAATTTGTAACATTCAATTTAATAAACATCGCAATTAAATAAACTATAAAAAATAAAATTTGTAGATTCTATGCATGTTCAAAGTTCCTGGGTTTGGACTTCCCGCACAAAGACTTAAGTCCGCGCTCTTTGGTTGAGACGTCATCGTGAGGTGAGGAGGGAAGCTAATTGGCAGAACTGTCAGCTCGCCGCTCGGCAAACCTCACGATCACGTCAAGCCCACCTGATTGGCGCATGGCCGTTTTTCGGCGCGAAGCCCGGTTCAAATTTTTCCTCGTTCACATTACGCTAATAAGCCGAAATAAAAACTATTATGGTGGTATTTGAGGTTGATAGTAGGATCATATTCAAATTCTAATGAAGGTCAGTTCCATACAACGATAACTCCTGGACTCGAAACCACGTCCTCGTGGCGCATGCGCTTGGGCACAGGCCCCCATCGTATGTTCCAAACCGAAACCTTAATGTTTACAAACGAACCGCTGTAATGTTATATTGATCGTTCTTAATGACAGTTATATGTTATATAGATGTATTAAATACTGTTACGACGCTTAGCGAAGGTAATTTTATTTTTATAAAACATAAATTTTATTGCCCTCATTAAGTATATTAAATTGGTCAAAATTAAGTTATTTTAAGCAATAATTTCAAAATACAATTTTTTTCTAAGATTTTTAGTGTTTATCAAAAAAATGTTGACTAATAAAGAATTTTGGAAAATTTTGGATTTTGAATTACAGCTTCATTTTAGGTGAAGATGTAAATTTGATGTACATTCCTAAAACAAGATTTTTTCTGATTTTTTTGGAATATTAAACATTTTTTGTACCTCAAATAGAAGCAATACTAGAAATATATTACTTTTCCGGGACAAACAAAAATTTTTCCATTTTAAGCCTTTTTACAGATGTGTATTTTCAATTTTCTCTAAAAACAAAATGCACTTTTCGTCCAATCGGGATGGGAAAAGTATTTATTTTTAATGCTTCAAGCTCGGAAAAAAAATTGAGGTCAAATTGAAAAAAAATCTTTTACCCCGATCTAAATTTATAAAGTTAATGTCCATTAGATGGACGGGGGGACTGAAAGGGCTAGGCGCATGACTTTTCTGTAACTTACAGAGTAATGTTATTTCCAGATCGTTGCGAGCGTCACAACCTTGTTTGTGTTGCTACTGCAGTTCTCATAAGAAGACACGCACCCAACAAGAGAAGAACATAATGCACGATCTTTAGAGGTGCGTGTATTATATAGCATTTTCAAGTGTCATTGTATAGCGTTTTGAAGCATCTATATAAAAATATCCTACAAAACCTTGACCTCCAAAAACTTGTGCATAAACTTTTTTTCATATTTCTTATTTGAAATTTTGTCACTTTGTAGCATCTATTTACAAAACGTTATTAACACCCGCCTCTAGCAATCTTGTACCAGAAAAAAAAACTATCGGTATAAACCAATTATTATTAATAATATCAACAATTATTATGTATATTTAATAATATTTATTATAAGTACAGAACAAAAATTCTTATATTAACCTTAATTCATAAAATAATTTGCATCAAATTAAAATCGTGTGTGTAGTTACTGTTGCCGATATACGAATACAAATGTAAATTGTCGTTCTTTTAACCATGTAAAACATATTTAATTAAAACACTCCCTTTAAAACACTGTATATACTTTCGTTTCTGCCGAAGACCTCTATAAATATTTCGAATATTGACAACAAATATTTTGTGTTGTTTGGACAGCAACACATTCAACTTTTATATCTTCGTTGTGTTCGCGTTAGTATCTTAAACCTTACACCTAAGGTTTTGATCACATATCTGCTTTTCCTTATCAAAATTGTGATTGTTATCGCATTGCAATACCACCTGTTTCATGTTTCGTCGTCCAAAAAAACATCGGACATGTTTATTACAATGTTCGGGATGAGGTAAGAGGCCAGCCTTTTTGCAATATTCTTCAGCGTGAAAATAAAGAGAAACTCTAGTTATAGGCCTTAATAAATGTTTTAATTAATCAAATAAAAATTGAACGAATGAAAGAACAAAAAAAAAAACGAACGAACGAACGAATGAATAAATATATTATTTAATTATAAATAAATAAATTCTTATGTACAGTCTACCCAATCAGTCACAGAACTAATTGAAAGAAGACTAAGCTAACCCTGTAGGCGCAGACACCATCGACGAGCGAACAATGACAAACTAGAGACCGGCATATTAAAATATGAAACACCAATCAATCAAGCTGGGCACGATTCCACCCGGCACAGTACCAGAATCAACAAGGCTTTCGGAACAATCTTAGGATGGTTTATGTGCCTCGCTGAGCATGAGCAACCTGTCTCCAGAGATTGCCAGTTTAAACTTGTAATTAAGTCGTCGTTAAACAATGTACCGTTATAAACTTAACGTTATCCCTATTGGTTCCTTTTTTCTATCTTTCTGCTTGCCACATTTTCAGCATTTCATTGGTAAGAGCGTTAATGCCGTCGAAGTAATATTATGGGGAACGTAAAACATATTGGCTAATCTTATTACCACAGGACCCTTATTCTATAACGCGCTATGAAAACTTGTCGGTTGAAACAGAACTAGAATTTCACTTTCGTATTCCGTAGCGCTAGTTTGCGAGTTGTCGTTTCGTTTCAACCGACGAGTTGTCCCCACAAAACTGTTTGGGAGAACTTATCTCAAAGCCTGCGAAATCTATTTGACATAATATGTTGCGATGTTTTGTATAGTAGGCCTAGTGTCATTATATATTTAATGTTGACTTATTTGTGTAGTTTTTAGGTTCACTCGCGGTCTTGTTTTCAAGTGTAAAGAATAAACTGAGGTTATGATTTCACGGCGGTTAGCCGGCCATCACGCCATGAGCTTGGAGTTCTTAGAGATGCGTGGAGTCTCCGGTAGAGAGCGGGACCGCCGACTGGCGCCCACCAGACTCGATGCGTTCTGATGCTTCTGATTGGTCGAAACTGGTTGTGGAGCTACGATGGCTCAGCCGCTTGGAAGTTTTTCCAAATCCCTGTGCTCGCGAAACCTTAGTTCTCGTTGGCGGTATAGAATCACTGTTTTAACATCTTGTCGTTTCGTGTGAAACGACAACTTATCACAGAGCTGTGAAACGACAACTACCGCACCGTTATAGAATAAGGGTCCAGTGTCCATGGTCAGCAGAGAGTAACTTGCGCCTGCGCAGAGGGCACAAGCCAGAATCAAGATGGCCGCGACCACGAGGCTCCACGTCGACATGTTCAGCCTTGCTTTGGTTCAAGGTCGATCCCAACCACTGTATACAAGAGGGGGGGGGGGGAAGAATACGACATAACCACTAACCACATAACGGCATAATGACACAACGATATAAAGACATAACCACATAACCACTAACCATCACATAACGACATAAAGAAATACCCACATAACGACATAACGACATAACGACATAACGACATAACGACATAAAGAAATACCCACATAACGACATAACGACATAACCACATAACGACATAAAGAAATAACGACATAACCACATAACGACTGTTGCGTGTTGCGTTATGTGACGTTTTGTGGCGTTTTGTGGCGTTATGTTGCGTTATGTCGTTATGTGGCGTTATGTGGCGTTATGTGGTTATGTCGTTATGTGGCGTTATGTGGTTATGCCGTGATGTTGCGTTATGTCGCGTTATGTGGCGTTATGTGGTTAAGCCGTTATGTCGCGTTATGTGGCGTTTTGTGGCGTCATGTGGCGTTATGTGGCGTTTTGTTGCGTTATAGTCCCTTTTTTAAAACGTTTTTGTGGGGGTTTTGTGGCGTTTTTGTTTCGTTTGTGGGGTATGTCGTTATGTGGGGTAAAAGTGGCGTTATGGGGGCGTAAAGTTTCGTTATTTGGGTTTTGGGCTTATGTGTCGTTTTGTGGCGTTATGTTGCCTATGTTACGTTATGTTTGGTTTTTGTCGTTTTTGGGGGCGTTAAATGGGGTTAGTGGCGTTATGTTGCGTTATTGGTTTTCGTTATGTGGCGTTTTGGGGGGCGTTTTTGTTTTCGTTATTGGTTATGTCCCTTATGTGTCGTTTTTGTGGAGGTTTTTGTTGGTGTTTAATTTTTCGTAAAGTTGCGTATTTTAATTTTGTTTTTTATGTGGCGTTAAAATGGCGTTATGTGGCGTTTTGTGGGGTTATGTGGGGGAAGGGCGTTATGTGGCCCTTATGCTGCTTTAAGGGTTTCCCTTAAAGTTGGGGTTATGCGGCGTTATGTTTTCGTTATGTGGTTATGTCTTATTTCGTTTTTTTTTGGGAGTTATGTTTGGTGTTATGTGGCGTTATGTTGCGTAATGTTGAGTTATGTGCGTTATGTGGTTATGTCGTTATGTGGCGTTCGGTGCGTGTTATGTGGCGTTATGTGGCGTATGTGGTTATGTCCGTTATGTGCGTTAGTGGAGTTAGTGGCGTTATGTGGCGTAATGTTGCTATGTCTTTTGTAAGCGCTTATGTGGCGCTACGTGGGCGTTATGTGGCGTTATGTTGCGTTATGTGGTCTTATGTCGTTCGTTTATGATGGCGTATGTGGCGTAATGTTGCGTATTGTGGTTATGTCGTTATGCTGTTCGGATTTGGCGTTAGTTTGCGACTTATGTTGCCGTATTTAATTATGTCTTTATGTGGCGTCGTTAAGTGTGCGTTATGTGGCGTTATGTGGCGTATGTGGCGTTATGGGTTATGTCTTTATGTGGCGTATGCTGCTTTATGTTGCGTTATGTTGCGTTTTATGCGGCGTTATGTGCGTTATGTGGTTATGTCGTATTTGGCGTATTTGGGAGTTATGTTGGTGTTTATGTGGGACTAGTTGCGTATTTTGGTTTATGACTTTTTGTGGCGTTAAGTGGCTTTATGTGCGTATGTTGCGTATGTGGTTATGTCGTTATGTGGCGTTATGTGGCGTTATGTGGCGTTATGTCGTTATGTGGCGTTATGTGGAGTTATGTGGAGTTATGTGGCGTAATGTGGTTATTTCGTTATGTGGCGTTATGTGGCGTTATGTGGCGTTATGCTGCTTTATGTGGTTATGACGTTATGTGGCGTTCTGTGGCGTTCTGTTGCGTTATGTGGAGTTATGTTGGTGTTATGTGGCGTAATGTTGCGTATTTTAATTATGTCTGTATGTGGCGTTAAGTGGCGTTATGTGGCGTTATGTGCGTTATGTGGCGTTATGTGGAGTTGTGTGGAGTATGTGGTGTTATGTGTGGCTAATGTTGCGTATTTAATAGTCTTTATGTGGCCGTTTAAGTGGCTGTTATTTGGCGTTAAGTGGAGTTATGGGCGGTTATGTTGGTATGTGGTTTATGTCGTTATGTGGCGTTTATGTGGAGTTATGTGGTTGTTAAGTGGCGTAATGTTGCGTCTTTGTCTTTATTTCTTTATGTGGCGTTAAAGTGGCGTGATGTGGCGTTATGTGGTTATGTTCTTAATGTGCGTTTTGTTCTTTGTATGTGGCGTATGTTGCGTATGTGGCGTTATGTTGCGTTAGGTGGTTATGTCGTTATGTGCGTTATGTTGCGTTATGTGGCGTTATGTGGTTATGTCGTTATGTGTAGTTATGTGGAGTTATGTTGGTGTTATGTGGCGTAATGTTGCGTATTTTAATTATGTCTTTATGTGGCGTTTAAGTAGGGCGTTATAGGCGGGTTATGTGGCGATGTGGGTATCGTCTTATGTGGCGTTCATGTTGCTTATGTGGCGTTTTGTTGGCGTAATGTGGCGTTATGTGGTTATGTCGATATTGTGGCGTTTATTGTTGGCGTTATGTTGCGTTATGGTGGGGGGGGGGGGGGGGGGTTTTTTTATGTCGTCATGGTGGCGTAATGTGGGTTTTGGGCGTTATGTTGCGTTAAGTGGTTATGTCGTTAGTGGCGTTATGTTGCGTTATGTTGCGTTATGTTTGCGCGTATTTTAATATGCTTTAGTGGCGTTAAGTGGCGTTATTGTTGCGTTTATGTGGTTATGTCGTTGTTTCGGCGTTTGCGTGAGTTGCGTTATTGTGGCGTTATGTTGCGTTATGTCGTTATGTGGCGTTTAGTGCGATTATGTGGGTTATGTTGGTGTTATGTGCGCGTAATGTTGCGTATATGTAGCGTTATGTTTGCGTTATGTGGTTTATGTCGTTATATGGCGTTATGTGGAGTTATGTGGCGTAATGTGGTTATGTCGTATGTGGCGTTATGTGGCGTTATGTGGCGTTATGCTGCGTTATGTGGTTATGTCGTTAGTGGCGTTATGTGGCGTATGTTGCGTTATGTTGCGTTTATGTCGTTTATGTGCCGTTTGGTGAGTATGTTGCGTTTATGTGCTGCGTAATGTGGGCGTTATGTTGCGTTAAATGTCGTTATGTGGCGTTATGTGGGCGTTTATGTGGTTATGTCTTTATGTGCGTTAAGTAGCGTTAGTCGGCGTTATGTTGCGTTATGTGGTTATGGGCGTCCAATTATGTGGGTTATGTTGCTTTATGTGGCGGTCATGTTGCGTTATGTAGAGGATGTTGCGTTATCGTGGTTATGTCGTATTTGGCGTTATGTGGAGTGTTATGTTGGTGTTATGTGGCGTACACGTTGCGTATTTTTGGTTATGCTTTATGTGGCGTTAAGTGGGCGTTATGTGGCGTTATGTGGCGTTTGTGGCGTTATGTGGCTTAATGTGGTTATGGTCGTTATGTAACGTTATGTGGCGTTATGTGCGTTTATGCTGCGTTATGGTTTATGACTTAGGTGGCGTTCTGTGGCGTTATGTTGCGTTATATGGTTATGTCGTTATGTGGCGTTTGTTGCTTTATGTGGCGTTATGTTGCGTTATGTGGCGTTATGTTGCGTTATGTGGCGTTATGTTGCGTTATGTGGTTATGTCGTTATGTGGCGTTATGTGGAGTAATAAATTTTAACATTTTATATTACAAGATTTCATTGATAAGGTATCATCATTGTTTATCGCAAGTGTACATTACTCTTTATTTATTTATATTATATAGTTGTAACCAAACCTCATGTGACTTAGTGTCCCCACTTTTTCGTTTTTTGTAGCGTTATATTAGTTATTAATTACTAAAATAAGGTTATTTCGCGCGGTTTTAATATTGGCGTTAGTCTTTCCTCTTAAAATAAAATTTTATCAGGCAAATTTCAAACTGCCGCTCAACTCTTGTTTCCATTGACCAAAGGCCCTGTAATTTGTAACGGGTTCTAAATTTATCATTTTGTATAATGGTAATACCCTATTCGCAATGTTTACTTTGATGTTCTTGAACGAAATTAATATTTTAGTGAGTCACATGGGATAGGTATTGATCCTTGTTGCGTCATCTATACTTTCTGCTCAAGGTTATGTTGTTCACGAACCTCGAATGTAGCACACCTATATCATGAATGGATACATTGGAGGGGGTGGGAGGCAATCTTACACTCCCCCCCCCCCCCCCCGCCACCCACTATGAAACTCCGATTTTGATTTAATAGAAAATTATCACTATCACCATTAATTTTTTGTTATCTTTATGAATATCTTAATAAGCTTTTTAAAAATGATAATTTGCAATTTTTTTCGCCTTGGGGGCACTGATGGTTCGACCATATTCTCAGCCCTTTAAGAGTGTTGCACGTCCACCTCTCACCACACCACCACACCCCACTGCTTTCAATGTAAGTTTAATGTTAGTTTAATGAATCTAAATCAAGCCATTTTAGGCAATTTATTTATTTGATATAAAATGAAGTTTTCTTAAACGTGTAAACGTGTTTTTTTGGAAAATTGGAAAATTTGAGCTTTTGAATTAAAGTTTGATTTTAATTACAATTTCAAATTTCCTTTTTTGCAGATGTGTATTTTTAATCTTGTCTAAAAAAAATCACTTTTTGTCCCATTGCCATTTGAATTTTTTTTTTATTATTTAAAAAAGTGCAATTATATTATTTTCTGAAACGTTCGTTAAAGCATTTTGATCCGCTCAACAACTTGACAAGTTTTGAAGCGCTGATATTTGTTATTTAAATCAATAAATATCTGATTTAAATCGTTAAAAATCTGATTTTAACCGAATAAAAAAAACTGATTTAAATCAAATAAATAATAATAATAATAATAATAATAATAATAATAATAATAATAATAATAATAATAATAATAATAATAATAATAATAATAATAAACCATGTTTTCCTTAGTATTGGCCTCGCGTGCGATGCATGAGCTGTAATCATGGATACCATCGATTGGTGAGAAGTTTAAAATTGTTCGTATTTCGTAATCATAAAATAATCAACCATTTTGTTTCCAATACGTTTCTGAGCGTTTTAATGTTGTAAACATCGTAGTGTGAAATTAAACAGCTGTTGATATGTTTTACTTCTTTAAAAAATCGAAAAGACCTTTCGTCATTCGTCAATGCTATATTAGCTATTTAGGCTTACAAACGGCAGTTCCTATTTTAAATCATATGTCTCGAACATATAATTTTACGGTTGTAACCGATAAAAGTTCTATTGAGTATTCAACTAAATTGATCGTTTTCGAACTTCCGTGGAAAAGCCAATAGGAGCTGTATATGTTAATGGTCTGTAAATGTACATGTCTGCTTTGGATGTATCATTTTGTCATTACGTGACAACGCGAACACTTTCGAGTTGTATTTAGGTTGATTCATAGAATATTGGCTAGAGGAAACGACAGTCAAGGATTCGAAAGTGAACAACTTGTCAGTAGAGGCTTGTTCCATTGTTTGGCTATAGAGTTGGGAAAAGAATGGGGAAATAAATGAACTACACTAGACGACTGGTAAAGATTTGTCGAAGTAGGGGGAAATATTTCTTAGCAACAGCGTTTACCTTCACTCATATATTCTCTACTTCAAGCAACGGCGAATTAACCCGCCCGGTTTACATAAGAGGAGGTCTGGCCTTAGGGTAAGCTCACCGAGGGTCGACCATAATAATCTCGGTCTCATTAAAACCTTTCAGAACCAAGTTTAATTAATCTAAATTAAGTCATGTCAGCCAATTAATTCCAATTTCAATTTTTATTCTAAATTTTTCAGGGTTTTTCCAAAAAATTAATCGTGTTTTTTTATTGAATTTTGGGAAAATTTGGCTTTTGATTCAAAGCTTTATTTTAAGATCAATTTCAAATTTTCTTTTTTTGCAGATGTGAATTTTCAATATTCTCTAAAAAAAAAAAAAAATTTGTCCCATTAGCATAATATGTAATTTTTTGCCATCTACTATAGTTTATTTTTCGGGCGCTCACAACTGGTATCTCTTTCAGAAAACGTAATCAATTAAAACCTTTAATTAATTGATCAAAGTTCTATTACTTATGGTAAAAACATTCAATGTTTTTCTCACCAATACTGTAATGAAGAGCATAATATCCTCTATCCTACACTTTCCAGCGTTGGTTGTGTACGCTGTTGCAATCAGGTGTACGCTGCTGTACGTGAACAACACCAAGCATCTTGATGGATCAAGGGAGGTACAGGAATTTCATGGACCTCAACATAAGGCTATTATATCTGCAAGGTAATTAGTATCATTAGTATTAGTATTAGTAGTAATCATGTTTGTTTTTACTTTCCAACATAAGATAAAAAGAAATGGTCCATACTCCGTATTAAACCACTGCATTCTGCACCAAACCTGGTTTCCTGAGCTCATCCAAAAGTAATTTTAAAAAATTGGATTGGATCAGTCTTTAAATTCTGATACACCACAGTGAGTGTTTCTATTGTGTCCCCATACGGAATAAATCCAACAATTACAATAAGTAAATCAAAATATGTAAAATAAAAAGCACACGTCGAGTCTAAGGTACAATTATTATACTTTTCAACACATACAAAATCAACGACAAAAAAACAATATATTGCAACACACGGTTGATAAAGACATGATTCAAAGCTCTCGAGGCGTACAAAAAAATATTTCTTGTTTGATAAACTTAAGTAGCCTCATATTGCTGAGTCTGAGCCTTTTTAATTGTGGAGAACCTAACATCACTTTATCACAAAAGCGTCGGTTAGAATGTGAAGCTTGAATTAGACGGTTCAATGTTTTGTTCAACGGACTTCAAGGACATAACACAATCAAAATGTGCAAAGAAAATAAAACAATAAAATAATAAATATATAAAATAAAAAAATAAAAAAATATATACAATAAATAATATATAAAATAAAAAATATGTAAAGTAAAACAAAAACTTCTTCACATTGATTATATTTTGTCCTTGAATTCAAGAAATCTTATAAACTCTGCATCCCTGTCAATGAAAGCATGTTCATCTTTTGCCTTTGTATAGATATACTAGCTTAAACAAAAGAATGCAGATGATTTGTAGTGGTGGGTGTAGAATGATTGCGAAGTAAAATGAATATCGCCTTTGTGTATGAAAGAGATCTTTTACCAACACAACAAGCAAAAATTATCCGTGCTACATCACAGAGTGTGTTAGATTGGAAAAACAATTTCGAGCCATCTGTACTCTTTCATTAGGACCACGTTACGAGCATATCAATATGTCGTCAGCTTTGCACGGAGTGACTGTCTTGATCACATCTTCTTGCAGGTCTGTGGCCGGACGACCATCCAGACGAAGACTACTACTACGGCTCGTGGCTCGCATCTGTCATCGTACGATACCCCTTCGTGCGCCGCGCCTTCCAGGCCCAGCGCTTCGTCTATCCTCGGCTTATGATGCTTCACATGGCTAACCACGCGTTCATCATACATCCAGTTGACATCTGCATCAATTTCAACGATCGTTTTGGCATCGTTGAAAACGCGTACATCATTGGTTTTTCACTTTTAGTTCTTGCCCCAATAGCTGCAATTCATATAAATAAGAAAAGATTAAAACGGTTTATTGAAATAATAATAAACGTTTTGGAGATGGATGATGAAGCTGATTCAAAACAAAGTCTAAGAATGGACGAAGATATTTGATGTCTATCACATGATAACATATTACTCCCATACGTCTTTCGTTTCCCTGGTTATTGTTGCGGCTTCAGTGTTCGTCATCACTCAAGCACTGCCCAACAGGGTACTGCTGGTTAAGTAAGTTAACTTCAAGTGCATATTGCGCAATGTCATTGTATAATGTTGTGCGAAATTTGCACACTTATTATGAAATTCAACACTTTATTAGATTCAAAACTAAACTTTCTAATTAATTAAGAGATGCGTGAAAACAGAGTTTTGAATTATAGATGATACCTCAATAACCGGCAATTGGGAGACCGGTGTTCGATACCCCGCTGAGATGAATTTTGTAATTTCTGGATTGATTTCCCAATATTTCACTCTAAAAAGCGTATCGTTTAGGCCTATCTGCATTCCTGAAACAAAAAATATATTTATTTATTTTACGCGTATCCAATTTAAAAAAGTACTAATTACAGAGGACAGTAAATAATACTTCGTACTAAAATTTACATACAAATTAATAAAATCACAACATGTAAAATATGGCAACAATTTCTGATATGCTCAAAAAAAGTAATTACAAAAAATTTAAAAAAAGGATTTAAATAATAAAGAATAATATAAAATGAAAAAGAGTTGGAGAAATACTCAAAAAGAGAAAACAAATATATTTGAATGTGATTTCAGAGGTTGGTATCCCTACGACGTGTCTGCTTCGCCCATGTACGAGGTAACCTTGGCGATGGAGACGACCTACTCAGTGCTGAAGTCCTTGACAGCGACGTCCGTGATCTCCTTCCTCCTCATGTTGTTCTCTTGCATCGGGTTCCAGTTACAGAACTTGTGTGATCAGCTCCGGAACATTCGTTCCCGGTCTCTTGGGAGAATACAAGGACACAATTGACGACTGGTGATGGGCGGAGCGCTAAGTCACGTGACGAGAAGGTGGGATAAATCCTCATTTTGCAAGTTGACGCCTGCTGAACGGCGCAACACTTATCACGCTCTAACTTTGTTTCCATTCGACATTTGGACAAAACCTTTAGAATAGTATGTAGCAAACATATCATTTCTTCTCATAGTGATTATCTCGAATTTTTAGACAAAACCGTAATTTGGTATATCGATGTACGTATTATACATGAAAAAAATATCAAAGATTATAACTTTTCTCATCTTCAATTGACAAAAAACTATTGTTCGGATTTCAACATGATATCTTTTTAAATATGCATCAGACTATTTAACAAAGAAATAAATCAACTTTCTAGATAGAAAGTGCACTGAACGAAAATTTACAGCATAGAGTAATATGCAGAGTGTAGTTTTTCACGGCTCACCCGCACGTCAAAAGTGCGTATTTGTTATGAAAACACACACCTTGCATATAAGTCTATGCTGTGAATTTTCGTTCAGTGCACTTTCTATCTAGAAAGTTAATTTATTTCTTGTCTTAAGAGTCAGATGCATACTTTGAATGAGGTCTTGTTGAAATCCGATTGAAAGTTATTTGTCAAATAGAAGTTGACAAAACTTATAATTTTTAATATTTTTTCCATGTATAATACGTACATCGATATAACAAGTTTACGTCTGTTTCTAAAAATTCGAGATCATCACTTTTAGAAGGAATTATATGTTTACTACGTATTATTCCGAAGTTTTTTTCCAAATTATGAATAGAATAAAAGTTATAGCGTGATAAGTGTTGCGCCGTTCAGCAGGCGTCATCTTGCTGAATGAGGATCTATCCCACATCATTCCGCCACGTTGCTTCATGACGTCAGGGGGCGGGTAAATCACTAGTCGTCAATTATCTCGAGTTTGAAGAAACTAAACTGTTACCGAATACTGGAATACTTGAGCGCATTGCTTTTGGCGAGCACTCTGGTATCTTACACCAGGAGGTTGAAGAAGGTTCCCTTCCCTTGCACCAGCCTACACAACGTGCAAGGCAGGGGGGATATCTTACGTGCGTGAACGAGGCAAGTGGTCAACACAATGTATTTAAATAAACTTGTATGATTGTAAAATGTATGCAGACAAACACACATTATTACACATACACATCCGAGTAAGGATGCAAAAACGGATCTGGCTATGATACATATTATTTAGATGGTATTAACGTATACCAACAACCATATTCTCAAATACAAATACAAACATCTTTACTACAATAATTATTTGAAATTTGTTGTTATTTTGTAACTAGTTATGAAAACGGTATTTTCTTTAAAAAATAATATCCATTAAATCGTATTTTGTCGTCACTTTTCATAGATTTCCAAATAACATTTCCAAATTACATTCTCATCCCACACATAGATCGAATAAATTCCTACCTTTGAAATCTTACAAACTGATGAATACTAGTAGTAACAGTCAACCAGCTTTTGTTATAAAACTAAAACAAAAATCACAAGAATATAATACACACACAAATAATTAATGAATGGATTCATTTTTTTTTAATAGTTTTATTTCAACATTCCAAGTTCAAATCACGCAAAGTTTTCAAAATAATTTATTTGTTTTATTTGTGCGTCCGTTTTCACAACATCAGTCAAGAGTAGCCCAGGGGCCGGACGAGGTAGACAACACTTCGAGTCAGCTGCCCTTAGCAGGTGGTAGGAAGGTGACCTTGGACCGCGCTGCTCCTGATGAGCCGCCGGAGTCGGAAGATCTGAGGGAAAACACCGAAGATCTGAACAGGGAGATGATGAAACAGCTGGGGACTTGCATCAAGACGCACGCATTACTACTGAGGTAAGGACACAATGAATGGCTGAAGTGTAAAGAATACTGCATCAAGACGTTAATTTAATAATGCCATATTGATTCCTAAATTACATTTCGAGTCTTCCGGCATTTTAATACCACATCTCGATGCTAAGTTATGTACACCATTAACTTATAATTAACAATTCAATTTGATTTATTTTAAAAATCGAAACTTATGTAATGTATACTTGTTAATTGAATTCACTCAATGCACGTTTCAGTTCTGCTATCAGTCTTTGGAATTAGCAGAACCAAGCCGTACAAACGATGATACTTTATTTTCTTCACTCTTCACAGTCTGGCCAACGACTTCGCTGACATGATCAATGTCTGGATGGTTGTGGTGGCGACCTGTGACGTGGTTGGGGCTGGCGGGATGGCTCTCCTGGTGCTGAAAGTAAGTAGTGCAGTGCAGTGTTGTGTAGTGTAGTGTAGTGTAGTGTAGTGTAGTGTAGTGTAGTGTAGTGTAGTGTAGTGTAGTGTAGTGTAGTGTAGTGTAGTGTAGTGTAGTGTAGTGTAGTGTAGTGTAGTGTAGTGTAGTGTAGACTAAGGGCGTCACCGACAGGGCCGTGTTTATTTATTTATTTTATTTAAATACAGCTGTGCAGCCATTTTACATGAATTAAGTAAATTTTAAATTATATACAATTGACGACTCGAAATGGGCGGAGCTTAAAACGATCGATAGGTCACGTGACTAGTATTGGGTATAAATCCTCATTTCACAAGTTGGCGCCTGCTGAACGGCGCATCACTTATCACGCTCTAACTTTTATTCTATTCATTATTTGGACAATACTCAAATGAATAATATTTAGCAAACATATCATTCCTTCTGATAGCGATTATTTCGATTTTTTTGACAAAGTCGTTAGCTTGCTATAACAATGTACGCATCACACAAGTAAAAATTATCAATGACTTAAGTTTTCTCATTAATTAATTTGACAAAAAACTACTGATCGGATTTCGACAAGAATTCTTTGTAAAAATGCATCAGACTGTTTAGACAAAAAATATACTAACTTTCTACATAGAAAGTGCACTGAACGAAAATTTTGCAGCATAGAGTAATATGCAGCGTGCACTTTTTCACGGCTCATCCGCACTTCAAGAGTGCGTATTTTAGATAAAAACACATACCCTGCATATTACTCTATGCTGCAAAGTTTCGTTCAGTGCACTTTCTATCTAGAAAGTTAGTTTATTTCTTGTCTAAACAGTCTGATGCATATTTTTTAAAGAGGTCTTGTCGAAATCCGATCAGTAGTTTTTTTGTCAAATAAATTATTGAGAAAACTTTAGTCATTGATAATTTTCACATGTATGATGCGTACATTGTTATAACAAGCTAACGACTGTGTCAAAAAAATCGAAATAATCGCTATTACAAAGAATGATATATTTGCTAAATATTATTCATTTAAATATTGTCCAAATAATGAATAGAAAAAAAGTTAGAGCGTGATAAGTGTTGCGCAGTGAAGCAGGCGTCAACTTGCGAAATGAGCATTTATACCAACTAATTCCGCCATGTTGCCTCGTGACGTCAGGAGGCGGGTACAATTCAAGTCGTCAATTTTGTATATAAAAAAAGTAATATGTAATAGTAAGTACACAAACACAACGCAACTGTAAATGTAAAAGCACACTTTAGTACAGTAAATGATTATAGACTTGAAGAACAGAGAAGCTCCTCCCTCCCCCACCCCCCCCCCCCAAATATTAACACTGAATAATTACGTTTAAGGTAATGCTATTTAATTTTTATTTTATTAAGTAGACAAAGTTATTTCTAGACACTCCAGGATAGGATATAGGAAATAAATAGGAGTCTATAGGGTAATGACTAAAGTCACAACTGTCGCAAGGTCTCTTTCGACAAAGGCGAAATTTTTACAATTTTGCAACTTATTTAAAGCTTCAAAACTCGTTTTAAAATCTAAGATTACATAATACCCAATTTTGTTATGTGTGATAATGGAATTTTTTTACTATTTTCTTGCCAACAAAAATTGGATTTTGTAATTTTTAGTCGTTTTGGTAAAAGATGAAAAAATATACATAGTCTTCAGAGCCTCTACCAAAATGCCGCACCCCTAAATTTTGGAGCTCTAGGTAGCTGCCTAGGTTGCATGGGTCTAAATACAGCATTGGTCATCGAAGACGGTCATCTGTGTTTGAGACCAGCATTTGTGCTTTAAGTGTCCAACTCTCCCAACATGTCTAAAATATATCTGTGTTCTTTGTAGAAATTATAAGAACAAGGTCGTCGGTTCATTCTGCAAGAAAACTGCGCGTCTGTCGTTCCACACTTAATCGATTGACAGATGCAAAATCATGTATCGTCACTTCTAGATCGCTCGGAACTATTGACGAATTAAGAAATTTCCCGAAACGCAAATTTTCGCAAATTTCTGGATCAAAAAATTGAAAAATTCGTGTATAATCAGTTGCAAGAAATAATTTTTCAAACGGAAATTTTTGTGTAGTTTATTGCTGTAGATTATGCGTTAAAAAACATTTCAACTCTTCAAGTATTTTAAAATATATTTGTACTAATTTACAGTCTTGACTCGTTGTCTCTTATTTCTCAGGCGGAAGCAATCACATTCAAGGAGATTATCTTCGTCGTGCTCTTCTTGGAGCTGATGGGCTTATCGTTCATCATGAACATTGTGACCAACTGGATCTCAGATCAGGTAAAACCACTGATACGTTCTTTATTGATTTTGATACCACAAAATTTTGTTTGTTTATTGACTAATTGTATCTTATTTTTATTTAGTTGCAATCAAGGGAATGAGGCATTACTTGCTATTTAAACATTTTGAGCTTACTATGTATCTTAATTAATTGTTGAAATAAACAATACTAATTTTTAAAGTAGAGAACTGAAAAAGTTATTAATTAATTACCAAAGGTGCAAACAGAAACCGTTCATCTAGTGTTATGGACCTGATCAATTGTTAAATGGGTAAGGTTTAGGTAAATTACCATACAGATTTGGAACAAAGGTTTGGGTTCTGTCATCATAGAAAATATATTTACATTGAAACTCTTAAGTGATGGAGAAAAGAAAATAACATAGAAGGTGAAATTTAATTTTTGGACGATCTGGACGATCAGATCAATCGTTTTAATGTTTCCCAAAGCACACATTATAATGCGTTCTTCAACAACTTAATTTTAATAATAATATGTAATAACAAAACTAGGAACAAACTTTACCAATGATAATCTGACATTGCCAAAACTATTTTTGTTTATTTTTGGACAAGGGGGTGACTTTTATTCACATTCGTGCTAATAACTTTTGGGTTAATTGGCTCATTTTGGTTCCTTTTAGCCTTCCATTCCAAAAGTTATGAGCTATGTCCTGCGATACGTCATTAAAAACACAATAATCGTCAATATTGGGCGTACTTTTTAAGCCCAACAATAAATAAAATATTGTTTTTCAATGTTAAATTATCATCACTGATAAACTTTGTCAGTTTTGTTGTTAAACCAAAAATAATCATCAATTTTTCTTTATGACAATGACGGGATATAAAGGGAACGAAACTGTTTTGTTCTGCTGAAGTTGCCGAGCTCAGCGTTTCTTCACCATAATCTTCATTTTCATTTTCATCTTCATTCTGCATCTGCTTCTCAAACAAATTTTCCCATACGTTCCTGTCCCTCCACAGCTTCACTTTAATTTAAACTTATATTAAAGAAGATGTAAATTAGTCCGATAAATTCACCCTTCGTAGCGAACACCTTTTCAGACCGCTGGTAGGCGAGGCGATGTACGACTGCAACTGGGTGGGAGCCTCAAGGAGCTCAAGGCCTCCATGCAGATTGTGACCTTGTTACAGACACTGCTGGTAGGCGAGGCGATGTACGACTGCAACTGG
>JAMZAV010002148.1:0-129396 GCA_024449915.1 Sweltsa coloradensis
TTCCCAAAAAAAGTAAAACTATTTGGAATAATTGTTACTTGATCGCGGGGGGAATCTACTTTGTGAGTATGTGCGTAACAGAGCGTCTAAAACTTTAGGATTTGTGTCGCGCTCTCTAAAGGGTGGCAAGCCAAGAACCCTTCGCACCGCATACTTAGCGCTGGTTAGGCCAATATCACTCATGGCCTACCAGCGTGGCATCCAACAACAAAGGACAACATGAGCAAGTTGGAAAGAATTCAAAATCGTGCCACCTTACATATTATGGGTTACAAAGAACCAAGTGCCTCTACACGTCGTGGTCAATGCCGCCTTTCCACCATTGAACAACTCATGAAGCAAGTGGACGTTTTGTTCTTCAAAAAGATGTTGACTGGCTGTGTAGACCTTGGCCCATTCCATCGGGTGTCTTGGAATCTTCGCGATTCAAGACGTAACCAGGCCCAGTCCATCACGCCACCATTTGCCCGAACCAGCGCGTACATAAGTGGGTTCTACTGCCGATCTGCCGAAATTTGGAACTACTCCCTGTCCGAAGAAACACAAGGTCTTGCCATGTCTGCTTTTAAGAGAGTTGTTAAGTCTTCTACATTATGATTGCTTTTTTGATATTTTGAATTCATTGAATTGTTATTGTTTTGTTAATTTGTCTCTTCTATGTTTGTCTCTTTTATCTCTATGTTCTATGTTTTATAAGTTCTTGTTTATTATCACAGTTTGTTGTGTAGAGGCTGGCAGACACCTTGTGCTTGGGGCATACTGCCCTTTTCTGCCAACCTTCCTACTAAGCCTATTAATGGAAAATAAATAATAATAATAATAATTACATGTAAAGTATTTATTGGTCTATAATTTTTACTATCTATTGTTTTGGGCACTTTTGGTTTATGAATTTTGTCAAGATAAGTAGCATTTCCATGTTTCCTTCCACTAATTTTAGTATTTTATCAGAGATCCCATCCTCCCAGGTGATGAATCTTTTAAACCCATAACAAATTCTTTGACTTGTTTTACACTTACATTTTTAAACTTTGCTATCTCATTATTGTTTGGGTTTGTTTTTACAGTTTTAAGCACCTCGGTTTTATCACTATCATTGCTCATTATTTGATTTACTAACCCTTCTATACTTTGACAAAATAAGTATTGAGATTTTCAGCTATATTCATTTCACCTGTTACTTTTTTATTTCCAAAGTATAATTCATTTTTATTTTGACTAGGTTTCCCTTTATAAAATGTTTTAAGTATCTTCCACACTTTTTTAGGAAAACCCTTTTTTTCTTCTAATTTCTTTGCATAATAATTACCCTTTTTTACCCTAATTATAAAGTTTTTCCAGTCCACTGCATTATTACTTCGTCTGGCTATTCTTTACTAATAGTCTCTTTCTAGTTGTAATTTCTTTACTTCCACATCAAACCATCTGTTATCAGAATGTATATCTTTTATTCTGACTGTTTTCTTGACAGTGTGCTTTTCTACAGAACTACTAATATTCTCAATTGTTTCATCTAACATACCCTCCATATTATTATTATCATCATTCTAGTTTTTGTTAGATTTCTGTAATCCCTATATGTTATTACCTCTTTTTTTGCTCTTCTTCTTGTTTCTGTTATCATTTGTTTTCCCGTATTTAGTTCTATCGTGATGATTCTATGGTCTGAGATTGCATCATCTAACAAAAGTGCATTAAATATGTTTTTATCAATGTAACTACTTATTATGTAATCAATTATGGTTCTTGTTATTTTAACTACCTGTGAAAAATTTTTACAGGTCAACTGAGCTTCTCTTGAGAAATCGTTAACCAATTGCATCATATTCATTTCCTCCAAAGCCAGCGGTTTAGCCGATCTCGTTTAACCGGTTTCCACTCGAACACCGAAGTTAAGCAGAATCGGGCGTGGTCATGGGTGGAGTGGGTGACCGCTCTACCCTGAAACTCACGTATACCGCTGGTTAGAGCAGATGGAGGGTTCGAAAGCTAGTGTAACGGCTTCGTTCTCCTCGACGTCTGCTCGGCAGTCCGGGCTAGTGGAGGAACCTATATGACTGTCAAAGTTACACCGTCTTGTCGGATGGGACGTTAAGCCGTTGGTCCCCTTGGTACTTTTCGAAAGGAGTAGGCTACGTGCCGGTACCGGGTTTCCCCTCCTCCCTTCTGTTCATACTTCATCCTCATCTATCACCACTCATCGTCTCGATTAGCCAAAGTGCATAAATATGAGACGTTAAGCAATATTCAATCAATCAATCATTTCCTCCAACAACTTGGGCCTTCAAATTCCAACTCGACACCTTCTCGCGGTTTGGCCCGTGAATAGGGGATTTTCACTCCCTGAAACTAATGGCGAGCTCTGGGTCGTCGTCGGGGAACCCCTTCCCTTTGACTACCTCCCAAACGGCGACGACAAAGACAACACGGACGGATGATGACACAGACGGAGACGACCACGACGTGGGGAACCCCTGCCCTCCCCATATGCTTGTGGCTGGTTCTGACCAGCACAGGCCTGTCCACCCCTTGTCCCCCCGCGTCATCCCTTACGTCCCTCCCTTCGTCTCGATTAGCCAAGTTGCATAAATATGAGACGTAAAGCATTATCCAATCCAATCCAACAACTTGTTTACTTGTTTTGAGTAACCAGAGTTTCTGCTAAGATCTATATTGAAATCTCCGCTTATTAGAGTATTATTTCCTGTATTTACACCCTCCATGATTTCAATTAGTTCCCTTAACTTATAGATTACATCAGTCTTTTTCATTTTAGGCGATACATATGTAACATTATAATTTCGAAATGCATTACCGACCAACTTTATACTTAACGTCCACCATTTTTTATCAATTATCTCTGTATGTGTTACTTTATATTTTACACTTTCCCGTATATACATGGCTACTCCTCCAGTGTGCCTACTGTTGGAATCTGTTCTTACCAGCTGATATCCACCAATATCTACCTCCCAGTCCTCCATGTCCTCTGTAAGGTGCGTCTCAGCAATACCGACAATGGAAGGCAACCTTTCATACATAATGGCTCTAAGTTTCTCAATATTTTTGTGCAAACTCTGAATATTGAGATACATGATAATTTCGTTAGTAGTTTTTCCACTTTCTTCTATTGTCTGTGATATTGGCCATGATACCTCACTCAAACACCTTAGTTTTCCGAGGCCACATCCCTGTCCACTAACTGCCCTCTCATTCTTTTGATTAGCCCTTGATACATATGTCATTATTTCACATCCCCTAAAATTTGGGTGCAATCCATCCCTCGCTATGCAATCTCTCAGCATCCAACACTTGGGATCAAGGAAAGTCCCCCCCAACTCCTCAACAACCCACTCAATCTCAGAGTTGATTTTATTAATGAGTTCTACTTCAACATCGAATCGTCGTACAACTCCAACTACTGCAATTTTAGACTGTGGGTAAGTTCGGTTCAACACATTTACTAAATCCAATGTGTCACACACCGCATTTCCATTTAGCCTCCAACCCCTAACATTGTTTGTTCCCACATGACACACCACATTTATGCAGGCCTTATGTTCTGTGGGCCTCATAAGTGGTGACTGCCTACGTAAAATCTTAGTCAGTTGATCCATTCTAAATCCTGGCCTACCTTCCAACTCTCTCCTCTTCTACTAGCTATCTTATTTTAATTAAATACCATCGAGTCACCTAGGATGTTAACATCATCATCCCCCATCTCATCACCAACATCATGTGTCTGTACTGGACCCGGAGAGATGTTTACCTTAGACCTACTGAATTTATCCAAAGTACAAACTACAACTTCTATACCAGACTCGGCAAACACTGATGTTATGAGTTTACTTACATGTTTCCATTTCAATCTATCTAAACCACAACCTATCCTAGGCATTGCAATTTTATTAACTTTGGCTTCTTTACAATAACTTTTTACTTTAACTAAGCAACTGTGAATTGTTTTTAGTGTAGGTTTGTCCCTTTTTGATTTTTTTTAGTTATTAGATAATATACTGGTCCCTCCCTCACACCCTGCAATACTGCTACATCCCCTACTTTTTTTTCTTGAGCTTTTAGCTCATCCACTCTGCCATACTTATCTTTAAAAGTAACAGATATCCCTCTGGACATTTCCAAATCCTCCCCTAAACAATGTACTAGAGCTACATTGGGCGCATCATCAATTTGGAATAGATCCCCATCAATGTATGTAGGGCTAGTTGTCTTTCCCCCAACTCCTAAGTTAAGTTTAGGCCTAGGCCTAGGCTCTTCCATAGTGGGCTGTAGATTTGGCTGTAGGCTTTCGTTTCTTACAGGATCTTGTGCCATACTGGTAAGTCTTTCTTGCAAAATCTCCATTTGCCTTTGTAGCACTTCTAATTTCTTGGTTGCTTCTATTTTTTCATGCTCTAGTCTTGCAATTTCTTCCGTCATTTGGTAAATCGTATTATGCATTGAAGTCAAACTTTTTTCTCTCGCAAATTTTACAGCTTCTTGTTTTTGAAATCTTTCTTCCCATATTCTGCACTGTTTGCAACGGTTTTTATTTTGGTTTGGAAGAGGGCAAGGCTCTCTGCTACTTGGTTCTTGGATGAAGGGCCTAGGCGGCGTAATACTGGGCCTATCACCAGTGTCACCCTTAACCTCACTTCTTGATTCATGCCTACACACACAGCACACGAGATCACTTTTTTTTTTATTATTATTATTTTTATTTACTACAATTCAGAAATTAAAAAAGTCCGCCCCAACCGGGAATCGAACCACGGATCTCCCACATTCCAGGTGGACGTCTTAACCACTAGACCATCAGGACGGGTACATTTTAATCTCTGAATTGTAGTTGCATTCTTGTTAAGTTCCTTATCTTCGATGCCCACACATCGATTTTAGGCCCATCTCAGACATTTAACACACCTTAGCCCTTTTCTGACTCCTTTACTGCAGACTATGCACGTATTAGTTGTGATTTTAACCTTATTTTCGTCCCCCAGCACCACTTCAGCATCTACTGCCATGTGGTCGTTAATATATTGCTAATTTCTTCTACTAAAATACTTCTGCGGCTCTACTAATAAGCTCACTTAATGTTTATGCTCAACTCCTAGTGAAATTACGCAAGAGGGCTCAAGCATACATTTAATAAGTCTAAAATTCACTTAAATAGAGGAGCACACGGCCTGCACGACGCGCCTACCTGGTGCATTATCCGAATATATAATGAGTTAGTCAATGATTTGGAGTAATAAAATTATGAAGAAAAATGCACACAAAAACACTAGAAAGCATATAAAATGAATGAACGAAGTAACGTTTTGTAACTAATGGTATACAGGGACATAATTTAAAACCAGTCGAGTTAGCTGTCAAAGTTACAAGATGGTTATAATTGAACTAAGGCTATAAATAGACGAGTTAGGTACTAAGAGAGTTCATACATACCGTTGTGGTACTTAGTACTGTTGCAAAGAAATACAGCAAACAAATATATATATATATATATGATGGTACTATAGACGGAAATGAAAAAAGTGGCTCCACCGGGAATTGAACCCGGGACCTTGGCTGTCCGGGCCTTGCTCTTACCAACTGAGCTATGAAGACACCTGATTAAATTCTGTCTATTTTTGGCCTGTTTAACAAATTGTTAATAACGTGTGTAGAGCAGATTGCACTGCCTATTAGACTAAATACGAAATGAACTCGAGAAATACAAACCATCTTTATTACCCTAGAGTAAACATGCCTCAGTTTGTGAAAGAAAAAACATAAATACGATGTATGTATAACCCTTACTAGGCCTTCCTCATCCTCGTTTTTTCCCCCATTTTTTGTCCGTTTCTTTTCTTTCGTATTGTAATCAGCTACCAGACATTGCTCTTCGTTCGTCGTCACGATGAGCCTCACTACATATCTTCATATAATACTCACAACCAATTAATTACACACTTAAAAGCACATGCGCTACTGTAATCAACTCGTCAATCTCAAAAACTTCAATGAACCTTACGTGCAGCTTCGATATGACCTCGCCGCCCCGCACCTTTTGACTCTACCTGCATGCACACAGCAGAGAGCGTCGCCACGCAGTCGGTCTGTTGTTCTTGTCCCAGGCGGACGTGTTTTGTTCGCATTCTTCGTTTTGGTCTCATTGGGCCTCCACAGTACATGGAGTTAGCTTCTGTTGCTGTGTGTTGTTTGTTCAAGTCTGTGTCCTCGTTCTCATTCAACATTCTGTTTAATGTTTGTTCACTTCAGGAGGGGAGGTTGTCTGTTCTGTCCGGACTGGAAGGTTTAGTTCTCTCTTTTTTATATGTCCTGCTTGTCAGATAAGCGCTCGTCATCTCAGTGTTGTACTCCGTCTGTTCCGTCCGTGCAGCCTGAGGAGTTGATGTTTAGAAAGTGCTAGGTTCTATTCAATGTGAGATAAGAACCTTGAGACGGTTTATGTGCTGTGCTTTTTTACGCTCTTAGTTCCGCTCTTGTTTGGCCTCCACTGCACATGGCTTTGGCTTCTGTTTCTGCTGAATGTGGTCAGTTAGACGTCTGTTATCTTTAAAGGGGTATTCACCCGCTAAACTCAAAAAATAAATTTCATTCATGTAAACTTATATACAGACTTCATTGCACTTGACGTGCAGAATCGATATGACCTCGCCGCCCGCACCTTTTTATTGCACTTACCACCCACATTCACTACCAAATCGCAGCACAGTCTCGCCTCGCAGTTGGTATGTTGTTCTTGTCGCAGGCGGACGTGTTTTGACTCCGCTCTCCAGTATGTTCTTGTCTTGCCTACACAGTACATAGAGATTGCTTCTGTTTAACTTATGCGAAATGTGTTGTTGTGTTGACTGAAATGTCCTGGCATTTTTGTGTTGGGTTTGTTTACTACATGAGGTTGTTCTGTCGAGACTGGATTGTTATATTTGAACTTTTGTTGTTGTGGAATCATTTTTTTTAATTTGCTACCAAAATTATTGTGTTTTAATACACTGTTGTTGTAATATTTACCTAACTAAACATTCTTGCTGTATCTGCATCTATGTAAGTGGGTTTAATTTGTTGTACGCCACACTACTGTACGCCTCTTTATATAATTCATTCTTAAACCTTGAGTTAAGTATGACGAATAAAACCTGAGTGAACAATTTTTAAACCTTATACTGATTAATGTGAAACATTGTTGCAATGCATTCAACTACAAATCACTTGCCAAGAAATCTTGTCATATCTTCCGCAACCATTTTCAAGAAGTGTGCATAGCCTAAATGCACCGTTACCAAATTTTCTAAAGGATTTTTGTTCGTAGATTCAGTTAAACTAGAATACGTAACTTGAGAGTACTGAGTCAACGTTTTAAATTTCCAGAATTGGCAAAACGCATTTATACTCGCGAAACTAAAGTCGGCGGTTACAGCACGAAAAAAGATAGGCTGTTTCTTATGCCACTTAATATTTGTGCACGTAGGTCATGTAAGGGACTAGGAACTTTCCAATAACTAACTAACTTACTAAGGCGAATTTGAATACAAAATAATGGTGAAATAAAATACCAAAACCATGAATAAAAATTAAAACTAGATGTCACTCCTTACCTGAGTGAATAATTTGACGCTAATTTTGGTTTTATACCCTAGGGTACATCATAACTATTGATCCACACGTGTATGTATCAGGATAGATAATTAAACTTACCAATGACTAGTAGAAGGACTAGAGGGAACTTTTGAATTAAAGTTTAAGTTTGTCCCAACCAGTTAAGTTCTCCTGCTAGTTTATCTGAGAATAGATAAGTCAGAATTTTTCGGACGGTGCTAGGTAAATCTTTGCCGCCCAAAGATCCCCGAAGACGAACCTGAAAAATACCACATAGTATATAAAAACAGTCACGACTCCTTGTGCTGTCTCATACCCTTTCTTTGTGTTCTTTTCCTTTGTGATCTAGTTTCTGCATTGCGTATTCACTCTCTTTCTAGACTAACCTAACGTCCACACTGTTTTTCGGTAAATTTATTTTCTTCCTGGTTTTTATTGTCGTCTCCGAACCAACCCCTGCGAGGATGGACATGTTTTAACCTTCCCTTCATCCCGCCAGCACTCTGGGCTAGGGTAATCCACTAACTCTGTTTATTCTTTTGGTCCTTGATGTGTGGTAACGCTATGGTTCCCATTGTTTTTATAATTAGTAATTAAGTGTTTATTTACGTTGTCTTATATTGTTTGTTTTTTAATAAGTTAGTGATTTGTGTGATTGAACATTTCTAATTAGTCTTTTTAGTTTATTTTTGTCATTATGATATTCTTAGGTTGGTGACCATGTGAGAGGGTGAGTCAAGTTTGGCTTGGCTTCGAGGGTTGTTTGACATGTGAAGTCAGTTGGTCTACGATCCCAGAGAGTACGAACTACGGTTCTGTTGCTTCTCATAATTGTGGAATTTTACATTAAATACACAGTACCTTAAATTACCTTTACATATGTGTATTTCATTAGGCACCTCTTCCTTAATTATCCGGGGAGAGTTTCGCAATGGCGCCCAACGTTAATTACGCAAGTGGAAATACGTGTACCGCGATTTATTATAACTTGAAAACATTTTTCGTGTGTATCGGTTGTAGTACCTATAATCTCGCGAAGTGACATACGTGTATCGCGATTTATTATAACTTGAAACTATTTTCGGTGTATCGGTTGTAGTTGGCCCACTCTACAATTTACGCGAAGTGGACACATACGTGTGCCACTAAGTATTATAACCTAATAACTATTTTGTGGAGCAGGTGGATATTGGTTTGTGTCCTAACAAGCACAGTGTGCATCGTGTTACCGCGACTTATATAAACTTGAATAACTTACTAATTTTGTGTGAACTGTGAATCGGTTGTAGTACTCTACATCTACGCGAAGTGTACATACGTGTGGCCGCGTCGTACTATAAACTGATCAACTGTAAACTAGAAACTATACACTATAAAACGATAAATATGACTTAACTATAAATTATATTGGGACACTGTGCTTACGAATCCTTTTTGTTAAAATGCCTGAAACACGCTTCACAGTCCCGGCAAGGGAAATAACGAATGAACAAAATACAATGCAAGTGCAGTCGATTGACCGATTGAGACGCTCCTCGAAGGTTTCGGCACCTTTGTCTTGCCACTCTCACGGGGCGTATCAACGCTCTAGAGGCGTCCGGGACAAAGCGCGGGCTTCTCCGAAGCCATGACGCACACCGGTTCGAGGACCGGGCCAGTCGAGTGGGGTTGCGCATCGCCAGCTGTCCCAACCTGTATTCCCTATCGGTCGACCACCGATCGGCGGTTCGATTCCAGGATGATGACAAAGTGCATCCCGTTGAATGGTCTTACAAGCAATAAGTCCATACTTTTGCTCAAGTTAAGTATACCAGAGGGGGCGTGGATACAATTAACCATCGCTCAAACGGATTGGCATGCCAAGTGACTGGGGACAAGCTTTTAAGGATACATTGCAAGGATGGTAATCATTCTAGGCTGATTTTATAGACATGTTCTGGTCAGAAAACAAACAAGATGAATTGATCGACCAACTCCAAACAAACTTTTACAACCGACAGTTGCACAAAACAATGTCTGAGTTTTTCGTTTCGTGGATGAGGAGAATTAAATACTTGTCCACTCCAAGGCCAACAAGGCTGTGACTTGACGTTGACAGATGTCTGCCACTATTGTTCTACATGTTATTTCATTTTCTGTGCATTATGTGTGTTTTTTATAATTCAATTTGATATCAATTGGATAGAGTGTTTTTAATCAAGTACGTGTGATATTGTTAGGAAAACTTTTCATTCCTCAACACGTAATTATTAGCGGTCTAAAAGTTATACATTTTTTACGCAAAAGATTTATCTGTTTTTTAAATGAAGGTTTGGTTTTATTTTACGTAGCAACGAAATCCCACCATGAGCAATTGCATATTTTTGGTTTTGATTAATTTTATTTGTTTTATTTTTTGACAACTGAAATAAGCTTTTTTAAATTTGCTGGTGCGTAGATCCAATACAACATGATGAAGTGCCCACGAGTGGTTTTATTAACTAAAAAGTTAATTGAGGTGCTCCTGTTCGACGTTGACACTGAAGGGTGAACAATTTTCGTCTCAGGAGTTTGACAACAAACTGGCCAGCCAAATTTCTGACCTGAAACAAAAGGTAGGCTTACACTTATCTAGCAAATTCTATGAAGAGAAGCTAAATCACAAATCACTGCCAATTAAGCCATGCCACGGAGGGCCCTTTGAACACCTTGGCCTGATAGTAAGTCTATGGCCTTTTGTCAGTCCAATCTCAAAACCTGCCGGATCCTCAAGCCTACACACACATGCTTCTAGGCAGATAAAATGACTGGACCGGGCATATGCCGAACTATTGGCCTTCCTTCTAAGATCTGTTCAGAGTCCCAACATATCAAACAGTCCATGCCTAACTCCGGAATTTGTCTATCTAATATCATTCAAAAAACAGTCTACTGGAATTGTGACTAAAAACAGATTTGAACTGCTCTCAAATTCTAGGAATTACTTTCCCCCGCTTCCTCACAATGAAACTAGAACTCCAAAAGTCCGCAATCAAACAAGATTCCTAATCAAACAAGAATCTGATCCTAGCATACCTACACCATGAACTCAAATAAAGGACGCACTAATTACACCCACTGAGGCCAACATCTGTGACACTAGTACTTAGCGATCTATGTTCAGCGGATGTCAGTACTTAAAAGCAAAAAGGATTAATTGGTTTTGCAAATTCATCCTGTAATCCAGCCTCGGCAATTAAAGAAAACAATAGAAGATCAGACCTCCAGCAACGAGAAATCAGTGGGCACTCTGATAATTCAAAATGGCACTAATTCCGTTAAAATGTAAAGATCCCCTTCAATTAATGGATGAACGTTATCAGTTAGATCTGACATGCAAGAAAACATACCCATTGGCTCGTATAGATACACAGGCATTATTTATCGCCGAGATGTCCCGATTCCACTGTCGATGAAGTCAAATGCCAACATTAATGGGCGTGCAATACACTTGATACTTTGTATGTTGATACAAATAAGTGTATTTTGCCAACTGACATTTCCAAAGGAGGCCTTCACCCAAACAACTCGGGGCCATTTAAAAATAAATCAAATGCTAAATGAGATCAATAGATGTACTATCATGGCACCCAAACAACAATCGGTGCATTGATCAACCCAACCTACAGTTTGAATTCAAAAATCCTTGATGAGAAAAATTTCGTCTTCCACAAGTCCATCCATCAACTGTACCTAAAACAATCCTAAACAAGAAGAACCCTAATCTGGAGTGGCAACATATCGTCTGCCCTCTGAGCCCAGCTCGAATCTCGGAGGATGAATTTCCCAACTGCTGGATCGCAACAATCGTCCCTGTTCCTTCGGGAGCCAGCTGAGTTCTCTGTGGATGAATGATTCCCCAACTGCTGGAGCTCAACTATTGTCCCTTGCCCTCGAGGCCTGCTCGAGTTTCTGTGGATAAAGATTCACCAACGCTAAGAGCGCAATTATCGTCCGTGCCCTCGGAGTCTAGCTCAAGTCCTTTGTGGATGATGATGATTCCCCAACTGGCTGGAACCGCAACCATCGTCCTGCCCTTGGGAGCCACCTCGATCTCGGTAGATGATTCCTAACTCTGAAGTGCAACGAATTGTTCCTGCCCTCGATGTCAGGTCGTGACTGTGAGTGATGCGAATGCTCGAGTCTTGTGGACGATGATTTCCCCAAATGCTGGAGGCGGCACCATGCCCATGCCTTCGGAGTCAACTCGAGTCTTGGTGACGATTACCCAACTGCTGAAGCGCAACTATCGTCCCTGCCCTCGAAGTCCAATCGTGACTGTGAGATGTTTCAGAGTGGTGAGTGTGGAGTCTTCTCACACTATGGCAACTCGAAGTCGAACAGATAGAATGAATGTGCAAGATGCTAAGGAACCTGAAGAACTGTACCTACCAGCAACTACGTGACTTGATGATAAGTGAAGGTATTGGCAATAAGCTAAAACCTGTTGGTCACCTAGAGAGTTAGTAGAAAATTCTTACTGTACAATTCCAAGAAAAGAAAGTAATAATCCCTTTTAAGCCCCCCCTTAACCACCCTAGTTGGACTAGATGACGCATCAACCCATAATGCCCTTAACGTTACTGGGATAAAAATCACAGATAAGAAATCACCTCAAATTATCCTAGACCCACACAGACTTTTATACACTCCATTGACATAAGTCTGACGCAACCGAAGACCTTAAGGCCTGAATGCCTCCTCTAATGCTCCTCCCTAACAGACCATCACTCTTCTTCCTTCCCCCTAAACTCCCATGCCATCAACCCTTTAAAAGTTCTAAAATTGCATTCGTCGTGTCGTGATGTCTGGCTTCGGGTGGGGTCTGTCCGTAACAAAATTGAAGAACTCGAATTACTAACTAAGCGCGTCTATCTCCCGAGATATGGGCTTCCTCCTCAGAACATTGGCTCACCTTCCATAAACTAATTCTTTCTGTATTTCAAACTATGTAAATGGTAGATTTTTTCTGTCGATCCACGTTCATTTCAATGGAGGAAGTTGCAATCCTCGGGCTAAACTCATCTTACTTGATGTCCCCCTTTAAATTTTCCTGAGGGGTCACATCGTACTGCATTGAGAAGTTTTTTGGAATGTGCGCAGTTCCTGGCACCATATGAACTGCACTTCATTATTCTATCCGTCCTACCGATCTCCTCTATGCGCCCTTAAATATATTTCTCCTAAGCTAGACAAGGTACTCATCTTTATCACCAAGAATTTCCAAAGAGATTCATTTTTATGTAGTGATCATAATGTAGACTTTTCTAAAACAATCCCCAGCTCATCGAAAACTGGCTCGATTTAGTTCACTCTTAATATCTGACGGAGACCATTGTCACACCACCCGCGTCACTGATACAGTTATTCCCTTATGACACATCTTCACAACTATTGACCCATGATGTTCTCGGCGAAGCTCACAGACCAAGGTCTGTCTGATCACCATCTCCTCATCCACCATTTTCCCTCTCTAACAATAACCCTTCCTCAAATTAAAAATAATGAAACGTTTTTTTCAATACCAAAATACAGCCAACTTTCAGACAATGCTAAATACTGAAAATTGGCCAGTCGGCTGTCCCGCCTTCCTGGAAATTGGCGACCTCCTCTCAAGATTCCATTCCACATTCCTAATGGTCATTTTAACAAATCCTTTCCGCTAAAAAGTTGTCCTCTTACTAAACCTAAAGTCACCCCTGGAATCTCGCACGATCTGCGATGTGAAGCACCGATCCTTGAGATCCCTCATTCTAAACTGAAGTCTTCGACAACCCATCATAAGAACAATATCGTGACTTAAAAAGTCCCATGCTAAAATATACGTCAAGGCTAAACTTCACTAATAATGATCCAAATCTCTGAATCTAGGAACACTCAAAAGCAATTTTTGGTCCATGATCAAATCACAGACCACTCCTCTAAACCCAAATGCGACTCACCTAACATTAATGGTGAAGTTATATCAGATGCATCTTCTCAATGCGAACTTTATAATGAATTCTTTCATCAACTCTGTAAATTTGGTAAAACCAATGTGCCAAATCAATACTCCCCTCCCTCGTAACCCTTGCCACCTCCGTTAGGCCATACCATCTTTCTCTATCCTACCAACTCCTCTTGAAGTAGCTATGGTAATTAGAAATTTGGTTCCCAAACACTCATTGGACTGAGATGAATGCCAGGCTCTCTTCTATTCCAAGTGTACGGACTTCTCTCTGGCCCACTAGCCTACATTATTACCGATCCTTCTCTGAAGGCATTTTTCCCCTCCAAGCTAAAGGCAGCAAAATTATACCTGATTTATAACAGCAAAGGTAAAAAATCTGAAATGACAAACTATCTGTCCCATCTCCCTCCTTTCATCTTTCCAAAATATTTGATATATCATGCACGATCGTCCTATATCTTTCTAAATCACCACAAACATTATCTCCCCTAGTCAACACATTTCCTTGAAAAACAAATCACCACCAGTGTGCCAATCCTCCAGTTTTCTGTCCCCCCCTCTATTCTGCCTCGACAAAGGCGACCAAGCTGTAGCTTGTTCTACGAACATGACCAAGGCCTTTCGACACCCATTGATCACAAAATTCTTCTCGACAAACTACATACTTACGGTATCCGTGGGGTAGCTCTTGATTGGATTTCCTCTTTTTTGTCTGGCCGACACAGTTAGTGGAATCTCCAAACATCCTAATAGTCATCCTGTCACCACAACCCGCTCTAAACCTCTGGCCAATAGTCTGCGGGGTTCCCCAGGGATCATTTTGGGACCATTAGCCGTATCCGTTATGTCCACGGACCAAGTCCGCATACTTAAAGAGGGGCACTCTCACCCAATATTCTGATGACTCCAGCCAACTGCTGACACTACCCAAACTCCCAACCCATTCAGGACCGTCCCCCCTTTAATAACAATCCAGTTACGTTAATGTCATCATACTGCTCGGCAAACAACTCACCATCTCACGCTCTAAAACGGTTTATCTATACTTTCACACCCACTTTATAAGTCCCACTGCCAGTCCCCTTCTTCGTCTTGACTCTGATCTATCCCCCGCGCTCACACAGTCAAAGTGCCTAGGCCTTGCACTAACTGATAATCGAGACTGGTCCTCCATGTAACCACGTTGCCAGCAAAATATTATCTGCTGCTACTCAATCAGAAAGCTCAAACAAATAGTTCACCCCCAACATCCTATTGCTCGTTTACTTTGCACACATTCACTCTCACTTATCATATGGTCTGCATATTTTGGGGAGCTTCCCCCCATGCGAAACAGAATATTCATTCTCCAAAGAGAGCGGTTCGTATCATAGCTGGTGTCCTCCAGAAGACACTCATGTAGAGAACTTTTCAAGGAACTTGGTATTCGTACTCTAGCATGTAAAAAACCCCCCTTTTATCCAATCAGCCGCATTATTCGTTCCACACCAACCGTAACCTCTTCCATCCTAAATGCTTCTGTGCACTCCCATAACACTAGGAGCACCTTCACATACACAGGCCCTCCCCAATCTGGCGCTCTTTGCACTAAGGCCCTGAATATCTATCTTCCACCCTCTACAATAAGCTCCCTGACCACATCCAAACCTCTCCCCCCTGTCTCCTTAACATAAGTTGAAATCATATCTTACAGCAAACAGCTTTTACTCATCAATGACTACCACTCTCCATGTAATATTTTGAGTTAATTCCATTTTTTCATTATTATTTACAAATTATCTAGAGTATAACCACAAACAAGCACTGTAATTTACAATTTTCAAATGTTCCCTTAGCCAAATGATGTAAACAACTTCTATATATAAGTTATATGTGCTTACACGCTTCCCTTGGATTGTGCAGGTATATAAGACACATTTCTGCTGTACCCTCCTCCATTGCCTGTTTCTGTGCCATCAGCAATTCTCAATCACAATATCACATCAATATTGCTTTATATCCAACTTTTCCTTTATTCTATTGAATTCTTAATCTATAGGGCCATTACTATTATTTTGATCTTACTTTCTTTAACATAACGACTAATCAATCAATCATCACACACATATATATATAAATTATCACTTATATACTATAGACACAATTCTACTGTACATCATTGCTGTTTTCTGTGCCCATTAGCAATTCTTCTTATCACAATATCATATCAAGTATTGCTTTATATCCATTTTTCTTTATCTTATGAATTTCCTTAATCTAGTAGGGCATATTTTGCATCTACTCTGATTTACCTAAACACTAATCAATCAATCAATCATCATATATATACTAGACACATTCTCCTGTACATCATTGCTGTTTTCCTGTGCCATCAGCAATTATTATCATCAATATCCACATCAAAAATTGCTTTTATATCAACTTTTCTGTTATATATATGAAGTTCTTAATCCATAGTATCGCATGCTATTGTTTTGCATCTACTCCTACTTTAACATAAACACTGTGTTTATCATTATTATCAATTAATGAATCATCATATATTATATATATATATATATCAATAGTATCAATCATCAATACATATCCATATCAATATCCATATCAATTATCAATTATGCTTTATATTCAACTCTTCTTCTTCTAACTGTGTATATCATTATAATTACTATCACTTTATTATTAATTATTAATTATAGACTATTCACTTTCTCTGCAAAGAGTTATACTTGTACACTGTACTAGTCTAAGTGAATAAAAATATCTATCTATCTATCACCGCGGTCATTCGTCAGAAGGATGAGACATCTACTTCCGGCCAACGTTGATACTGCTCTGGTGGCGGCCAGGGTTTCGACTCCAGCTGAAATGGCTTATATTTTGCGAGAGTTTGATGACTCGCAGCAAAGTAGGCCAACAACGTGGGGGGAACGGACTACCAATGTGGTTTCCGGTCTCAACAATTAAAAACGGAGAACATGTGGCAGATGACAACGGGGAGACCTGGCAATATCTACAACAACAACCAATGGAGGGATACCCAAGGCAACGGGAACAACATCCAATGGAGGGAGCGTCAGGGGACTCGCGAGAACCGTTCTCGCCTGAATCATCTGGAGGTGACTCAAGACGTCGCAGGAACTAAGACTTCACACGAGGCGATGGCTGTCCATGAGGCTGCAATCAGCGTTCCCGACAACAGTCAGGGAAACGAATAAACGCTGGACATACGCCTTCTGTGTTTCCAGCTGAAGTGAACTCTTTGAAGGCAAAGCGACAAGATGTAGAAACGGCCAACATACGATCCGTTGGTGTGGTGGAGATGTGTGCAGTGGATGACCTGTTACGTGAAGAGGACAATAGCCAGGTGGGTGTAAACAATAACACAGTGAAAGCGCCGCGGGTGTTGGCGACCGTTGGTTATCGTGAAAACATTCATGTGCTACTCGACACTGGTAGTGATTTAACATGTATATCAAAATGTTTCTATAATGAACTTGCAGCTGTTAGTCCTAATGTTCCTTTGTTACCCATTCATGGCATAACCGTGGAAGGGGCGTTTGGTTCTGTGCATCGTCACAAACTAAAGTTTCAAACTTTTTTGCCTATTAAATTGGGAACTTTTGTGTATGATGTAGCGATGAATATCGTTCCAAATCTTTCATGCAAATTGATTCTTGGCGCAGATTGGTTTGAACGTAAACGAGCTGTCATAAACTTTGAGACCCATACTTTACACCTAGATGAAACTGTTATACCATTAATTAGTGAGGTTGTGTACACTGATACTGAACAAGTAACTTGTGGTTCAATCAAACTTTGTCTTGCTACGGAAGACAATGGGGAGAAGCCGGAGAGCATGAGTGACGGTTTTGATTTTTGTGTGAAGATTATGCGAATGGAAACTGTGTATTATCGTGTCGCCAAGTCCCAACTAACGCAAAACCCCCGAGTGTGGCCTTGTTACGCGTATTGCAGAGAAAGTGCGCGACGTCGAGACCACTGCAACAAATAAACAGCTGCTCACTGAGACTTTGTTGAAACACAAGGCGGTATTTTTCAGACGCACCAGGGTGTGTACGCGATTATGTGCATGAAATTCACATGAGTGACCAGCAACCATTGTACACGGTCCTACCGAAACCCCTTTCTAAAAGATCAGCTGTTGACGAAAAGATCGAAAGTATGGTTGAAATGGGGTTATCGAACGACGCCCTTTTCCGCCTACTCTAACCCTTTAGCTACGGTGGTCAAAAAGGGCATTGGCTGAATGTGACCACCTACAGCGCAACGTAAGTGACACGTTGGGAGTTTTGGGGAAATCGTCAGCACTGGACAAAACGATTTAGAAGTTTTTCGTGATTTTACCTATGTACTATTCATAATATTGTTAATCTTAAAAAGTATTACCATGATTAATTTGGGACAGCACTCTTTGGAAAATGAACGAAAATCAGACTTCGTCTCATTACCTGAAAGTTTGGGGGGGATATGTGCTGTCTCATACCCTTTCTTTGTGTTTTTTTCCCTTTGTGATCTAGTTTTTTCATTGCGTATTCACTCTCTTTCTGACCTAACCTAACGCCCACACTGTTTGGGTTAAATTTTATTTCTTCATGGTTTTATGTCGTCTCCGAACCACCCTGCGAGGATGGACATGTGTTAACCTTCCCTTCATCCCGCCAGCACTCTGGGCTGGGTAATACCACTTAACTCTGTTTATTCTTTTGGTCATTGTGTGTGGTAAAAGCTATGGTTCCCATTGTTTTATAATTAGTAGTAGTAATGTTTAATTTAAGTTGTCTTATTGTTTTGTGTTTTATAAGTTAGTGATTTGTGTGAATTGACATTTTTAATTAGTCTTTTAGTTTATTTTGTCATTTTTTATATTTTTTAGGTTGGTGACCATGTGGAGGGGGAGGTCAAGTTTGGCTTGGCTTCGAGGGTGTTGTGAATGTGAATTTAGTTGGTCTACGGATCCCAGAGAGTACGAACTACGGTTCTGTGCTTCTCATAATTGTGGAATTTTACATTAAATAAACAGTATCTTAAATTAACTTTACATATGTGTATTCATTTAGCACCTCTTCCTTAATTAACCGGGTGGAGAGTGTAGCATCCTTCAAAAACAGGCCGTATTACAGTGGGCCTATGTTGATCACTATTTGGTCAATACCTTCACTTGTGTGCCTGAAAACGTTTTGTATTATGTAGTTTGATTTTTTGTGTTATTATCTGTCGCGGCATGCCTACTCTGGGGTGACCATAAATAACCCACCAACACCAACTTCTTCAACAGTGTACGTAACAAGTCACAAAACAAAGCTAAGCCTACTGACATTATTTTGAACAATATTATTATTACGAACTTTTAGATAATATCACAACACTGTATTTTAGTTAAAAAAATATCTTACCTGCCGTATTCCTCAGTAAGCTCAATGAAGGCACATTATGAAGAAGGTACGACTATAAAAGTATATGTGAAGGTGACGGTTGTCAGCGATTCCTTTCTTCAACTGATGACAGTTTGTGACCAGGTAGCAAACCAGCCCTTCCCCAAGCCCTCGAACATGGACCAACTAATCGTGCTCACCCTTCCACAAATCTGCGAAACATGTATCTATTCTAGAAAAAAGAAAAAGTATATATTCGAACCCCCCCCCCCCCCCCCCTTTTGCTCACCCATACACACAACCCTGGTTGATATCAAACCAACGAATTGGTAGGCATGTGCATGTAATCTTATTAAATTTAAGTATTATACATGGGTTGTAGAAATGCATTATACTAAAAATAGTAAAAGCACAGTATCAGTATCTCATGACATGATATAATGCAAAATGAAAATATAATCCTTACTTATGATGAATTCCATAACTGTGGACGGATGACGACAGTTATACTTTTTTCCTTTCTGCTTCGTTAATTTGTGTTTTAACTACACCTATTTGGGTTGTCTTTGTAGTATTTCATAAGAACTTGATGTATTTCTGCTTGAGCTTGTTCTATGCCAAACCCCAAAATATTGTTGCAAAGTTGTTCTGCAACAATTGAACCAAAATTGTCGAAACGGTTGCTTGACACCTCTCCAGCAATTGAACTTACTTAGTATACTTATTTAAATTGTGGATTTTGAGCTGCAGCTGCAGTCGGTGCAGGATCTGTAGCTGGTGTCCTCTTGCGTTTCGTATGGAACTCGCGGTCTTGCACAGTGCTGCTTGCAGTGTCAGTCTTACGCTTTGGTGTCCGTGTGACACGGCTTCTTCTTTCTTGTCAAGATATTTGAAGTCATTTCCTTCGATGACATCTACATCATCATCAAACCACACATCCTGGGATGTGTGTTGCGTGTTGTGGGGAAAAAGCTGTAGTCATTACTCCTGTGTTTTCGAATGTTATCTAGAGGATTGAATGACTTGTATTAAAATCAAATCAAAGTGACTGAAAGAAAATGTCAGTTCTACATGTGCGCGTACGTGACAAGAAATTAAGTGTGCTACTTTATCGTCAAATGTTTGAGTTTGATAGGGGGATATGAACTCTCCATTTATTACGTTTTGTGTGCCGGTAAACTTCTTTTAAGCTCGACGACAAACCAAGTTCATTTTGGCACGATTTGTGTACATTCCAAAATTCGCTGTCATTATGAGCACTTCGTTTTGTACAAAGAGTGGGGATTTGCTGTTATTATTAAGAGGCTTGTTAATTAAACGTACATCGAACTTGAAATAATAAAAAAGGTTGCCAATAATTTTAACATTTTATTTAATTCCCTGTCATTTTAATTTATCAATGTCTGTGTTAACTGTGCAAGAAATGTTTTTGCTGGATATTTTTAATTACCTATCTATATATGCAACATTTAAACGTTAATCAATTGATATTTGATATAGGTAGCGAGTTAGAGAGACTAGAGAGAGTAATGAGATTGTTAAAAAAGCTGAACTGTATGTATATTGTTTGTCAAAAAAAAAAAAAAAAAAAAAAAATTTTGTCAAAAAAAACAAATTTGTCAAAAATGACCGTTACCGTTTTACACATTGCATCTAGACCAAATATTTTCGTAACTTTTTTAGTATAAAATCCACTAGATATTGTCATCAAGTACAAATACTTGGGAATGTTCTTGGATAACAATTTAGATTGGGGACAACATGTTGAACATATAAGTAAAAAATCAATAAATTCTCTAAATTTTGTAATGAGGCAGCTAAAAGGAGTTCACGTAGAAATAAAAGCTAAAGCATATAAATCTCTAATAAGACCAATTTTGGAATATGGAAGTGCGATATGGGACCCTTATAAGGATAAACATATAAAAGCATTAGACAAGGTTCAGCGATTAGCAGCAAGGAGAGTAACTGGAAAAGTAAAGAGGTGGAGATGGATAACTGATTCTAAGGGAAGGAGGATAAGAACTTATGATAGTGTTACTAAAATGATAGAAGATTTAGGATGGGATTCTCTGAAGATGAGAAGAAGGATAAACAGACTGTGTAACTTATTTCGTGCTACGAAAGGAATGGAGGGATGGAATGAGATTAGTGGAAAAATTGTAAAAGGATTTTACAAAGGGAGGAAAGACCATAACTGGAAATTAGAATGTAATGGGTCAAAGAAGGATGTTGGGAGGTGGTCATTTCTCAACAGAACAATTGTGGAATGGAATAAATTGCCAGCTGCAGCTGTTGAGGAATCCAAAGTGAAAAGTTTCAGAAAATGTTTGGAGGGAGTAGATAAAGAATAATATTTGTTAGGTCATTGTTTGTTAAATTTGATATTGTAATTAATTATTAATTTAAAAAAAAATATGTTAAGGATGTTTGGAAGAGGTATACATAGAATACCATTTATGATGTTTAACGTGTTGATACTGTAATTAATTGTTAATTTTAAAAGAAAATTGTTGAGTTAAGATAAAAATGTTGAATAGCCTACTTGCCACCATGTATAATACATATTTGCAAGGTATACAATGAATAAATAAATAAATTTTAAATGCTTAATAATAATTTCTGCCTGGTTGTATCTTGTAAGAGGCTTAGGCATATCCATAGGCCCAATGAATGATGCTGATGCAACAATTTTTTTTACTTTGGCTCACCTTCAGTGTACAAAATTGTGGAATAGGTCCAGCTCTACTGAGAATACAATACTTTGCCTACATACATCGAGCTACTTCTATTTGTATAATGATACGAACCTCTGACTGTTTTTTTTTTTTAGGACCACCGTCAATTGTAGGCCTAGTGTGTTTAAGGCTACTACCTTTTTTGTGCAAAGTTTCTCTTGCACTTAATTGTCCTGTTCCACTTACTTGTGGCTCATTACTTGTAGGCCTAGAGTGTTTATGCATACTGCTTTTTTTCTTGAAGATTCCTTTCCTGCTTAATTGTGGCAAATGTCTCGAAGAGTCGTTGACATCATCTGCGTTATCTGCAATAAATTGTCATACCTAATAAAATTACCAGTGTTTAATATTAGGTCCTATACTGAGAGTAAAATACTGGGCCTTTGTCTTGACACTAAAAACTTTCCTACATACATTCTATTATCTCATGAATTTTTTTAATGAATAGAACCTCATCTGCAATTTCTCAACAACTCAGTATCAATAGTATTGTACTTTGTTGTGTGATTAATTATGTTTTAGTAATATTAGGCCTACACCATATTAAGCATTGTTGTACTTTCCAGTGCGAATTTGCTTAGAACCTATTAATTTGCCTGGCACCCCATAGTCCTTCATTTACCAGACAAGACATGGGTTAACCACTCTCCGGAGAGCGGGCAAGTAGCAACATATTTCATTCAATTCACAAAACCCCAAGGAAGAATAGTTCACTTGTTGCTAATGATCTAGATTCAGCGTTTTTGGCGTCGCGACGCTTTAAAGATGGCCGACGCCGTCTTTTTATGCACGCGCATCGGAAGAAGAAACGCCATGTATCTAAAAATCTGTTTGTCCGATTTAGCTGAAATTAATTTTATTCTGTTCACAATAAAATTGTCAGTGTGTCTGTACAATATAAACTTTATTTTCAATACATTTTATATGTGTATTAATATAATATGTACATCAAAATCATTTATTTTTCACTTTGTAGTCTTTTCGATTGGTACCAGAGGTATAAATTCACAGAATAATTTTTTTGAATGTACATTATAAAATACTTAAATATGTTGTTAACAACATGGCTATCTTGTAATTTCATTTAAAAAATTATTTTATATATTTTTTTAAAATTTAAATAATACAGTGTTCTTTCTAGGATTGCCGCCTAGCTGCGTTGGCGCATGCCAACCTATGGGTAAATTACTCACTTGGGCCAGACTTTTGTGGAATATCTTCACAATAACAAAAGTTAATACAAATAAATATTAAATTATATATTTTAATAAATATTAGCCAATATATATCATTATTTTAAGATTTTAGGCGGGTTGGTATCAACTCTCTAGGTTTCTAGGGGTTGTTGTTACGCATAATGCTAAGATTTAGGTGGGGGTGAATTATTCGCGGTTTAGCATTCTTAATAATTGTTGTCAGGGGGATACGCTTGGTGCCGTGTTTTGTTTTTTTATCCAGAAAATGTATTGATACAGATATATTGGACGAGCGAAGCAAAGACTCTAATTACACAGACCACCCAAAAAGTTAGCTCTTTTTCTGTTTGTTTGCGCTCTACCGGACAATCGGCATAATATGCGATCTTGATGACAATTGGAGGAAACCTTCGAAATTTCTTAACTTAACCCTGCCACGTTTTTGGGTACAGCCGAAGAAATATTTCTCACAAATATTGTACTTTTACGATTTTTTCGATTATTAATGCGATATTTTCGTGATATTTGGCCCGCGGCAGGGCAAACGGCTACTCCGATCTTGATGAAACTTCATGCGAAAGTTTGAAATCATTAAAATTATATATTTTATGATTTGAGGGACATTTGAAGAAATATTTGTCGTAGAAATCGTATACTTTAACGATTTTCCAACGGTTTTAAATACAATATTTTCGTGTTATTTGGGCCGATTCTGACCAAACGGGTGGGGCTACAACGTTCATATTTTACATGTGCATTAAGATTTGCTGCCTATCTCTGCATTATTGACAATGCATATATTATTGTCCAAGCCTGCCTCTTTGCCTATGTCCGCTTCTTTGACAACATATATATCGTCATGCGAACCTGCCTCGCTGCCTATGTATGCTTCATTGACAGCGCATACATCGTCGTCCAAGCCTGCCTCTATAATTTGCAACCCATACATTGTTCTCCAAGCCTTTCTCGCTGCCTATGTCCAATTCATTGACAACATATGCATAGTCATTCATCCGAGCCTGCTTTGCAACATATGTCTGCTTCATTGACAACGCACACATCGTCGTCCGAGCCTTCCACGCTGCCTATGTTTGCTTCATTGACTTCAATTTAACTGACCCATTAAAAAATTTAGCTCGGGTGTTTTTTTGTTTGTTTTTTTGTCTGTTTGTTCGCACGATTCCGGGCAAACGGCATAAGCGATCTAAATGAAAATTGAAGGGGACCTTCGAAATCTCTGAACTTAGACGTGCCACGTTTTTGGGTACAATCGAAGAAATATTTCTCATGACTATCGTACTTTTACGATTTTTTCGATTTTTAGTGCGATATTTTCGTGACATTTGGTTCGATTCTGACCAAACAACTAGGGCTCCAACGTTCATATTTCACATGGACATTGAGGTAATGGTGGTGTATTGCCTTTTGAAAGAAACAGTTAAAAATGTTAGCAATAATTCATAGAATAAAGGTTTAATATGAGTTTTTTTAGGTATATGTATATTAAGAATTAACAATAACAAATTGACAACAATCACCTACATTGCGTTCAAAAAGCACTGCAAAAGTTACTACACAAAAAACTTACAAAAAAGCTCATCCATCAACGCGACTTAAAAGAGCGTTTGCGAAGCAGCCTAGTCTAAAATTTAGTGGACGAGCGAAGCAAAGACTTCGATTTCACTGACCCCCCAAAAAATTTAGCTCGGGTTTTTTTTTCTGTCTGTTTGTTCGCATGATTCCGGGCAAACTTGCCACGTTTCTGGGTACAATCGAAATATTTGTCATGAATATCGTACTTTTACGATTTTTTAAAATTGTTCATGCGATATTTTCGTGATATTTGATCCGCGTCCGAGCAAACAGTTACTCCGATCTTGATAAAACTTAATGGAAACGTTTGAAATCACTAAATTTAGATAAGATATAATTTTGGGGGCAATCGAATAAATATTTCTTATAGAAATCGTGCTTTTATTTTAAGATTTTCCCCATATTTTAAATGCGATATTTTCGTGACATTTGGGCCGATTCTGACCAAACGGGTGGGGCTACAACTTTCATATTTTACATGGACATTAAGGTAATGGAGATATATTGCTTTCTGAAAGAAAAAATTGAAAAAGTTAGACAGAATCCATAGAATAAAGGTTTTAATTTGAATTTTTTTAGGTTTATAATAACAATTAACAAGTAACAATAGAAACTTGACAGCAATCACATACAATGCATTCAAAAAGCACTTGCAAAGGAAAAGTGGTCCTACGCAAACTAAAAACTTACAAAAAAGCTCATCCATCAACGCAGCGGGACTTAAGCCTTTTCCTAGTATGTTTTTAAGCGAGCAAAGTGAGCGTTTCCATTTGACTCTGCCGGAAAAAATAGTCACCTTTTTTTTTGTCTTGCCATAACGTTCGAATGGAGGCTCGAATCGAGTTGAAATTTGGACCATCCGCAAGCTACGATCTGGATTTAATATTATATATATATATTATAAATTTAATTCCCAGGTTCCCGCTTACAAACCTAGGAACGGGCGAAGACGACTTGAGTATTTCCGAACAATACCAAATGGACGTGGAAGCAAGATTGGAAGTTGTAACCAGCCGACCCCCATTACACGTGCTAAGCGAGCCAGTCCTGCGGAAATGGGTGCTTCACTGTGTTTTGTATATATTTCACAGTAAACTGACTTATTTTATTCTGGATGACCCATAATTTGTAATTAGAATACCGCACACCGATAAGAAGAGTGTATCGATTGGAGTGCATGACTAAAACATAACTCTTTTATGGAGATAATATAGATCGTGTGTGTCCCAGCAAGAAGCAATTCGAAAAATCGCTTCCCGGCCCGAGTGCAGCCGAGGTCCGAATATTTCCGAGGGACTGCCTCGTTCGTGCGGCCCGCGAAAGCAGGCGTTCATACACCACACGGATTGTTTATCTTTGTTGACGAATATATTGCATAAAATGTGGCAAATATATTTTATATTTGTGTATTGTAATCTGTAGGCCTATTCCTATACGATCTCAATACTCGCCCTAAAACGCCCTAAATAGTACATTGAAAATTGTCAATTTAAAAAAATTCCCTGCGGGGCTATACTGGGGGGGGGGGGCGAAATCCCCCAGACCCCCCCCCTAGCTGTGTTGGACGAAGTCCCTTCAAGTATAATTATTATTGCTTCCCCTACGGGGAAAGTCACGGCACGCACTGCTAAACACTCGTTAAAACTTACCTGCTCTAACCCGATTTAGAACATGGTTCGCCAGTTGATTATAAAACGATTTTCCATTTAATTCTGATTTTCCTCAGCAAATATTTCACGAACTCAATTGAACGGTTTTTCTTTTAATTCTGATTTTCAACTGCAAACATTTTAAGAAATAAGCACGACCAAAAGATTGCTGAAATATCGGCCCGCATAAAGTTACGTCGATCTAAGTATATTTTTATTCATAATGAATAGTATTGATATAGCTTCACTTCAATATAGTATGATATATTTAAAAAATTACATTTTGTAGAATTTTTACTCATTGTCAATCAGTTTTTATTAACATACATTTAAATAATAATTACAAAGCAATATGTTGAAATAAGTTTTAATGGTTGTTATAGACGTCTACTCACCCATTTTTTGTGAATCGGATGAATGAAAATGAATTTTCAATTATAAAATAATTATTGCAGTTGTGTGTGAACGAAATCTGAATCGATAACAAATTCCAGATAGAAAATGCAATGTGAGAAAAACACGAGATAGCGCTAAACAATGTTGGACAATGTTCAGATGAGCGCCGAGGTGGATTACAAGCACGTACGAATACGAGCCGAGGTGCTGACGAAGATATATCATAAGCGCCGAGAGCGGACAAGCGAGGATCAAGTAGGCCCTACCATCAGGCGCGTCGGAAGTCCATTTTTCCAGGGGGGGGCGAACTTTACCAGGAAAAGTACATGCTTCCATACATGGTTATGCAACTAATGTCCTTGAGTCAGTGGCGTATGCTGGAATATTATTTTTTGGGGGGGAGGGGGGGGGGGGGGGGGCTTGGACGAACAACGCAATGTGTGGCTCGTTGGTCTTGTGGTTAGCATATCTGCTTCCAATGCAGAAGGTCCAGGGTTCGTATCCCGCCAAAGTCAGAAGTTTTTTTACTTCTGATTTGGACTTAAGTCCATCAGTTCTTGCCTTAGGAGTTTGTAAACGGTGACTTTTAAGCCGTTCTAGCAACGAAGCACATAAAAAATTCAGAATTGTTCTAAATCGGCCTTGTTGATTTTCGGCGTTTCTCTTTTTTGTTTTTGTTTGTATTTTTGTGTGTTTGTTAACACGATTCCGCCTAAACCGATACTCTAATTGCGATGAAATTTTCTGGAATAGGAAGCTATTGTTGATGTCGGAACTTAGAACTGCCACCTTTTTGAGCGCAATCAAAAAATTATTTCTCATGAAAATCGCAATTTAACGAATTTTTTGTTTTTATTTTTTTTCTGTTTGTATTTTTGTGTGTTTGTTAACACGATTCCGGCTAAACCTATGAGCAGGGATATGTCCGGGGTGTACGTAATTAATTTCTCTGTAATCATCTATATAAGGCTTACTATTACACCCAAAAATAAAAATAAAATGTTTCGAAAATGTCAGATGATCATAATTGATAAACTATATCCGTTTTTTGTTTTAGGTTATACAAAAAAAATGGCCGATAGGGAATATTTGGTGAAGGCCTATATCAAAGTACGGAGAGAGCGATTTATTTAATTTAGCGGTTACTTTACTGTCTGTCCGTCTGCCCGTGTGTGACTGGTAAAAATTATAATAAATACAAATCCAACCTGAGCTCCGAATCACTTTCCGTCAATTTAATTCATACCATTTAGATATATATGGGCATGATATTCTCTTTGGTCAATTTAAATATGAACAAGAGTAGGCTTACGCTTAAAACAACTATATTTGAATACATATATTATTGAATCTTTAGTTTGATGAACAACCTGAGATGGCATTTATTTAGTTTCCATGTAAACGAGGTACGAAATGTTGAACAAGACGTTCCACAATGCATACACGCTGGGTACATCTTCATAAGGTAGCTGGCGCGCGGCTCTTTCAGTGATCACGGTGGTGTAGCGGTCAGCGTTCCAGAGTCTGGCGCAGCAGGTTGGGGTTCGAGTACGGCGATGGGCGATAAAATTTGTGTATGTCTAATCACTCTCTCTGTATTAATTGAAATTGTTCTCTTACACAAAGTTTTTAGAAATTGAAATGCTCGCACAATTGAAAATATATAATTTTAAACTTTTGTCAGTTAATATTTTCGTTTGGGGTGCGTGACTTCCTTGCGTCTCTACTAGATGGTGCTAGTGTTCCCGGAACATTCTCACGCCGGGCCGTAAGCATCCCGCTTGTGACAAAAGTGAAGCAACTTTTCAGATTTGCTACAGAGGCCCGCCTGTGGACCATGAGCGGCGAATTGATGGCAAACTGTGTATCGCCGGCTATGGCCCATAAGCAGGCCGTTGTCACAAAAATGCAGCAAAGTATTTTCGAAACTGCTGGTTTTGCTACAGTGGGCCGCTTATGGCCCATAAGCGGCGCGTTGCTTATGGCAAAATTATGGGCGCCTGGCCAACCCATAAGCGGGCCGTAAGCGATGCGATGTTTACAGCTCGCCATAAGATCGCCAGCACTTTCTTTTAACAAAACAAAAATGTATATTATAACAATAAAATAATAGTTGAAAACGTGGTCACCAAGGACCACGCCAATGCAGCCGAAAATGGCAACTAAGGGCTAAAAATCAATATAAATACTCGGCTAATCTGTCCGCCGCCAAAGACGTGTTACTGAATGGCCAGTTGACAAGACCAACCCCTTTATTTATATTTGGCTGCCTATCTGTCACTGACCGGATCACCGACAAGGCCAGGGTGCGAATTAACGACTTTGCAGAGGGGGGGATGGCCTTGTATAGTATTTTCGTTGGCTAACCGGGGTCTGGAGCGAAGCCCCAGCCGGCGGAGGCGAAAATTTTTTGAGGTATTATTGCCCTTGAGATGGCCTTAGAAGCGATCTGAGGTTTACAAAAGACCTTGTCATTATGATTCTTTATTCTCATATTTTAACCTTTTACCAACTTTTTTTGTACTTTTCACTGCTTTTTGATTTGTATTTGAATACATACTTTTAGGAACACAAACAATATTACTCATGACGAATGAAAAAAAAATCGGTATAAAGCACAGTAAACAAATTTAATTTACACTTACATGTCAATTGAACAGCTTTGTGTGGTGATCTTGCCGGTTGGTACAGCCTTCTTACCATTGGGGTATCTGTTGCTTTATGATGTCCTTCTCGTATCCACAATTTTGGGAAAATTTTTCAAACTTGAAGTATTTTACAGCAGGGCCATTGATCGCCCCAAACATAAACTGCTGAGTGTACTGATGTTTAGGCGATTACCACATCAGTTAGCGTTAAGTTCTCGTGCTAAATCCACGTTCACATTCGGATGTGGATATAGGCAGAACTTTAACACGTGTCATTAACCCCGTCAATGTTCTTCCCAGCAACTTTTTTGTTTTCTTTATATTTTTTGAATTCGTTTACGGTAACTAAAACAGCTGACATTTTTACAGTTTTTTCATATTTCAACAACTGAAATATCGCCCTACACGATCTATCCCCTTCACTGTCGGGCCATGATGACGGCGCCAGCACTGATGCGTGTTGGAGTATGTTATTGTCGTCTTCCAATCTCCTAGTTATATTGTCTGTTAGAGCCTGGAAGAACTGTTTCTTGAAAGTATCGAGTGCATTTATTTCACTCTCCGTTGGCTTGGAGAGGCTAACACCATTAAATGTTTCATTGTCACAATACTGCCTTTTGAATGTTGCGTAATTTAATGCCATCAACGGTCTTCATGGCAAATAAGGTTTTAACACAAACATCGACTTCAAGTTTAGCGGTTATCGATGAAGAATTTCTATTCTGCATGAATAGGGATAGTGCTTGCAAAGTTTTGAGGGCATCTTTCAACACAGCAACTTCGGCAACAAAAGTCCATGTTTTGATTTTTTTCTTTAACCCTTCATATTGAGCTTTCTCTTTGCCTGATTTCTCGCCAATGATTTCTTCAAAAAACAGTGCTAGCGACGCGTCGGCGTAGCTGTTCCAAACGGCAGTAATTGTAGCACACGACGACGCAACCCAACGTACATCAAACACACGACCAATTTTATAAATGGTTTGACAAGCTTGTTCCCCTGCACTGTCAAATTTCCTTTGATATTTAGGACTCGTGAGAAAATGCTATAAATGGTATCCATGAACATTTTTGAAGTGACTTACCCTGTTAATTGATTTAACGACATCGTGCACTGCCAGCTCCAGCTTGTGGTTCATGCAGTGTATTATCACAAGGTTCGCGTTTCCAGTTTTCTTTTTCAATATTGTTGCGGCGCCTTTGTACTCTCCCAGCATAGCTGCTGCTCCATCTGTAGCGATGCCTATCAAGCGATCTTTTATAATATCGTCCCCCAAATATGTTGATAACGTGGCCCACACTGTGTCCGCAATGTACTGACCGGTCATCGAAGTAGGCTCAACAATGTCTAAGATGTAATTGCACGGTATGTTTTCGTATGCAATTCGTATGTAAAGTATTAGACACGACTTATTTGAGGTGGAAGTACTCTCATCTGTGTGTTTGTGTGTGTCTCTGTTGTTGTATACTGAATACTTCTACACTGCTTTTGATGTATGCAATTAATTCGCATCTCATCTTGTCTGCCAAAAATGAAATAAACTGTTGACACGCATGATCTGAGTCTGAGTGTAACATTTGGCCCATTTCAATACCATTAAGTTTTTGTAGTTTCGAGTATGTTCCTTAAATGACATGGTGCTTTTGCAAACTTCGTATGCAGTCCTCATGACTCGCGTAGTTGTTGCTATTTTCTCATTTGTCTGTGTGCTCGCTAGCACAGAGCTGGCTGCTAAACTATTTTCGATACTACGCTTTTCTCTAGTTTGCAGTATTATGTACTCACATTTTTCGTGCGATTTTGCCCTACCATGGTCTCCAATCTTATCGTTAAGTTTTTTTGCGGTCTTAGTTTGAACACCATTAATAAACGCTTGGTCAATTCTCTGTCGCTCATCCTTGTGAGGACCTAGTTGCAAGACGTCAGAGCAGTATGAGCATGTAATTAACCCATTCTTTACCTTTAGCCAAGGCCGATTTTTCTTCCAGGCATTAAATCTGTCCATTGTTATACAACCCCCTATAACTATGTCGGTACTTACATCATTTATATCGCCTGTGTCTATGATAGCGTTTGAAGTCGAAGCTAAACTATCACCCGCACCCGCACCAGGCAATGACACAGCCTTTTGCGCGCACACATTTGCAGTAACGTTCACAATTTCATCCACTGCACTGTCTCACTAACTTAAGTTAACTTTTTAGGAATTCTTGAATTGGAAGACAAATCACTATTGTTCTTCCGTTTAAAAAAAAAGTCAATGGTATTCTTCTTCATTGTTTAAACGAGGAAAAACAAACGAAAGTAGCGTTGCGAGTTCGCTGACCGGCTAGTGGCTACTGAAATGAAGGTGTGTGTTGCGATTAGCTCGGCCACTATGATGGTGGATCATCTCCACCCACCCCTACCCCCTTAAACCCCCTCTGCACTTCCAAGAAACTGTAAAACGGAACAGTTGTGTTCGTGTGTAATTTGAGTCCAAGTTTGCGAAAGTGAGCTGTGTGAACAAAGGACAATTTGCCGACAATTCAATGCCGACAGGGACAAAGAGTCTATTGGTTTGGTTTATTAATGTACAAACACTTCCTGGCTAGAGGAATATAATATGTGTAAATCGACGCATTATTTATTAATGTTACGAGATAAAGTCACTTGGTATGATATAGCAATCCCTGGCGGGGATACCTTTCGGTCAAACAGAGCCAGGGATGAAATTAACAGAGGGGGGGAAACCCCCATCCCCCCCCGTCAATTCGCACCCTGGACAAGGCTAACCCCTAGCTACCACCTGCATACTTACACCCGCACCTGGCCTTCGTCTTACATCTATTTAATAAGATACACGAGATAAAAATTTCATCGCAATTGGAGTATCGGTTTAGCGGGAATCATGTTAACAAAGACACAAAAATACAAAAAAGAAAAAAAAAACGATTTTTTTCGCCAATATAGTGAAATGGAATCTTCGCTACGCTCATCCAACAAATATTTGATTTTTTTTTTCAAAAACAAAAAATCAATTTTTGCTAAAAATAATTAGATTTTTTTTTATTATTGACTTCCATCTCCCATAGAGGAATCATTTGATGTTGATGATAATTTCGATATATACACTTGCAGACTAAAAAACCCAACAACAAATAACGTCTTTTTCGTTATCATTGTTATTGGAAACGTTATTACTGACCGAACTGCCGTAGCGATTTTTTTCCCCAAGTTCTACTGGTATAAACGTAAGCTAGCTGCACATGCTAGCGGTGGGTATCATGCTTCCCGGGAACCGCGTACCACGGAATATCCGGTGGGAAGCATAATTCCCACGGTCCAAGAAAGGTTTAAAAAGGATGTGGAAGGGTAGATGAGCTTGGCCCTTTTTAGATCTAATTTCTTTTGAGTGTGTAAGGTTTGGCTGTATTTCTACAAGTTTTTGTTATGTGTGTGTATCGATATCCAAATTAAAAATGACTTAAATCGGAAAGATGACTGCATTATCGATCATTAGGCTAATTTTAAATGTTTATAAAGTTAATAAAAATTATGAAAATTTTCCCAACAGACAGTGTGTTATTATGATTGGATGTCTAAAACAACAACACATCACAACTCGTTGGTGGTATAGGAATAGTAGTTTATGTATAGGTACGTAAAAAAGTAGGAAGGTATTGATGTAAAACAAAGTTTTAGCACTGGTATGTTTTAACATAACATTTGCCTTTAACAAAACTAGTTTCTCAAACATTGAATCTGAAAGCAGGTGTCTTCGAGGACTGGTAATCATAATCATCATACAAACGAAAACGAACATCGTTCATGTAGTGTAGGACTTCAATTTCGATTTTTTGATGGTTATTTTGATTGATTGATTGGATATTGCTTAACGTCTCATATTTATGCAACTTGGCTAATCGAGACGAAGGGAGGGACGTAAGATTTGACGTGGGGGGACAAGGGGTGGACAGGCCTGTGCTGGTCAGAACCAGCCACAAGCATATGGGGAGGGCAGGGGTTCCCCCACGTCGTGGTCGTCTCCGTCTGTGTTATCATCCGTCCGTGTTGTTATTGTCGTCGCCGTCGAGGAGGTAGTCAAAGGGAAGGGGAAAGTTCCCCGACGACGATCCAGAGCTCGCCATTAGTTTCAGGGAGAAAAACTCCCCTAATCACGGGCCAAACCACGAGAAGGTTGCGAGTTGGAATTTGAGGTGATGTTAAGCGCGTGACTGTCGTTAAAATATAAAAAGTCATCATCCGAAAGCAAAACTTAATTAGCTTTTTCTGTTGTCTTTCCCGCCTGATCTGAGTGTGCATGACGGCACATTCAGCTTCTTAGCTTTTAATTACCCTCACAATCATCATTTGGATGTGTGTGCTCGCTTCGTCCAAGTTTGCTGGTGTAACCCTTCTTAGTTTGAAGCTGGGATGTGTGCTGGTTGCTAAAATTGACTCGCCAGCTTTGGGTGATAGTTCAAATAAATTCAAGAGTTCAATAGAAAAAAACACAGACAAAATAAAATAAAAAATGAAATGAAATTAAATGTATGTCAAACTGTTCATATTATTGTGACTTTTGTCGAGAGCGTCGTCGGGGACCTTGCCCCCTTCCCTTGACGACCCCCCGGCGACGATGACAAGGACACAACGAACGATGACAAAGACGATGACGACCGCGACGTGAGAAACCCCCCTTCCTCCCCTTACCCGTGGCTGGTTCTGACCAGCATGGGCCCCTCCCCCCCCCCCCCTTTGGCTAGAGTGGTGCATTATGACCTAACGGTTGACGCGTCCTTAATCCAAATAAACAAAAAATTGAAACTTTGATGGTAAATATAAAAAAGTATTTCATGTATTTTGCAAAATACAAATTATACTTGAATATTAACTATTTGAAATACAAAATATAAATGTATGTCCAATACGTATTTTCAAATACATGTATTTCGATACTGCCCATGTCTGTGGGCAGGGTAACAGGGCGGCGGGTGTGTAGATTACTCAGCTGGGCGGCGTGCGACGGAGGGCGTCGGCGTCGAGAGCGATTATAATGGTAAAATATAATACACTATTATTTTGTTAACACAATATAAAATAGTTACCAGGTACACTGATACGTGAACACTGCCGAGGTGCGAGTAGAATGCGTAGAACACACGCGCGTTCTCTACGAGCGAGAAACTTGAGAGCTTCTGTCCGACAGACCGGCTGAGCGTGCCTGAGGTGCGAGTTGCCAGCATGTGACACAGAAATGGAAATTGAAAGGAAATCAAACAGTGGCGTAAACATATTAATTTATGAAAAGTATTCTAATTTAACCAAAATAATTTTGTAATGGAACTTGAATAAGTAATGAGAACCCACTTATACTAAAAAATGTAGTAATCATTGGACAGTAAAAATTGATAAAGCTCATCCATCAACGCGACTGGAAAAAGCGTTTGCGAAGCGTCCTACTGCAAGTCAACTATAAAAAATAATAATACAAATATTGGTGAAACGCATTTAACCATGATTGCTCGAAGTAAACAAGCAAGTCACATTGCAGCCTCATCCATACAGCCGACATCTTGGTGTATTCGGCTCCACGAAATAAAAAAAACAAAAAATTTTTTCCTAAATAAGAGAAAAATAGGAAATTAATTTCATAACAATCTTGAATTGAGCAAAATCTAACTACCTTGAACATAATGTTCTCGGAGGTTGTGCCCCAAAACCCCCAAGATGTCGTCTTATTTGTTAAAGGTTCCGACCTATCAATTGCAAACCTGCAATGCTGTTATGCGAGCATACGGCGTAAACCCAAAACAAAATATATATTCCTCAGTAAACCTAAAACAAATTAGGGTATACGCTGTATACCGTACAGTGCACAATATCATCCTCCATAGAACCAAAAATGAGGAAATCCAATCTCAAGTCAATGCACATAATCAATTATTGCAATCACAAAAATCAACAGTAACAAAATTCAAACAACCGTATCAAATACACCACTGACAATTAAAAACATGCCTAAAAAACGTTAAAATTTATAAATCACACTCTTAGAATCGGAAAATTTGATAGGGCTGTGCGCCCCGGACCGGACCCGCTCTTGTAAAAGGGCCTTCCCCCAAGTCCCCCATTGTACTAAATCATATTATACTTTACTCGTGAAAGAGCCTACGCCCACAAATACATTTTTGATGACACCACTGCACAGTGCACACCTGATAATGAGTTGAAAAGCCACCACTGCCAGGCCCGCATTAGTTAGAGGGGGGGTGGGAAGGTCCCCCAGACCCCTATTGTACCACAGGATACATAAATTGTTTGTGGTTATAAAGATTATCTCCCCCGTAAATAACAAGGGATAGTTACGCCACTGATTTGCCAAAGTGAAAGAATCTTTATCCCACCCACAGCGTACATCGGTGCGCGTGACGCGTCGCCTGCAGTGTGCATCCGAGGGCCAGACAACAAAGGAGCTGCGCGCGCATCGCAGGCAGCCGCTGAACAATGGAGCTGCGCGCGCATCGCCTGCCGCGAGCCGCCTGCCGTGTCGCGCGGGCCGCGGCGCTCCCGCTCCGCTCTCAGTCGGTCTCTAGTTCTTGTCTGAGGCTGACGTGTTTTGTCTTCGCTCTGCAGTCTGTTCTTGTTCGGCCTGTACAGCACATGGCGTTTGCTTATTTTGTTTTGAGGTGTTGTAGGCCTATTATGTTGTCTCTGCTGTTGGTTCCCTGCATCGTTCTGTTAAGTGTTAGTTCATTTAATTTGTTGTCTGTTCTGTCCAGACTCCAGACTGAAAAGTTTCATTTGCTCTGCATTCTCTCTTTCTTGACTTGACAAGACAAGATGTTTTGCTCTCTCTGTCCCGCCCGTACGTACTGTGTGCCCGCCCATACTGTGTGGTTGATGTTTGGCATGTGCTTGGTTGTAGTTACGATATAAAAGCCTTGTCATAATTATATTACAGCAACTCAGCCTCACTCAGGCAGGCGCGGTTCTACGGGGCGGCCCGACTAGGCCCGGGCCGCCCTTGAATTCTCTGACAATTATTTTCAAATTCACATTAATTATTTCAAATACGTCTTATATATGGAATCAGATCATTCATGTGAAATCTGGCATATCAAATCAACACATGCATTTTTTATTTCATTTTTAAATATCGAGCAGCGGCAGTCCTTGTGGAACCGAGAAATACCGTAGTTGTTGGCATTTTTTTTTTCTCATTTGGCCCTAACCGCATCAAACTATAGAATTTAATATATTGTGCCTAGTAAATATACCCATAAATATACTCCTAAAAATCCCCAGAACTTCCGTAGAGTAAAAAATATACCTTCTAAAAAACATGAAAATAAAAAAACGCCCTGCGGGGCAATTCTGGGGGCGTCCCTCCCCCCCCCCCCCCCACCCGGCCGGAGATACAAATAGTTGGGCCGCCCCAAATTTTTGGGGCTAGAACCGCACATGCAGCAAGGGGGTCAAGTTTTATCCTGGAAAACTGTTTTCATACATTTTTTGAAGGGGTTTCAAAGAATATTTTTGTTGTCCCCATTACACACGAATATAAATGAACTTGGATAAGTGAATAATATTGTCATGACCAGCGGCCACCAACTCGACACCTTCTCGCGGTTTGGCCCGTGAATAGGGGAGTTTCACTCCCTGAAACTAATGGCGAGCTCTGGGTCGTCGTCGGGGAACCCCTTCCCTTTGACTACCTCCCCGACGGCGACGACAAAGACAACACGAACGGATGATGACACAGACGGAGACGACCACGACGTGGGGGAACCCCTGCCCTCCCCATATGCTTGTGGCTGGTTCTGACCAGCACAGGCCTGTCCACCCCTTGTCCCCCCGCGTCATCCCTTACGTCCCTCCCTTCGTCTCGATTAGCCAAGTTGCATAAATATGAGACGTAAAGCAATATCCAATCCTATCCAATCCAAATCGCAGGCATTGCATCATTCACCCTGTCTGGAGGGTTTTTTGTAGTTTACTTTCCCGTCATCTATTTTATATTTTCGTCTACACGAATGAGTGCAACTATTGTTTTAAATGTAAAAGTTCGTGCAAATTTGTTTTGCCAAGCTTTGCAAGGATACAGTCACAGGGCAAAGTGAATTTATATATTAAGATTGCAGAAATGTATGAGGGATTGAGGGTACATAAGCTTGGCAATTGGCATTTCTTTTAGATCTTATGGCTTTTGATTGTGTAAGGTTTGACTGTATTTTTACTAGGTAAACGCACGGTAAAGTCGTTGTTAAATGAGTGAGTGATCCCTAGTATAATCAATGTACAAACATTTTGTGGTCACATACCCTTCCTTGTTCAACTGATAAACGCCAGGCTAAATGGGACGACCAGCTAGTGTAGACCTACGATTGCCTCCAGCGTCAATGTAGGCTTATGAAAAATTAAAGACAATTTAAGCTTATAGGTGAACAGAGAAAATATTTTTTAGTTTATTTGGTTTCAGGGCGCGTCAACCGTTCGGTTATGATAATAATAATAATAATTTCACAAGTTATACTTTCGCGACCCGATATAATTGAAGAGAAATTATAACATTGACGGGATGTTTCGTCGCGTCGTAATGGTGAATAATTTACATTATTCTTGATTTCCCGACGTAGCGTCATCACTGTGGATGACATTTTCAAGGGACTGCTGTTCTTTCGTTTGTTTGCCTCTGTTGCAAACGTTCACTTCTGGGAACTGCCAGGATGGCGGTGGACGGCTCTATTTGTTGTTGTTGTGGTGGTGGTTGAGGTGGTTGTGGAGGTGGTGGTAGTGGTGTCAATGTTATAATTTCTCTTCAATAATAATAATAATAATAATAATAATAATAATAATTCTTTATTTAGCTGCAACAGCTATTGCAATACATTACATATTTCACATATTACACACATATTACATTACATATTTCACTTACAGTAGATAGGCCTGACTCTGAACGCTGAACAATGGAGCTGCGCGCGCATCGCCTGCCGCGAGCCGCCTGCCGTGTCGCGCGGGCCGCGGCGCTCCCGCTCCGCTCTCAGTCGGTCTCTAGTTCTTGTCTGAGGCGGACGTGTTTTGTCTTCGCTCTGCAGTCTGTTCTTGTTCGGCCTGTACAGCACATGGCGTTTGCTTATTTTCTTTTGAGGTGTTGTAGGCCTATTATGTTGTCTCTGCTGTTGGTTCCCTGCATCGTTCTGTTAAGTGTTAGTTCATTCAATTTGTTGTCTGTTCTGTCCAGACTCCAGACTGAAAAGTTTCATTTGCTCTGCATTCTCTCTTTCTTGACTTGACAAGACAAGATGTTTTGCTCTCTCTGTCCCGCCCGTACGTACTGTGTGCCCGTTCATACTGTGTGGTTGATGTTTGGCATGTGCTTGGTTGTAGTTACGATATAAAAGCCTTGTCATAATTATATTACAGCAACTCAGCCTCACTCAGGCAGGCGCGGTTCTACGGGGCGGCCCGACTAGGCCCGGGCCGCCCTTGAATTCTCTGACAATTATTTTCAAATTCACATTAATTATTTCAAATACGTCTTATATATGGAATCAGATCATTCATGTGAAATCTGGCATATCAAATCAACACAAACATTTTTTATTTCATTTTTAAATATCGAGCAGCGGCAGTCCTTGTGGAACCGAGAAATACCGTAGTTGTTGGCATTTTTTTTTTCTCATTTGGCCCTAACCGCATCAAACTATAGAATTTAATATATTGTGCCTAGTAAATATACCCATAAATATACTCCTAAAAATCTCCAGAACTTCCGTAGAGTAAAAAATATACCTTCTAAAAAACATGAAAATAAAAAAACGCCCTGCGGGGCTATTCTGGGGGCGTCCCTCTCCCCCCCCCCCCCACCCGGCCGGAGATACAAATAGTTGGGCCGCCCCAAATTTTTGGGGCTAGAACCGCACATGCAGCAAGGGGGTCAAGTTTTATCCTGGAAAACTGTTTTCATACATTTTTTGAAGGGGTTTCAAAGAATATTTTTGTTGTCCCCATTACACACGAATATAAATGAACTTAGATAAGTGAATAATATTGTCATGACCAGCGGCCACCAACTCGACACCTTCTCGCGGTTTGGCCCGTGAATAGGGGAGTTTCACTCCCTGAAACTAATGGCGAGCTCTGGGTCGTCGTCGGGGAACCCCTTCCCTTTGACTACCTCCCCGACGGCGACGACAAAGACAACACGAACGGATGATGACACAGACGGAGACGACCACGACGTGGGGGAACCCCTGCCCTCCCCATATGCTTGTGGCTGGTTCTGACCAGCACAGGCCTGTCCACCCCTTGTCCCCCCGCGTCATCCCTTACGTCCCTCCCTTCGTCTCGATTAGCCAAGTTGCATAAATATGAGACGTAAAGCAATATCCAATCCTATCCAATCCAAATCGCAGGCATCATTCACCCTGTCTGGAGGGTTTTTTGTAGTTTACTTTCCCGTCATCTATTTTATATTTTCGTCTACACGAATGAGTGCAACTATTGTTTTAAATGTAAAAGTTCGTGCAAATTTGTTTTGCCAAGCTTTGCAAGGATACAGTCACAGGGCAAAGTGAATTTATATATTAAGATTGCAGAAATGTATGAGGGATTGAGGGTACATAAGCTTGGCAATTGGCATTTCTTTTAGATCTTATGGCTTTTGATTGTGTAAGGTTTGACTGTATTTTTACTAGGTAAACGCACGGTAAAGTCGTTGTTAAATGAGTGAGTGATCCCTAGTATAATCAATGTACAAACATTTTGTGGTCACATACCCTTCCTTGTTCAACTGATAAACGCCAGGCTAAATGGGACGACCAGCTAGTGTAGACCTACGATTGCCTCCAGCGTCAATGTAGGCTTATGAAAAATTAAAGACAATTTAAGCTTATAGGTGAACAGAGAAAATATTTTTTAGTTTATTTGGTTTCAGGGCGCGTCAACCGTTCGGTTATGATAATAATAATAATAATTTCACAAGTTATACTTTCGCGACCCGATATAATTGAAGAGAAATTATAACATTGACGGGATGTTTCGTCGCGTCGTAATGGTGAATAATTTACATTATTCTTGATTTCCCGACGTAGCGTCATCACTGTGGATGACATTTTCAAGGGACTGCTGTTCTTTCGTTTGTTTGCCTCTGTTGCAAACGTTCACTTCTGGGAACTGCCAGGATGGCGGTGGACGGCTCTATTTGTTGTTGTTGTTGTGGTGGTGGTTGAGGTGGTGGTAGTGGTGTCAATGTTATAATTTCTCTTCAATAATAATAATAATAATAATATTAATAATAATAATAATAATAATAATAATAATAATAATTCTTTATTTAGCTGCAACAGCTATTGCAATACATTACATATTTCACATATTACACACATATTACATTACATATTTCACTTACAGTAGATAGGCCTGACTAGATGTCAGTACATATTTTGATTTCTAGTCTGGAGCCTTATACAAAAAAATAAATAACCATATCCTTTCTATTAATAATATAATATTATATTATAAGTATTCTATTTCTATAAATTACATTGCTGAGACTGAGCTCTATGCAAGAGATAATTTCTCTTAAAACTAGCAACATTAATGAAGGCGCCACTCTAGCCTAAGTGATATAGGGAGGAAAATCCTATGCTGGTCAGAACCAGCCACGGGTAGCTGTGAAAGAAAAGGGGGGGTTCTCACGTCGTGGTCGTCATCGTCTTTGACATCGTACGTATTATCATGGTCGTCGTTGTCAAGGAGGTCGTCGGGGAAGGGGTAGAAGTCCCCGACGACGACTGCCAGAGTCTCATCTTTTCAGGGAGTAATATACTTATCTTTTATACTTACCAGCTGATGTTTGCGAGATGGGCTTAGTCTCTTTCCTCGTCAAAGTCATCAAATCAAATCAAAGTCCATTGAGTAAAAATGTACCCAAAGCAATATAATATTAGGATAATTTGTGACAAAAAGAGTAGTCACACGATACACTTTCGTAATATTGAGGAAATTTATGAAAATGGGATAAAGGGCGCATAATCTGTTCAGATTTACATAATATGTATGTATATTATAATACTATATGGTGAAATTTTAATTTTTTAAATAAAAGTTAAGACCTTAATCTACAATACACATTAATAATATGGCATTCTAAATATAATATTTAAATACGGATTTCTTTATTTTAGTTTTATCAACCCCTTTTAGTACACCCCCCCCCCCTTCTCCTATAAGCAAGCAACTTTTTTGAGGGCTCCTCGGGCCAATTTTTTTTAGATCATTCTTCTGAGTGTTTTAGACAAAATTCACGGCCCTATCACTTAACCCGTGACTGGTAGGCTAATCCTCCCAGCACAGTGAGTAAATTTGTGAAAAAAAGACAAAGGGTGCAAAATCTAGTTAGATACCGTAATATTATATATGCTGATATATATATTTTTTATTAAAATTTGGACTTTTATCTACAATATGCATTAATTTTGTAATCTTAGGATCAAATTTAGTTTAATTTTTTAATTTTTGAATATTTGAAAAATGGCATTGTTTCACCCCCTTAACCGGATGGATTTTTTCATGGCTCCTCGAGGCAATTTTCTTATAATTTAGACGAGAGAGCGCAGCGAACGTAGTCTTTCCTAACGCCATACTCGATCGGGCCTTGGCCGTGAGCATTGTCCAATGTATGTATGTATGTCTGTTTGTCCGGGCTCATACGGCCGAATGGCCAAATAGATTGAGCTGAAATTTTAAACACACATCCGTGACCAGGTAACTGAGAACTGCTAACAAAATGAGCGCAATCCATTTCGATTTAAACCCACAAGAAATAATGAACTGAAAAATACGTTGAAATGTATAGGAATTATTTTAACGACAATGGTTTTCATTTTGAAATAATATTTTTTGTTTGTTATTTACCTGGCTGTGAAATGCCGTGTCCAAGGTTAATCGAATGTTGGACGTCAAGGTACCCCCGAATTCCGCTCGTAGATTGAGTAAACCTTGCAATATTTTCACGTATTTCGTACTGGCTATGTTTTCCATAGTATTGTCACAGATGATATGACAGATGATGACACTGCGTTATATGCATTTCAAAACATGTTTAATAATTTTTTAAATACAATCAAGAAATTACAAAAACTTTCCCAACCAGGGGATTGAACTCAGGTCACCCACATTTTGGGTATACCGGCGTCTTAGCCAACTAGACTAGGAAAACGCCAAAGTCGTTGTTAGACGAGTGAGCGAGTCATGTGTTGAGTACACGGGAGCATTTGCATTTAAGTTAGGTAAGTATAATAAAGGTATAAATAATAGGGTTTTAAAGTTTAGTTGTTGGTATAAGAGCACGTCAACTGTAAGGTCAAAATGCGCCGGCCCATACTAGCCTATGATAGGCTAGGGGGCCTTGGGCGAGGAAATAATAAATTGGAAAATAGGCTTAAATGTGTAGGTTTTATTTTAACAACAATCTTTTTTCTCGAAGAATTATTATTTTTGGACTTAGCATGGACTTATAATAGAAACTGGCGTTACTGTAAATTCATGGTAGGGAAACGCCAAAGTCGTTGTTAGAGTAGAGTAGAGTAGATCTTTATTCACTTAAGGCTCCTGCTCATCACGTGACTTATAAAACTGGTGTAATCATCCGAGCCTAATCACACGCTAAGAAAATAGTTCAGTGCTAATAATTAGATTTGTGTTATTATTTTTCAGTAAACTTACCATGGTCTAGTGAAATAATAAAGAGCTGAACAACTTGTAGTTTTAGAAATAATGTTTTTGCGGAAAATCAATTGTATTCATTAATGCCATAGTACTAATATAACACATGCGGGAATTCAAGCGATTGTCGACCTAATGGTTTTTGAGAACTGACCTACACCAACTCAGCTCGTCGCTGTCTTAGCGGCCAACACTTGCGCCTACCCACCCCACCCTCCCCTCCGCGGTGCTAATCGGCGACAGATGAATGCAGAGTCTGGCGATAACTACAGACTTGCGTCATACTCAATACTTCCACACACAGATATGCGATGTTACGAACAAACGCGGAGGGGCTAAAAAAATCGATATTTTTCCGTGATCATGAAAAAAGCCAACCCGAAAAAGCAAAATCATTAGTTTTTTAGATTAGAAGTAAAGTCCAAATAACAAAATTGGGATTACAAAATTTCGTTCGGGTGTCTGCTATATTTTTTAGATGGAAATAGGATACAGTTTATATAAACGTTTGGGAACCACAACACTAATATAATATAGCTTTATACACCTTATAACAATAAAACACATGGCCATATCATAGCCAGAATAGATAGTAAAATAATTACTGGGAATGTACTGGTGTACTGGTGTTTATTGCTTTTCGTCTCAACTAATACAATTATGCTAATCGAGACGATGAGTATTATATACGAGGATTTCGTTGCCATCATCATTATAGTTTTGTCTAGATATGTTTAGATAATACTATACTATACAATACTATACTATACGGCAATATTATATAAAATCATAGTTGTCTGCGTTTCGGGTTATTCGCCTTGTCACATGAAAACATTCGTGAAGTTTGTAAATTATTACCCACACCACAGATGTAACCAACGAAACGTCGAGGTACGTAGACGTACACAAAATGTTAACTCGCTACGCGACGAAATAACCCAAAACTGAAAGTATAAAATGTGAAAATATTATAACTTAAAAACACACACATATGTCGTAAATCTGGTAATGGATGCCCTGTATAGGCAGTGTACAAATGGCATGTCCAGTGATACAAAATTGTACACGTTTTTATAAAACAAATAGTCCACAGCCTTCCCTAGCCTTCATAATTTATGGCATCAATCAACAAATCATTGCGGGGGGGGGGGGGGGGGAACTTCTAATATGAAACCTAATGAACATCATACACATTATTTTACCCAAAACCACACCACAATGATATCATATACGGACAGAAACGCGTAAATGTAATTAATATTAAATATTAACTTATTAATAAATAATAAATAATTATTGTTGTTGAATATCACTACTTGAAAATCGGAACTTCCTTGAGATTGTTAATGAATAACAGAGTTAGTTATCGTCTTCTCGGAGGTTTCCACTGTTCTCTTCCTTTTTACTCGACTTCGTTATTTTCTTTGGTGTGTGCATTACTGTTTTTTGAAATGAGTGTTATCTCCTTATTATTTCTTCTATGCTGCTGTGTCATCTTGGCGCTTTTTCTTATTTAATTGAGCTTCCAAGATATATGGTGGATCTCGGATAGGCAAGCCTCTTTTATGACGGGAGTCAATAAGTTCGGGTAGAAGACAATTTAAATAGAATTTTTCAAGTGGTTCCTTTACATGCATATCAATTCATATCAAACAATTCATATCAAATCATATCGTATTGTATCAAACTCACAATTCAATGGAAATATTATTCAGGAATATAATACGATTAAAACGAAATGACTTTTGGAATCGGCTTAAGATATACATGTACATAACCGACCCTCCCCCCCCCTAATTTGTAATGCATAGTACTATATAACAATTATAACAAATAATAAACGGACTTATGTCTCACAGTTTTCAGAGGTACTTGGTTTGTCATTTTGTTGGACTGGGTTTGCCTTTTTAGCACCACTTTTTAGTCCCCAACTGTACACAAAAATAATAATATCAGATGAAGATACTATAAATGTGTCCTACTTTACTCTTTTAACATTTTGCACGGGAAGTAATTTGTATTGTTTCTAGCCGTCTTAGCTCTTAACCCTCCACTCCAACCCAAAATTGTGATGGATTGTAATGGGTGTATTCCGAAATTAAAGGGGTTAAAAACCCCAAAAAATATTTTTTACCACGTGATCTATAGCACAATACTTCACTAAAATGACCGTTTTTTTAAATTATATCTTGTAACTGTGATTTAACACGATTTTTTTTAATTTTTTTGATCCAGAAATTTGCGAAAATTGGTGTTTTGGGAAATTTCTTAAATCGGCTTTAACCTGCTTCTTTTTTGGTCCACATAGATACTAGAGCATAGTACCAATCTGGAATGCCCCTTTATAACATCGTGTCTTGAAACTGTGCCCAAATATACCCTCAAACATGCAAAAATATGCATTCCAAAATCACACCCCATCTTGGTAATCAGCATATTTTGACCGAACTACTTGCCCAAATTACAAAACAAAATATAGAGAATTTACAGAAAATGCTGAAGAGTACGTCCATAATGGCCAATATTTTTTCGGATCAAAATCCTCCAAGGTCACGGAGCATAAAGATCGTCCCCATGTTATTTCTTATGGGAGATTTTTGCCGATGGGACCTAGCTCGAAAAATGTCATGTTTGACAATTTTTTCGGAGGTCAGGGTGGCCCCAATAATTTTTCTGTTAATTGCTAAATTCATTACTAGTTAGCCTGAATGATATATATTTTTTGAGTTTAGCGGTTAAATACCCCTTTAAAGATAAAAAAAAAATGTTATTCACATTCCAGATAATCATACACAATCGTGTAGACCATCATACCCCAAACGTAATTATATTTGTAGACTTGACGAACACTCGCACAGTGAATAGTCATTTTCGTTATTTATGACATATCGGGATAAACCGCAATTCTGGAAGAGGATACAGCCTTATAATACATTAAAAATAATTGAATGTCTAAGAAAATGATGAGATGATCTCTGGTTCGCAACTGTTCTCTCGTACCTAGTAGTGTTATCGTCGTTGTAAAATGATTATAATTATTATGCGAATCTAACCTTGACATATGGGGGGGGGGAGATTCTTTTATGATATGGTAAAATGAAACAAACATTGCAAGCAGTCTATAGCATATCCAGAAAATGACAATAATTGGCTAGAGTAAGGTGAGGGCTGAGGGGTCAGCCTTGCGAAACTAGTACTGGCGTTTTTGGTTTATTTTGGATTAAGGACGCGTCAACCGTTTGGTCATAATGCAGCCACTCTAGCCTAGGGGGAGGGGGGAGAAGGGGCCCATGCTGGTCAGAACGAGCCATGGGTAGGGGGTGGACAGGGGGTTTTCTCACGTCGCTGTCGTCATAGTCTTTGTCATCGTTCGTTGTGTCATTGTCATCGTCGCCGGGGAGGTCGTCAAGGGAAGGGGAGGTGTCCCGACGACGATTGCCAGAGCTCGCCTCTATAGTTTCGGGGAGTAAGATATTCCGCTCTTTCTAGCTGATGTTTGCGAGGTGGACTTTTTCTCTTGAATCGCCTTTTACGATTAGCAGAGCCAGGCTCTGGGCCAATTCTTCCCCTGGCCCAGTTGTGTGTGGAATATCAGTTATGAGTACGACATTGTGACGAAGTGGATAGACTTTAAAATCAGTGGTTCCCAACCGGTGTGCCGTGGAGTTGCCTGCTGGCGGTGTGCCGAGGAATAATTAACATTTATTTGATTGTCCTTTAAATGTCAGAAAAATAACCATTTAAAGGAAATTTAATACTGAATTAAATATTTCTGACATTCTTATTTGCTTTAGATAGTTGTTCATACAAATTCTAAAAGAGCATGTTCTAACTTCGTCATAAAGATTAATCACTGTGGACAGAAAACGTAAATTATAAATATATTGGGGTTGGCATTGTCCACAATGACCGATGCTGATAAAAAAATTCTTCAACATTTGACTATGTTTTCTCGAAATATTACTGTGTTGGGGGCCCCTGCAACACTAAGTTTACTTCGTTTTGGTGTAGTGTCAGCAAAACATTTGTGTTGGTGACATCAAACCACTGATTTCTCACTGATTTGCAAAACTACAATTGTTACATTAAATAAAACATTATATTATGGTCTGTATTTTGCCTGGTACCCCTGTCACATACTAAATTATTAATGTAATATCACTGATAGTATTCAGTAGGCCCTATAACCAAAGATTAGTCATGGGTGCTATAACATTTTCTTACTTCTTATAATTTGTTTCTATGGAAATCAAACCTTCGCCCTCCTTCTTTCCTTAAAAAAAAAAAAAAAAAAACGGCATTGTTTCCCGATTAATGCACACCTGCGTAAGGTTATGACATTCTAAATCGTGTTTAGATGGTCAGTAAAAAGGCATCAGAACTGTTGCAGTACTGTTCCAATCCATTCAAAACTACAATGCACCCAACAATCCAGATATTATAAAGTTAACCATCCCGGTAGCTTGGGGTAAGACACTCGACCGGCAATCGGGAGACCGGGGTTCGATACCCCCTGAGATGTTTTTTATTATTTTGAAATGCAATAAAATTGAGAAATGCTATAATTTGATTCCAAATATATCAATGTTTTTTTAACATCTCGAAAATTGATTTAAAAAAATGCATACAACTATAATTTTATATGGTTACGCAAATTAAATATAAAATGAAACTACAAGAAGAATACCAAAAAATGCTGTATTTCTGAATTCATGAGTCCTCGTTAATACCTGCATCCGATGTTGTTGTTTTTTTAGGGAGGGGGGGGGGGGGGTGAACTACAAACTTGTGTAGGGTTACAATACCAGCGACATACGAACAAATTGTATGTAAGTGTGAACCAATAAAAAGTAAAATCCTTAGACACCGTTTAGACATAGGAACAAACAAACGTATTAATAAATTTCTTGTAGGACTACTTGTAGCTTGTACTTACCGTTTCTCATTTATCTTTCGAATGTTGTCCTTACGATATTTTACTTTCCTCTTCTGGGAAAGTGTCAACTTTCTTCTGCCTTTTCTTCCATCACCATCCATCACCTCACACGGTTTATAACACCACTGTTTTGAACATCTTTACACACAATTTTTACATTTTTAATTGAGAACGCTTAGCAGATCAACCTTCCTCGACGCTTCCCTGAAGGTGTCTGGAAAAGACTGTGCCAGTGTGTATCATAGTCATATGTACTTGAGAAGTGTTTAATTTATTTTGACAGGTTGCTCCGAGATAGATATTTGAAGTTTACTTTACGATCGTTTCGATAATAAGCTCAATGAGGGGTAGGGCATCAACAACTTCTCAATAGAATAGCTGAGTGTATTATATCGGCATTCATGAGCTTTTTTTGTGCGACAGCTAGTTTTATAACATAAACACTAATAATAATAATAATAATAATAATAATAATAATAACCCTTTTTCGTTTCTATCTTATACTGAGTTTTTATTCATCATGAGAGGAAATGAAACAAAAAATCGGACCAGGCCTTGTAGAACTGAGCCTTCGATTGCATATAGATCTAAACAAATCTACTAAGCATTCATTATTATGTTTACGCTGGTGGCTCGTTATCTCCCGTTTGAACACGATAGCTGCGGGAGTCGAGACGAGAACGAGGCACCATGGCCAGCCGCCCTCCCCTCCTTTAGGCTCTCGCCGGCAAAAAATGTATCAATGCGCGTCCAAGCAATTCGCAATCGTCACAGCAGAGTCGTATCAGTTCAAGTGTTGATGTTAAGTCGCCGGACTTGTAGCATGGAGCTATGTACAGATGAAGAAAAAAATCGATAAAATTGGCATGGTTGTACGTAGGAAGTGTTTCTTGTGCTCAAATTAAAGATAAAAGTCAGCTCTAAACAACGGTGTCATCAGATTTGCGTGTTCGTCAGTAATTCAAAGTGAAATATGTGGTCAAACGTTCAAACCGTCAAATGCGTGCTAGTTGGCGCCGTATTCAATATTTATCTGTTCCAATCAAAATTATGGAAATGTGAAACGACTCCTAGACAGACACATCGTTTCTTGACATTTTGCACCAATCCAAATGGAAATATATTCAACAGGTAAGACTCAAAGTATATTATTAGGCCATAAAGCGTAGAACAAGTCGTCGTAAATTCATTATTTAATATCGACTTTAAAACAAAATAAAAGTTTGATTGTGTCCCATGTGCAAGGTTCGTGCAAAGATTTTGTGCAATGTGCAAAAAACTAGAATGAATTATCTCCAACCATTAATGATTTACAGGTAATATCATTTCCTAAGCCTAAAACCCCTTGTTTCGGTCGTGACGTCATGCCTATGCAGGACCCTTAAGACTAATACATGGTACAAGTATACACCTCTTCGTGAAGAGGGAGTGAATAGTTCCTAAGGCTAAAACATGGTAAAAAATGAATAATAAAATAGAATGCATATTTCATGTGAATCAAGTTATATGTATATTACTAGTATGGTATACTAGTATTGAGAATTGAAGTTGTTTGAATAGATTAATTGAGTATTGAAATGAAAAAATGAAATGAGTAATTGGTTTGATATGATACAATACGATGTTATTTAGGATGAATAATAATATAAAACACTAGCATTTGATATGATATAATGATTATGAAATGGAATTAGTATTGTATTTAATATATACGTGTAGTAGTACGAATCTGTAAGGGGCAGTTTGTATGGACATGGTAAATTTAAAAATTTACTAAATATAAAATGGATAATCAAATAAAATGTGTATTTTATGTTAATCAAGTTATATGTATTATTAGTATAGTATACAAGTATTGAGAATAGAAGTTGTTTGAATTGATTAATTCAATAATGAAATGAAAAAATGAAATGAGTTATCGATATGATATAATACAATACGATGTTCATTAGGATGTATAATAATATAAAACGCTAGCATATGGTATGATATGATTATGTATTATTGTTTTATGTTTAATAGGGATTAGTTTTGAACTTAAAATATACGTGTAGGGCCTATAGTACGGATCTATAAGGGAAAGTTTGTAGTGAAGAAGGTAAATTTATAAATTTACTAAATATAAAATAAATAATCAAATAGAATGAGAATTTCAATGAGAATCAAGTTATATATATAGGCCTAGTACTAGTATGGTATACTAGTACCGGTATTGAGAATTGAAGTTATTTGAATTGAATAATTGAGTATTGAAATGAAAAAAATGAAATGAGTAATAGGTAGCCTATCCTATGATATAATGATTATATGAAAGGTATTATTATTGAATTTAAAATATATGTGTAGGGCCTAGCCTATAGTACGGATCTATAAGGGGAAGATTCGTAGGGAGGACAAGGGTTAATCTGTTAGGAATTCATTTAGTGAGTAAAATGCTCTTTCTACTAGAAATGCTTTTAATTTGCTAATAAATGTAGTATGATTTTTGATGTCTCTGATGTGTTTTGGCAGTTTATTGTATATGGAGAGGCAGGCGTATATAGGTCCTTTGGAATATTGCGAGGTTTTATGATGGGGGACATGGATGTTAGAAATTGCACGGGTGTTATAAGTATGGATGGATGAGTTTTTAGGAAAGTATTCTGAATGTGTACGTACAAAAATAGCGGCAATTTGTATAAGGGTACTTACCAGGGTAAGAATGTTTAATTTGGGGAAGATTTTACGGCAGGATCTCTGCCATGAGGATCCTGTGATGATGCGTATAGCTCGTTTTTGGAGTAAAAAGACACGATTAGCTTGTGGTGACATACCCCAGAATAGAAGCCCGTATGAGATGTGCGAGTGGATGTGGGCATGATATATTAATTTCAATATGTGGCTGCTAACAATTGGCTTCATCCTCCTGAGCATAAAACACCCACTATTTATTTTGGAGCATACTCTTTCGATATGAGCAGACCAATCAAGGTTCTCCGAGAGTGTAATGCCAAGAAATTTCACGTTGTCAGCTCTCATAATGTTTTTGCCATCAATGCGAATTAGGGGACTACTCTGAGGGGGGCTAGAGGTGGAGTGGAAGTTAAGGTACACAGTTTTGGTTGGTTGAAGGGAGAGAAGGTTATTTTTACAGTATTCCGACATTGCTTGGACATTTGAGTTATGTATGAGTTCTGCAAGCCCATCTCTGGTTGCAGTTAAGAGGTGACTTGAGTCATCTACAAATTGCGTCAGTATGCCTACGTCAAATGTGTTGGGCATGTCGTTTACATAAAGTAAGAAGAATGGGGGCCCTAGGACCGTTCCTTGGGGCACACCACAGACAAGGTTTAAGGGGTCGGAGTGAAATTTAGTAATTGTATCATTTTCATCGATATTATCAAGTTCTACTACCTGGAAACGGTCTGATAGAAATGATGCAATCCATCTATTGGCTATACCTCTGATACCTAGAGATTCCAGTTTTGAGAGAAGTATACTATGGTCAATTGTATCAAACGCCTTACTCAAGTCGTAGAATATTCCAATAGCCAGGTCGCCATGATCGAGTGCCTTGTATAGTGCAGATAGGAATGAGAAGATGGCAGTTATGGTTGATTTGCCCTTTTGGAAACCGTGTTGATTGCTTGCAAGAATATTGTGTTTTGAAAGGAAGGATGACAGACGGGAGTACATGATTTTTTCGAAAACTTTAGAGAAAGAGGAGGTTAAGGAAATTGGCCTATAATTGTTAGGATCTCGGTTGTTACCTTTGTGCTTATATATGGGTATTACTTTGGCCTCTTTGAGCTTGGAGGGGAAGGTCCCTGTGCAAAAGGAGGAATTGATGATACATGCTAGTGGGTGAGATATAATACTTCCACATTTTGCAAGAACAGATCCAGGAACATTGTCTAAGCCTGCAGAATGTTTGTTATTCAGTGTGTTGATGATATCGGCTACTTCATGATGGGTGGTTGGATGGAGAAAAATTGAATTAATTTCCTGCTTATTCTCGATGACACCAGGAATGAGGTGATGGTTTGTGTCTGAGGTCGACTGTTTATACCAGCATTGATAAAGAACTCATTTAGATGATTTGATATTACTTTTGGGTCAGAGTTTGGAATTCCGCTAATGTTGATCGTAAGTTGATTTTTAGGACTAGGGGCCTTAGTTTGAGCATTGATAATCTGCCATGTAGCTTTCGATATGTTATTTGCAGAAGATATAACCTGATCATGATGTTGTCGTTTAGCTTGTCTGATGTTAAGTGCATGACCTTTTTTTAATGTACGATACTCATGTTTAAGTTGATGGTCGTTGGGTAATGTTTTGCAATGGTAGTGTAATTGTCGCAGTTGTTGGCCCTCTGCTTTATGGCTGTTTGATAACCACGAACTAGTTTTTTTTTGCTTTTGCCTTTGCCTAACCAAGGGAATGCTGTGTTAAAATAATGTAAGAAGATCATTAAAAATTGGTTGAACATCTGGTTGGTATCGGTCATAGTCAGCAAGTCAGACCATTCTTCACTACTAAGTAAATTTATAAAGTGATTTGTATTGCGTTTGCTAAATATTCTAGAGAAACCCCAAGTGGGAGAGGCATTTATGGGCGAACTGAGTTGCATGGTTATGGCACAATGGTCTGAGATGTGTGGGTGAAGGGTATTTGTTTTGTAAAGGGAAGGGTCTAGAGAGGTTATGATGTTGTCGATAAGTGACTGACTTGACCCAAGTGTACGGGTGGGTGTTAGAATTGTTTCGTGTAAGTTAAATGAGTGTATAAGATCAAGGAATAGGTCGCGGGCTCGTGATTTGGAAAGAAGATCAATATTAAAGTCGCCGCATAGGGCTATTTTTGCCTTAGGGAATCGTTTTGTGACGTTTATAAGGGTCTCTTCTAGTTTATCTAAGAATTTGAAAGTTTGCCTAATGGAGATCTGTATATGGACAGTATGGTGATGCAGCAGTATGGTAGATGCCAAAGGCAACCAGTACATTCAAAATCCAATTCAGAGCAGATTGACTCTAGGCCTAGTATTGGCTCTATGTTTAGGTGTGGTTTAGAGAGGATTGCTACCCCACCATGTAGATTATTAGATCTAGCATAAATTGTAATGTTTGCATATCCTGGCATGCAGAATTTAGTACTAGATGCGGGGGTGAGCCAATGTTCTGAGATACAAATAACTTCGGGAGATTGACTCTGAAAGAATTGTTCGAGTTCCTCCATTTTGTTGTTGACCGATCTAACATTAAGTGCAAGTATCATAGGATTATGAGTTAATATATTTTGGGATTTGGAGATGTCTTGTTGGTCTTAGAAGAAAGGGATGGTTGGGGGGCGGAGGTAGATGCTCTGGAGCTGGGGGATTTAGCAGTTTGTACATTGTTGTGAAGGCTAGGGATTGGTTTGGTTTTAAATTTTGGTGTGTTTGTGGAAATGGTTTGAATTCCACTGAAAGAGGAAGATTGATTTTGTTTAACGTGGGGTGTTTTGTTAACTGTGTTTTTATCAGTATCGATAAAGACATTATGGCTTGGTTTGTAAATTAGTCAACTAGGTCTATATTTGGATTTTTTACTTGTGTTTTTAGATGTCTTTAAATGAAGAGGAGGAGATCTAACATTTATGTGATGACTGTTTTGTTTCTTCCTATAATGATCAGTAAGAATATCAACTAGCTCTCTGGGGGACCATGGTTTTTGAATTTTAAGTTTCTGACCGAGACCCTCACTTATCATTAATTCCCGTAATTGTTGATAATTAAAATTGGAGAACTGCCTTATACCACTACTTCAGGTTGTCATTTTGTGGAAGTAAGTTGCTGGACTTCTAGGAGCTGGTATAGCATCCTGACCGAAAGTAAAGGCCGTCTCAGATGATACACCTGTGCTGGATTCTCTTCAATTATAGTGGACTGTACAGTGTCCTGGTCACTAGTGGAGGTGAGGTCCGTCTCAGATGATACGACCTGTGCTGGGGTCTCCAATGTACGAATGTAATACTCAGTGGAGTCTTCCAGAGAACTGTTAGCAGTCCCTATGACTGTATCTTCTGGTTGAGTTTTTATTACTACACCATTCAGAAATAAAAAAGTCCGCCCCAACCGGGAATCGAACCACGGATCTCCCACATTCCAGGTGGACGTCTTAACCACTAGACCATCAGGGACGGGTACATTTTTAATCTCTGAATTGTAGTTGCATTATACATCTGAATGGATGGAACAGTACTGCAACGAATATTCTGCTGCCTTTTGAACTGAACCACCAACATTATTATAATGTCATTAGCCTTTACGCAGGTATGAGCGAGGGTTTATTTCTCGATTTGGTTAATCGGGAAACACTCCCGTGGGTGTAATTGTTTTATTTACTACAATTCAGAAATATAAAAAAGTCCGCCCCAACCGGGAATCGAACCACGGATTCTCCCACATTCCAGGTGGATGTCTGGTTGATATCCTCCTGTCCCACACCTGAACCCTCAGCTCCGCCATTACACTGAGGCCTACTTTGGGTCTTGAGAGGCTTGTCTTGAGCTATCCAGTGACTGTCTTAGAGTGTCCTGAGATCAGCTGATTCATGTTGGTAAAAAGAATGTTCAATTGTGTTGGACATTGATTGTGTTCATGGCGACGACTGATGGGGAAAAGGTTCCGGGTCCACATCCATAGCCGGCAACTCGTAAGAATGTCTGGACAAGTGACACAATGGTCCTTCAGATGAGACGTCTCCACAGTTGTTTGGTAGACGTGAGGAGTCAGCCACATTTAGCGCTGGTGATTATTGACTTTGAGGGTCACTATGACATGTGGTGTCTCTCACATCTGACGACTCATTAACTTTTAACTTACCTATGACAATCATCTCCGTATCTGCATATAAATTACTGTTGTCTTTGGTCCTATATATCTTCGAGGCTGGCCTAGCCGATTCGATAAGAGTTTTAAGCATTAGGTGTGCTGCTGATTTGGATCGAATTTTTGTATTTTTATTGGTGTCATTTTTATCATAGGCTTAAACTCTTTCCTGGTTAGGAGGACCATCCATAATGTAGAGATCTCGACCAACATTTTATGAAGTTTGTAGGCTCCATCTTTACTGGGATGGAGTCCTCCCTTAGATAATTCAGATTTTGAGATCCACTTGTTGGAGTTGATGAAAGTGTGTTCAGAGTTTTGCAAATTAAATGTATTTTGCTGTTCGTGGAGTCAACTTTTGAGTCAGGGATGTCTCTACGGTAAATGATACTGGTGTATGCAATTTTCGCTATTTGGGTATGCCTTTTTTGCCGCTTCAATTAAGTTTGTAAATGCTGTCAGCAATTGCCGATGGTTCCATAGGATGCAGGGAGTTTTGTCCCATTGTGGAGTATCACTTTATCCACTGTACAATCGGGATATTTTTGCCTACTTAGTTTGTTCAATAAGTTGATGTGGCTGGCTGCTGGGTAAGTAGTGAGCTGGTAGGTATTGGCATCATTTATGTATAGACATCCATAAAACATAGAGTCGCTTAGGACTTTATTCACTAATTGTTTATTGACGGTTACAGCAATATCCTTCCCACGGTTTGGGTTTGGTCTAAGCTTTTGAGAGCCAAGGGTAATGAGCTGTTTGCCTGTTTGGGTCTGATCTTGTATCATGTTTTTTGGGTGCTTACTATTTTTACCATGCTGACTTTCGAGTGTTGGAAAATTATTTTTCATCGTTATTGCATAGGCCTACTAGTGGTAGGAATCTGTTTGCTGGTTTTAATAGCAACAGGGGCTAGACATATGCTTTTCTCTGAAACCTTGGGCCAGTGGTAGGTCTACCTTTCTTTGTCAATTGGGAGACGTCTTATATTTGTTTTTTTTTTTCCCATTTCGTATGTGTAGGCCTATTAGGCTCAGCCCAGGGGGAAGTTCCATATTAAATAGTAGGCTTATCCCTTAAACCTGATCCTAGCCCCAGCACTTCTTTGGTATCTGTGCATGAAGCATTGGCCTGACCTAAGAATCATAATTGATGCATTTCACTCCAAGGACCTTGTGTTGGCTAGTTCCTGGCCTAACTTTGTTATTTCAATGTGCATCATGTGATAGCTCTTTGACTATACATAGGCCAGCCATGGTTCGAGTTTATTGTTTGCTGATTTACCTACATTGTATAACAGTTGCTTATCTGATGACTGGTACTTGCTTCTGTAGAAATAGCGAGTATTCTGCTTGGTTAGTAAGGGTTGTGCCATCATCCATAACAAAATTAGCACGGGCTGTGACAGTTCTCTAATTAGTAGTATAACTTTTAAATTTTACGTACCAATATTGTATCCTTATGGCTTAAAATCACGGCCCTGATTTCTACATTCTTTTAGTATGAAAAATCTTCAGACCAATTACAAAATAAATATACTTTACATATTAAAACACTTTCCAATTATCTTTTAGAACAATTGTTTGTTTTGGTTGCTATGATGATGCTATGATAAAACTGCACTGTTCCTGACCTTGTTTTCACTTGAAGTGAAGTTGCTGCCGCAGACACTGCAACAAACGTGAGGTCTTTGGAATCTTGTTTTGCGACCTGGGCTTTAGGCCTAGACGAATTTTTCAGATTAGGACAATCCACACGTCGGTGGCCTACCTTTTTACATTCGTGACATGCATATGGAAAACTTTTTTTTTTTTTTTTTTTTTTTTGGAAATAACATGCCATTATATAAGAGAATACGGGCACTGATAACCTTAGTGTTGTGTGCCCTTAAACCCTAATAACTAACTAACTAACTAACTTCTGCATTGGTTTGAACGTCGACTTCTTTGTGTTTTGTGCACTGAACACAACTGATGACGATGAATGTCCCGCATCATTACTTGATGTGCGCTTGGATTCTTCTTCTGGAGGCGATTTTTTACAATGACATTGACAGTGTCTGTGATGACAAAGTCTCTATTGCGGTTCTACATTACAAATTCAGAAGGCAACGTTAGCAACAAGTGACACACTATGTCGTTTCTTCTAAAGTACACCAGTCTGTTTTAACTCCCGCACTAGCTTGTCAAATTGTAAGAAATGACTTAGCAAATTCCCCTACGGAAGGGTCAAATTTCATCACCAACAACTTCTTACGCAAAAGTAGTTGACTAGCCACGCCTTTCCTTTCAAAAGTATTTCGCAGTTTAAACCAAATGTCATAGCACGAAGTACAGTCTTTGACATACTCCAAATGCGAATCAGCTATACGCATAATTATTTGTGTACGACACTTTTTCTCCTTCTTTACTAATTCATCAATGTCTTTCCTTTCTACGAGTGCTTTCAGCTTTTCTTCCGTGTCTTCCTGCACGCATTGCAGTACCTCCAACTCGTCCAACACGGTCTCCAATCGGAACTTCCAATTCGAGAAGTTATCGCCGTTGAACAGTGGCACTTTGAATCTGTCTTCGGACTCCATAATTAGCCTAGTTATTTTGTCCAGAACGTCTGGTACCCATAACCTGATATTGCAGAGAAGTTGACAACTAACTAATTATAGAAGGATTAATAAGACACTTTATTCAAAGCAAAACACGAGACAATAACACTGACGCTCGTCCGACGCGGACGCCATTGAAATACAGAACTACCAACATAACAACATGAAATATTACTAGTATAGTTTGGGCGCGCTGTTCAAGTCCATATTTAACACAGAGTCTACCCGCTCAGTCATATAACTAATTTTTAGTTGGCTATAGCGACACTGCATAAGGGTTTGCCTTTCCAAAGCCCCAAGTAAATTAATTAACTTTATGAATAAATTAATACCTAATTATTGCTTTAGGCAAACATTCAAGAATTGGAATTATTTTCTAGAGTTGAACCCAGACGAGGTGATTCTGTCATAAGGCTGTTGTTATGGATCAGTAGGCCCGGGCGGCCTACTGATAGCGTACTTTAAAAAAACTACATGCCTAGTAGACCAACAAAAAACCTTTCACTGGGTGAAATGGTCAACCTGAAGTGTGGCAACTGGCCATTGTCTTGACTAGCTAGGTAAAACATGTACCCTAGGTATGCTTAAGCCTAAATAGTAAATTTTGATTGGTCTCTCAGCAAGATGTCCAGGACATAAGAACGTGAAGAACGTGATAATATTCTCTTTGATGTAACTCATACCTACGATCTTCAATCTTTGATACCTGTAGTAACCAGCCTCAAGCCAGGGTATCTAGAAAGACAGTCGGACCTCTAGCCTCGAGCAATCAATCAATTATTCCATGCAACTTTTTATCTACATGCTGATCACTAGGCTCCAAATTTTTTCCGGAAATTCCCATTAGGATAAGAACCAGCGCGGTTCATACACAATTCAAAATTCCACAAAGTGCCAATACAATAGTACATTGTCCATAGTAAAAGAAAAATCCCTGAAAACGAAAACGTGAATGTGCGACAATATGGTGCCGTCACGATGAGCCTCACTACATATCTTCATATATTACTCACAACCAATTAACTACACACTTAAAAAAAACATGCGCCACTGTCATCAACACTATTTAAAAACCGTCATTGCACCTTGCGTGCAGCGTGCAGCTTCGATATGACCTCGCCGCCCCGCACCTTTTGACTTCCTGCACGCTCACAGCAGAGAGCCTCGCCTCGCAGTCGGTCTGTTATTCTTGACCCAGGCGGACGTGTGTTGTCCGCGCTCTTCGCTCTGGTCTCATTGGGCCTCCACAGTACATGCAGTTAGCTTCTGTTGCTGCTGTATGTGTTGCTTGTTCAAGTCTTTGCTGTGTCCTAGTTCTTATACATCATTCTGTTTAATGTTTGTTCTCTCCAGCAGGTTGTCTGTTCTGTCTAGACTGGAAGGTTTAGTTCTCTCTTTATTCTGTCCTGCTTCGTCATCTCAGTGTTGTGCTACGTCTGTTCCGTCCGTGCAGCCTGAGGAGTTGATGTACATGAAGTGCTAGGTTCTGTTCTATGTGAGATTAGAGCGTTGACACGGTTTATGCGCCGTGATTTTTTCCGCTCTTGTTCGGCTTCCACAGCTCATGGCTTTGGCTTCTGTTTCTGCTGAATGTGTTCAGTTAATGTCTGTTATTTTATTTATTGGTTATCCTTGTCATCATACATAAGAAAAACAACAACAAAAGGCTAAATGTCTGTTCTGTCCGGATTGAAAGGTTTTGTACATCGTCACGATGAACCTCGTTACTTATACAAATATCACTCCAATAAATTCTATCTCTTTGAGCTTAAGTGATAAAGTTCAATGCGATTTTGGAACACTTCGATGCATTTGACGTGCAGCATCGATATGACCTCGCCGCCCCGTACCTTTTAACTACACTTTACACTCACATTCACTCGCAGCAGTCTCGCCTCGCAGTCGGTCTGTTGTTCTTGTCGCAGGCGGACGTGTTTTTACTCCGCACAGTATGTTCTCTCTTGCCTCCACAGTACATACAGACTGCTTCTGTTATTGCGAAATGTGTTTGCTGTTGTGTTGACTGAAATGTCCCTGCATTTTTGTGTTGGGTTTGTTTACTACACGAGGTTGTCTGTTTTGTCCAGACTAGATTGTTTTGTTTGCTCTTCTGCTCTGTTCTTCTGGGAATCGTTCGTTATTTCGTTATTATAGATATCCTCAAGCGTAACGTTACCTGCATTGAACTTTCGGAGTCGCCATTTTATCTTTCGCTTTCGTTTAGTCGCACGTCTCACTGCAAGAAATCATATTGTTATGTGAAAGTTTCACAACGTATTTATTCAGTACCAGCTAACCAATCACAAGTATTGATTGGCCATCTCATTCCCAGTTCCACACACAGCTAATTCGAAAATAAAGAAAGTTTCACAACGTATTTATTCAGTACCAGTTAACCAATCACAAGTATCAAATGGTTATCCCATTCCCAGTTCCACACAGCTAATTTGAAAACATATTAAACTATAATTATTATCCACGCGCGCACGTTTATATTCACCCACATCAAACACAGAGACAATTCAATATAATTACCATATATCTTTCGAAAATATAAAGCTTATTTGAACAATAGCTGCAAGATAATCTCCATACCTACACATATATATATATATATATATATATATATATATATATATGTATATTATAATATATATATATATATATATATTATATATATAATTATGATTGATCCTCCTTCCCGCCTACGTTAAATTGTCAATGAGTTTGATTACTGGAATTAATTTACGTATGTGTTGCTTATCGTTACACATACATTAGTTAGGTCACTCATTGGTGTTTGAAACGTCTCAACTTTGGTCAGTAAGTCGGCTTATGATTCACGTGGGAATGGAATTTTACCTGTAAGAGGACCGTTGGACTCGCTAGAACCATCGTATCCATCAGTGTCATCACCAACGTTTTCTTATTCATTGTCATCGATGTCAAGAGACAGCTTGTGGCTGGTTCTGACCAGCACAGGCCTGTCCACCCCTTGTCCCCCCGCGTCATCCCTTTCGTCCCTCCCTTCGTTTCGATTAGCCAAGTTGCATAAATATGAGACGTTAAACAATATCCAATCAATCAATAAACATTTGGCCATGATACGGATTTTTCATAATTACCGGTTTGAGAATCAATTTTACATCGACAACGTCGCAGTACATGAGCTACCGTCGGCAAAAAAACATTTGTTGGAACACAGATAATTTGGATCTTAACAAATTATTATCGGCAAACATAGCCAAGCATAGCTCTCACTATGGAAGAGAGAGAATAACAATTAATATTCTACATAGATCTGTTTGAAAATGTATTAAATGATTTACTATATTATTTATTTCTTGAGTTGGGTTGCAAATTTTTAATAGTGCAAACTCACAAACGTGTTGCATTATTTTAACTAGCTACCGGAAAGCAGAACTTTTTCTACTTATGTATTATAGCAAACTCAAATGTATGTTTTGTCTGGCATGCCATTGTATATCCTTACCAACTTCATTGATAATACAATACACTGGGGAAAATCTATTGTTATTATTTTTAACTTAAGTGCATTCAATAATATTCCAAAGTCGATTTGTTGGAAGGTTCATGTGCACGCAAAGTTTGAAAGAATATATGATTGAAAAAAGCTTTGTTGATAGAATTGTATTGCAAGTTACATTTCGTCAGTACCCTATCAATCAGTTAGTATCTTTTTGTTTGCAAGAGCATCCACTGTTGTTTCACAATCATTTACAGACGTAGGACATTGTACTTCCAAAATGACGTCTTCACCAAATAATCCATCTACAAAAGCAAATAAAGTGTCAGGTATTGGTTTGCATAGAAAATGCAACTTAAAATCGTGGCAACCTTTGTTTGTTGATTATAATATTATTCTTCTTGAATAATATTTAGACCCTGTTTAATTTTTTGTGATTAAGTGGATAGTCGGTGTAGTAATATACCTAAAAAAAAAAACAAGCTAACGGTACTACATAAAAGTGGCAAAACCCAAGCCTGAAGGGCCTTCAAATTCTAACTCGACACCTTCTCGCGGTTTGGCCCGTGAATAGGGGAGTTTCACTCCCTGAAACTAATGGCGAGCTCTGGGTCGTCGTCGGGGAACCCCTTCCCTTTGACTACCTCCCCGACGGCGACGACAAAGACAACACGGACGGATGATGACACAGACGGAGACGACCACGACGTGGGGGAACCCCTGCCCTCCCCATATGCTTGTGGCTGGTTCTGACCAGCACAGGCCCGTCCACCCCTTGTCCCCCCGCGTCATCCCTTACGTCCCTCCCTTCGTCTCGATTAGCCAAGTTGCATAAATATGAGACGTAAAGCAATATCCAATCAATCATCCCAGTTTCAGTATAATGACGTATGCTACTTTCAAGATCGCCGGTACATACGCTATGCTGAGGGATGATGAGTATAAGGTAGGTACATATGGCTACGTACCCTACTTACAAAACACGCATTTTCATCACAATTTACCGAAATATATACAATGAAAATGAATTGAAAAATTCGTGAAACTCGTAGTGACCCGTAAAAAAAGTGATAATGTAAAAATAACATATGCATAGGCAGTGCAGTCGCCTAAATTGCTTTTCGTAACAGTACAAAGCGAGAGGGGAATTGATTAAGATAGCATTTTATTTCTAAGGTTTGACTATGTCCACTAAGTATGTATTTGAACTCGATCCATTCCGAAATGAGTTCAGTTGTCATCTGGTCACTATCACTTCCGTTTATTACGCCGAAATGATTAGCAAGTGCCACTATCTCCTTGTTGCCGCAGTCCATAGCAAGTTTTTTTGGCCTTTTGAATTGGGCTGGTTCATGGGGTCTAGCACGTGACTGTTCAAACCAACTATGATATTTGATGACTCTAAAGCGCCTGACAAACGATCAACATAGTTGCCCAACAAAGTTGGCCAACTTAATTGCTAGTCCTGCCACACGAGCAAGAAAAAATAACTGAACGGTAGTGGTACCTATCGGTGGACGACTGAAAGCTCAGTAGTTCCAATCGTCCCCACCATGGTAGCACTCAATAGTACTGATTAATCATTGGAATGCTAGGATGGCGGGAAAAGTCAATTAATAAACATGGAGGGAGTTGGCGAATGGACAAGTGAATCCATTCATATTTTAATAGATTTTTGGTCAGCTCATGCAATTCTTTTCGACGTACGACATGTCGACTACAGGAATATCAAGAAAAAACATACATTGTATGCCACCCTTGGCTTAACGCTTTTAAGAACAGGTAAGCATACCTAACCTTACTTATTGGCGTGTCATGGCTTAGGCCAAAGATACTGCTAGGCTATATCACCCTCGCCCAGGCAGCTAGGACTTTGGGTTTATAAAATAGAAACCAAAAATAAAATAGAGGACCAACAGCCTAGGGCCTAGGCTATGGTAGCTAGCTGCCTAGGCCTTAGGCAGCTAGCACTACATATACCAGGCTATCTAGTCCGGCTTACACTGGCCCGCTTCCGCTCTAGGCCGACCTACATCGCTTGATATACGCTTGAAGCCGGCCCAGATGGGAACCGATCTAGACTCGTTTGCCAACCAGTCTAGGTCGCTTGAAACGAGCTTGGTGGGGGAACTTGGTGGGTAGGATTATGAGGACCCAGGTGCTGTTCTAGAACAAATCGGGCGAGAATAGCCTATTATAATGCAATTAAAATATTAATAAATGTTGTTTTATTTTTAAGGTAAGGAAGTACAAGATAAAATGAAGAATTTACGAACTCAATACCTCTGCGAGCGTAAGAAAACTACTGATTCAATGACAAGTGGGACTGCCACAGATGAAGTATATGTTTCCAAATGGAAATTTTACAATCTATGTCAATTCCTCAACAAAAGCAATCCCGTTTCCAAAAGTGAGAATAATTTGGTAAGTCCCAAAGTAGGCCTACCATCCAATATTATTAGTCCTCTTTTGACAGCAACATATTAACTCGGATAATAATTTTAATAATTTAATATTAAATTAACAGTCTATGTACGGAATGAATGAATTATTTAATACATTATTAAATTAAATTCATTACTACATATACCATGTTTTCTTGCCAATACACTCGTCCCTCTTCAGACATGAAATAATCCTTGAAATCGTTACGAACTTGACGGGCATCTTTTGTGTAGTTATTACTTCCTTGATGATCGATGGAAGGCAAAGTTTCAATATTTTCTCGCCACGTACCTGGTCTTACATTTAAATTGGAATCTTCGTTATCTACGAGATCACTGGGCATGTATACGTTTGAGGATTTACTTCTTAAAAAATTGTGTAAACATACACATGCCCAAATTACTTGGCATGTTTTTTCTGGTGAAAGTTCAATCGTTGACAGCAGTACTCGAAAGCGGCTGGCTAATATGCCAAACCCATTTTCTACAATTCTTCTTGCACGGCTGTGACGGTAGTTATAGATTCTCTCTTCGTGTGTCACATCTCTACCAGGAAAACCCTTCATTAGATTGGGTCCAAGGGGGAATGCGTCATCTCCGACGAATACATACGGTGTTAGGGTTTCCCTTCCAGGTAACGGTTCGGGGTCTGGTATATGAAGAGCACCACTCTCAAAAACCTCTGGAAAACTTGACGATTTGTATATACCACTGTCATTCTGTCGGCCATTTTTCCCAATATCCACGAATAAAAATTTATAGTCGTAGCTAACTATAGCAAGTAGCACCACACTGAATGTTCCCTTGTAATTGTGATACATTGATCCGGATTTAGCAGGTTTGATCATTTTGACGTGTTTGCCGTCTAAGGCTCCTAAGCAGTGATGAAAATTACATCTGTCACCGAAACCTTTGACAATTTTCTTCCATTCCTCTTCTGTGCTAGGAACCTGAAATAGACAACAACCTGTTTACTTTGTCACATTTTGTTTACAGAATATTAGCGCAAATCAACACCCCGACAAAAATACTGAAGATGGTGAAAGTGAAGGAGATGTTAGGCCTACAAATGCTGGTCCATCCAAGAAGAAAAAAATAACCCATAGTCGTAGGCCTGCTTGCAACACAGATGAAGACCCAGAGAATTCTATATTAAATGACTCGTTAAAAATTATGGCCGAATCATTAAATAAAGAAGAAGATGATTCTGAACTTTACTGTCGTCATCTAGCGACGCAACTAAGGGGGTTGTCTTCCCGTGATCGGCTGATTGCCAAAAAAAAAATTGATGACATTATGTTTAGCATCCTCATGAACCAGGTCAACAACACAACTTTCACACCTAAGCCCCCTACATCTTATAATCCTACTTCTTTCACTATTACACAACCAAGAGGCAGAGCATTACCTATGAGGACGTACCCTACCACTTTACGTTACAATACAACTCCACTTAATTCCTCACCGGTTTCTGTAGAGTATGTGAATGAAGAGGAAGTGTGTTCGGATGATTACTAGTAGATGACAAATGTCATAGGCCTACTTCCTATCATTAGGCTACCGTACGTATCTTTAATAGGCCTATTATGATCATTCTCTTCATTATTTAATGTTTTAGTTTAATTAGCATTTTATAGCATATGCAGCATTATGCATTATGCAATGTTGCAATTTAGTAACCTACAATATTAATAAAAACAGTACTTAATCTCTCAGTTTGTCAATTCTTATTTTTAATGTTCCACTAACAACAAATCTTTGCTTTGGAGTATTTTCTTCACAAACACCAGTGGACTGAAGGTAAGTAGGGCCTAGTTCGTTGCTGCTTTCATGGTTAAATTAATAATAACTTGCTCACCTTCATACCCAAAGGACCAAGTGCAACCTTTATTGCATCACAGGTTTCTGGAATTATTGTACCTAATGACTGTCTTGATATCCTGTACAGATATACCAAATCCTGGTATGTATTTCCTGCAATAAAATAAACAAGATAGTCAGAACAACCTTTGAGTTTGTGCGATACCCTATGTGCCAAGTAGGTATGCCTAGGCATACATTGTAGAAGGCAGTATAGGTAGACGACTCTTGTGAAGAAAGTGAAAAGCTTGTAGAAAGAATGAACTTTACATGTACATATACTGCTTCTAAAGGGATACTATAGTGTGGAGGAGTGCCTACTTGATAAGCAACTCTAGTTGCTAGTTTTTAGTACGGTACTAGGACAGAACAAGAGGATGTACCATAGGTATGTTTGTTTGTGTTTTTAATGATGTTTGTTTTGGGTTTACTTAACTCATTTTTATTGTAAGCTGTTGACAATTACATTACCCGTCTGCTGTGCAGACTTATGTTTTTTTTGTTTGTATGCTTGAAATAAATAAAATAAAACTAATATAGCCTAGGCCCCTGCAATCCCTAGAGGCCAAGGACCCTGTAAGCAGGCCTCCTAGGTCCCAGACCTCTGCCTAGGCCTAAATTACAATAAATAATCAGGCCTAGTAGCCCTAGGCCTAAGTAGGGCCTACCAGACCACCGCCTAGAGGGCTAAATTACAATAAATAATAATAAAGCCCCGGGCTTGACAGGCCCCTATAGCTATACTAACCTGAAGCTAGATATCTTAAAGTGACAGCCAGTCTTTCTTCAGCTGGAATAGCTTGCCTCATTACAGTATTTTGTCTCTCTATTAATGGGCACACCATTGCAGATAGCTCATGGAACGATTCCAAATCCATTCGTAGGAAATTTTTAAGGGCACTCGGATCATCTGTTGATAATTCTTGCAACAAGTTATTATAAGCACCCTTTTCCTCTCTCAAATTTAACCAATTCTTAATCCAAATGCTTCTCTTTTTCTTTTTCTTTAATAGGCCTACTAATCTTCTTTTCCTCCGTTCTCTTAAAATTCTAACTATGTTAAAAGCAGCAAAAACAACTCTTAACTTCAATATTGCCATTATGACACTACCCTGCTAGTTAAAAACTCTATGAATGTCACATTAGAAACATAAAACATCAACAATCACGTGATAATTTGAAGAGATTTGATTGGAAGTTGCTAACTTTTATTGCCAAGTTGTTCAGAATGTTGAACATTTTTTGGTTTGTTGCCGGGTGTTGACAACTCGAGTTGACCGTGTGGCAGGCAGTGGGCAATATGCATGTTATCTAATGCAAACCAACTCACAGCAATAAAGTTGGCCAACTTTGTTGGGCAACTTTGTTGATCGTTTGGCAGCCGCTTAACCTTTCTTGAAGGTAGAGGCAAGTATTTTTTAGGTTGATTAGATTGAATCGCGTGTTTCTAGCATCTACATTAGTCGTTTGTTGATCATGTTTTCAAACAATTTGCAAAAGCAACTTGTCGGAGAAATAGAGCGATATGAAGTCGGCATCGACTTGTCTTTTGTGGGTTTAAGCAGTGGAATTAAGATGGCACTATGCCAATCATCTGGAAATATGTCACACAACCATAAAATATAACCCCCCAACCCTCCCATTTAATTGAGAAACCAAATATTTACAAACTATTTACCTCCCTGTAATTATGTAATTAAAGCTCATAATTATCATAATCAATAAAAATCATTGTAACTATTCAGTATTCCACATAGATCTATACTGGCAAATTAAAAAACTGCATGTTTTATAGTCAGGGTAGAAAATACAGTTTTTTTGTGAAACTACAATTTCGTCAAATATTCGGTTTCTCAAATGACCGATTCAAATAAGAAATTAAGTCATTATCTCAGCTACTAGTTAACATGCCTCATATTGTTTGAAAAGTAAAGGCTTATCTTGTTTTAACAAACAGGCCATATTAATTAACACGCCCGGGAGCTGTCCGAAGGTGGTAGTCTAGAAGTGGTTATCACACGGTCCTTTTCTTCAATGAAAATGTCATCGTTGCGGAGTGCTTTATTGCTGTTAGACATTTTATGAAATTTGGCCACTAAAAATGGCACCAGGCTGCCGAGCTTTTCGCTGAGGGACTGGTTCGCCCTCTCCTCAAGGTCGAAGTTCATTAGCGAATGAAAGTGGGTTTTCAGATGCTTTTCCTGAAACAAGTAATTTGACAATTGGAGTAAAAGTGTAGGTTTAATATATTTAACAATACACTACACGTTTTAGGATTTTAGTATAGTCCTTGTAGTTATCCCCCCCCCCCCCCCCCAATTCGAATTCCAAAATAGATGTATTTATATTTTCCTATAAATGGTGGGGACGATTAATGAACATATTTTGTTTTGCCCCATATCACGAACACAAGGGGATCTTTGGATTAACATTTAATAATTAATTTATAATTTACATTTTTATGAAGGCCCTATGTTATAATGTCACACATATAAAAAACAACGTAATGCGTTACACCCTGGAATTTAGCAGATGTATACCTGCCACAATGGCATTTTAAACAACCCATTACTTGAAGCTTTGGTTCAAGTAAACAACTAGTATTTCAACAGTGTGAAAAAGTTGTTCCACACAACTTTTCTGTCCAATATCTTTCCTCCTCCCCCCCCCCCCCCCTCCCGTAACCACATATTCTATGTGAAGATTTTTTCTGTACAAGATAAGAACAAGGTCAAATAGTCAGTAGTGACTGATTGCTGCAAGTATCTATCAGGTTGTGTAAAAGCAGACAATGGTGAAACCTATAGACTAATAAAAGTGTCCATTTATGTGATGGTCAGTAACACTGATCATATGACATTAAATAATTTGGCCTGCAGACCGGCAGATATTACCGGGTACTTTTGTAATACTTTAGGCTAGTAAGTTATAAGTATGGTTCAAACCGAGAATATTTATTATTCATGAATGGTTGGCCTACAACCAAAATATTTAATTATATGGATAGTTATGAACTGATTAAAGAGGAAAATATTGCATAATTTTTTGTATTGTTAGTAGCCTTCCTGTTTGATACCCTCATGAGTACTACTGTTGTAATGTTATGATAGTTGTTACTTACCCGTATTAAGTATGGGAATGCGGATCGCACTTCCCGCGCAGTGCCCATCTCGTTTATTAGGGTGCGTTGCAGGGGATACGTTGCTTTCATGAGGCCATCTACTCGAGGTTCATCCTGTGGGAAGATCTCGTAGGCCTCGAGTGGATGGAGTCGCGCTTCCTCCATTGATTCCACTGTCTGCCCTTCTGTCAACTTGTCGGGTTGGGAGTTGTGATGGCCAAACAAATCCTTCTTTGTAGGGGCCTTCCTTTTTTGGCCGTTGTCGGGAGAGTACATATTCTGCCTGTTCATATTTTCGATCCTGACCTCAAGTTGTTTAGTAAGGGCTACTGCCGTTATTTTATCGTCTGGACTTTGCGGGTCGGCAAAAGTACCCGTCCAGATCTCCGTAATTTTTTGTGAAATTCTTGCCAGCGCCGCCCTGCCAGGATGTTGACAGATGTGGTGCACCTCATTACATATGAGGCGCTCAAAGTGTCGCCGGATCGCATGGCTTCTTTTCCTTGACGTAACGATTAATTTAAGTTAAAACACATGTGTTTGTATTAAATTATATTGGCAAGCTCCTATACAACGAAATTAAATTCTGTTTGCGGCATACTTTAAAGCGAATATTCAGCTCTATGCATGCAAAAATTGATTGATTAAGCTGGCGATTATTGTGTATCAGATGTAAGAATGAACGTTTGCTGCCGTGCGATATTACACTGCCCCTTCTATCGGGGCTGAGTGGTTAGTGGTTGGTTAGTGAGTGGTTCTGTCCGTGGCTCTCGCTGTAAACGACTCGGTGGGAACGTTGAGTTGGCATGTTTTACAGCGAGCGCTGTCACAGGGGTATGAGCCTGGTGGTAGGGCTACTTAAGGTGTCAGTCCTGCTCCGGGGAATCGCTGTAGTCACTCTCAAAAAGAGTTTTGTTTACATCTTTAACAGTCAGATTTGATCGCTTAGCATTTATGACGGAACGGTTGACGATCGGCGTGTTTACAAAACGAACTTGGATGGTTTTCATCAATGTATCAATGCGCGCTACACTCTGGTAATGCAGTCGACTAGATATTCGTACGTGCAGAACCTTTTGCTATTCGCCACGAAAAGTTGCTGTTGCATACAAATTTGTATTATGATTGCAAGTGGTGCAGCGGCAATCGGCAAGTTATGAAAGTTGGACCCCTACCGGCGGTAGAACAAGATGATATTATACTTTTTAGAAAGATTACTTAAAAATACATACGATTAGCCGTATCCAAGAAAAATCCATCTTGTTCTACATGCCGTTTTGGCGCTTTGAGTGCGTCGCGACGCTTCCGCACGGCGCTTCACTCTTTTGATCATTATTTCCAAACCAACTAGGGTACATTAATAAACTTAGTACCATTGTTTAGAAGAAGAATAGCACTTTTCAGTGAATACCCACATTTACCCATTAAAAATATTGTAGGGTATTTTAATTGGCCTAAAACGCAAAAATGTGACTTTTTATCAATTTTACTTGGATATTCAATGTCACTTAACGAGAAGAGTTGTAAACATATTGTTGGTTTATCAGTCTTAAAAACATGCTGTCACATGTGTTATAATACTACAATGCACAGATAGTTACACAAAGTCACTGAGATTGTGCATGACATGACAACAGCTGGCATGGATTGGGTCTGTCCAATTCATGATTAGCAATCATTGGATGGATAAATAAATATTGGTTACAACCAATATTGATTTATCATACCAGTGATTAGAAAGCCTATTGGGCTGGATTCCCACACAATCATTGTTACGTCACAGATTCACAAAGCACATGGCGGGTCAGTATCTCTTAGTACGTGACTTGTAACTGATAAGCTGTAGCTGACTCTGGGTCGTCGTCGGGGAACCCCTTCCCTTTGACTACCTCCCCGACGGCGACGACAAAGACAACACGGTAGGATGATGACACAGACGGAGACGACCACGACGTGGGGGAACCCCTGCCCTCCCCATATGCTTGTGGCTGGTTCTGACCAGCACAGGCCTGTCCAACCCTTGTCCCCCCGCGTCATCCCTTACGTCCCTCCCTTCGTCTCGATTAGCCAAGTTGCATAAATATGAGACGTAAAGCAAAATCCAATCAAACCAATCGGCAGTACTGTCGACGTCACGAGTATTTCTACCTGGATGCAACAGATGGAAGATTTTGTGTTGCATTCAAGATTGTTTTATGAACAACTGTACCTCCATTGATTTAACATTATGGGATCCAGCCTCTGGGTGGGGAGAAAGGAGGGTTTTTCTCCTCTATCCCCACCACTCTGATCAGCCATATTGGCTCTCTTTTAATCAATCTTCAGCAGAGATAGGAGGTGTTTTGAGATTTAACAATGAAATTAGGCCTGTTTCTACTGAGTAAGTTTATGTGAATTTTTATTAAAGTTGAATAGTTAGTACAAAGTGTTACATGCTTAATAAATAGGGAGCACCTAGAAATCCTCCCATTCCTGAATCACCAAGGGCCAAATAGCCTCCATTATTTACAGTGTTAAGTTCAGTTATTAAAATCTAGACTCACGCGCTCGGCACTACAGCACTCATACTTATCATGTACTGGAAGGTAGCGAATTTATGACAAATGTGTAACTTTAAAACCTCTCATGTAAGTGTAACTTACACCGTTATCAAGCTAGTAAATGAATTAATGTACAATTATTAATGTACGATTGAAAGTTAATTTATTGTTGTTCACAACTTTCTAATAAGTACGTATTTCCAGATTCGTCAGGTTAAAGTAAGAACACAGTATAAGGAAAAAACAAAATTTCAAAATATAGGTCCTAAAGACACAAATAAAAATATAGGGCCTATAGGCCTATACTCAAAATAAAAATGAAGCATATATGGGCGATTCCACTGTTACGTGTGTGACTTTCGCACTGAAAATATGAAGGAAAATTGTGATTTGAAGGCATGGGATAATTTTTTTTTTTTAAATAAAAAAGTGCATTATTTAGATTAGACATTAATTGATTTTTAAGAAGAAAAAAAAGTAACATTATCCTTATAGTTTAGTCATTATGAATTTTACCAACTACGTTACTTGTGTGACTCGGAGAAATACAGATATTTGAAATGTTACTTTTGTCACCCACCATATTCCTGTGAAACTACAACGTTTAGAAAATTGAGATTAATGTAGGTGAATGGCTGAACTATTAACTATTTTTTAAAAATTGAAGATTTTTATGTTTTTTAAAATTTGTCCACTAAAAAAATGTCCGAAGTTGCGTTAAGTGTGTGACCGTGTGAATATAATGGTAAAATTAGGAAGAGTTCAGTGTAGTTTGTAGTTTTTTTCACTCATGGTTAAAAACTTAACTGGTCCACGTGAATTTTTGGCTTTTGGGGCAGTTATTTTTTTTTCAAATGATTTTTATATGATAAAATATGGAATCTGTAACTTCCGGCCACTTCCAATACTTTCCGTCTGGAATCATCTTGCTGACTTGCAGTTTGGCATTTTCTTTTGTTACTACCTCTTCTGCATAAACTACTTATTCATAGGTAACGAGACACCAGTCTTCAACAAGGTCTTCTACTAGTGGTTCACTATCGGAGGTTATTTCAAGCTCTGCGGCGTCTCCATTTTCATCATCGTTACACCTCTCAGAACACATAAGCTACTGTCATCAATGCGATTTTCAAAAACGTCGATGCGATTCGCTCTCAGGATCGATATAAGCTCGCCGCCCCTCACCTTTTGACGGACACCTAACTCGTAGAGCTCGCGTCTCGCCTCGCCGTCGGTCTGATGTTCTTGTCGCAGGCGGACGTGTTTTGTCTTTGCTCTTCGCTCTGTTCTTGTTAGGCCTCCACAGTACAAGTAGCAACAGCTTCTGTTGCTGCTGAATGTGTTGTTTGTACAAGTCTTGACTGAAATATCCTCGCATCGTTGTGTTTGCTTACTTCATGATCAGAGCTCCAAATGCAATCCTGTATACACAATTTTAGTCATGCACAACTTCGAGAGCTCTACATCAGCCGGCAAGTAGAGTTGTTGGGGTGGCATTGATGTAAATCAGGATTATTGCCTCGAAAGTTTATAAACTTGTTGCAGAGATCCTATTGGTACGATGCAACATCTCGGCCGTCCACCTGGCGTGGATCGTACATCAATTAATTTATGTTTAATGTGCCGGATGATTCTCGACCTTTATTAGAGATCCCTTAAATGTTTTGGCGGGACTGTGGAAGCCCTTGAGTGTTTGGGTTTTCGAAAGTTCAATTAAAAAAGTTTTTGCAGCAGATCAGCTTTAGAAACATGTTACAAAATATGTAACATTTATAAATTAATCATCTTCTGTTTTGGCTTTGGCTTTGTTTGCCGCATCTCTACAGTTTTGATCAATAGTGCGTTTAACTTTGGCCCAGTTCTTTGTCACTTTGTCGGAGCCAAATTTTGATTCAAGGACCTCTGAAAAAAGAACAATCTTATGCAGTTGTACATCAGGGCCCCTTAAAAGTTTTCAATATTTGGAATTAGTGAACATTCCCGTGACAAAATTATAAGCTATCTAAAACTGTACGGACCATCAAATTCAAACTCGCAACCTTCTCGTGGTTTGGCCCGTGATTAGGGGAGTTCTTCTCCCTGAAACCAATAACGAGCTCTGTGTCGTCGTCGGGGAACTTTCCCCTTCCCTTTGACTACCTCCCCGACGGCGACGACAATGACAACACGGACGGATGATGACACAGACGGAGACGACCACGACGTGGGGGAACCCCTGCCCTCCCCATTTGCTTGTGGCTGGTTCTGACCAGCACAGGCCTGTCCACCCCTTGTCCCCCCTTTACGTCCCTCCCTTCGTCTCGATTAGCCAAGTTTTATAAATATAAGACGTTAAGCAATATCCAATCAATCTAAAACTTTACGGAAATAATCATGCATTATATAGTAAGTCAACTGCTAATTACTATATTTATAACTACGAAACGCTCTGTTGGACGCGTTGATTAGCGAGCACGTGCTATAACTAGGCCCACATTGCACATTTTTTTAAATTATAAAATTTGTGACGTTTGCTGTCCACGGAGCCATGTTTCCAATATTATTTATTATTATAATTATTATTATTATTACTCGGTACATTGAGCATTGTCTCGCTCAATGGAAAGATGTTGGAAATGAATGGATGGAAATATCGTAGTGCATAACTGCAACACAATACTTGTTGTAGCTGACAGATCAGGACGAATTAGTTCCTCTGTGGTAACTGAACCATAGTAAGGGTGGATAACACTTACGTAACCAGTTGCAGAGTCTGCTAGCACGTAGACCCGGAGTCCCCATTTGGTCGGTTTCTGTGGGTTGTACATTTTGAACACCACCCTGCCCTTGAAGCCGACCGTACTTTCGTCAACGGCTATCTGCTGACCTGGAATGAAGTTTTCCCGACACTTGGTGTCAATGTAATCTAAAACGTTTTTTACCTTATGGCCCCGAGATCAAGCCCCTGCACGGGCTTGGGTAGGGGGTGGACATATGTGGAACGCCCAAAATATCTGCAGGTACCTAGTTCTTGTGAAAATGTCTTTGAAAAACGGTTGCCTATCAACCTATTGATCAAAGAAATAACACTTGATGTTGGGTTTTTCATGGAGGGCCATATTAAATGTTACACCGAGAAAAGCTTTCATTTCTTGAGAGAAACATCTTTCCAATTATTTCATACAGACTGCTTACGTAAAGGGGTATCATTCGGCAGCATATCGGTTGGTCTCGGCTGTCATCTCCAACAACGTGTCCGTAAAAAACAAATGAAAACACTCCAATTCGGTTCCAACTCGACACCTTCTCGCGGTTTGGCCCGTGAATAGGGGAGTTTCACTCCCTGAAACTAATGGCGAGCTCTGGGTCGTCGTCGGGGAACCCCTTCCCTTTGACTAACTCCCCGACGGCGACGACAAAGACAACACGGACGGATGATGACACAGACGGAGACGACCATGACGTGGGGGAACCCCTGCCCTCCCCATATACTTGTGGCTGGTTCTGACCAGCACAGGCCTGTCCACCCCTTGTCCCCCCGCGTCATCCCTTACGTCTCTCCCTTCGTCTCGATTAGCCAAGTTGCATAAATATGAGACGTAAAGCAATATCCAATCAATCGGTTTTAGGCCTAGGCCCAACACACTGAAATCCTTCGTTTTGAACAGTGAATGGAAGTATAGGAAAGTCTGGATCATTTGCAGACCACTTCTTCCAACGATCAACATCGGGTCCCGCGTCACCGGCGCCCCCATTGTCACTGTCACTCCCACTTTCAGAACCGTCCTTGTCATTTTCACTGTCGCTTACAGCATCATCCTGATTATCATCAACACTACTTGAACTAAGATTATCAATTTCACTTTTCCCGGAACCATAACTATCGTCAGAATCATCTAAAACTCCGTTTATATCGTTGTCAAACAATCTCTTGCGCGAAGAAGAAGCCATGTTTGACACAAGGTGTTTCCTCGTTCACAGTTGTAGTCAACCTTACTTATATTTATCTATTTTGCTGCCAAAAGCATCTTCACGGGTTCCCGCTAGATGGCAGCAAGCGTTTTTTACGAGACGATTTCGAGCGCCTACTTTGAATATTCGTCGTGTCGGACGGTATCCGACTCATGACCGGAAACGGAAAAGGCTGATTGATGTCAGATGAGATCCGACTCATGACCGATAAGGGTTAACATCCGTAGCTTGTCATACTTGCACACCCCTTCAAAAAGATCATGCATTATGTCAACGCAGAAATTTTCGGTTGCGTAAAAACCTTACAATCTATCCAGACACACTCTTCAGTTATCCAAGTTTCAGAGGCTTTAACTTTGGCATCGCAATTTTATCTTCATTTTTGTATTTCAGTTTCCATTTAATTTAAATTTCTACAGTTGGCACTACCGTAAATAATTGGTAGGGTTAGTTTTAGTTACACTTATTCACATAATTATCAGCTATTTGATTTACATCCGTAGGTCTCTTTGTATAACCAGTGCGATTCAAGAAAGTACATTTTAAATTTATGTTCAATAGTCATCTGAACATTTTCTACTCTACATTGTTTTGTCTACACTGTAAAGATATTTACCGCATCTCTTTCTCATATTCATCTTTGTATGGCGCGCGCGAAAGCGTAATGGTACACGACAAAATGAGAAAACTGAAGATTACTTAAGAATTATATAATTTAAGGAGCAATTATTGTGGATGAGTTAATCACAAATCAGTTAACTAAGAAATCTTGTGATACTTGACATCGGTATTTTAAATTAACACACATGACGTTTCATCTTGTTGGACACGTGTTGAGATTGAACGAAATTAACATTACTATATCTTTTTCTAATTGGAATAATTCAACATTGGAGTCATTGAGTAACCTCTTAAAGTGCAGAGAGTTTCAAACTGTAGATATTCATTTTATGGTTTGGGCATTGCTCAGACAAAAGAAAACTAAAATATCGCCGTTGCCCTCAGGTATTCTTTTAAAAGAGTTTTAGACGCTTTGTTTTTCAGACCATTAACGTTAATGGTCACAACATTTCTAAGAATTAACATTTACTTACCTTTTTGAGTTTGTGGGTGGGGGGGGTGTTATCCAAACCACTTTCATTCGCCGCTTTGATTAATTCATTTAGGTTCGTCATGGTGGGCTTGGTTGCTATTTTTTGGTGGTCTTTTGCAGGGGTTTGGAAGGGGTCGACTCTCTAGCTTCTAGATTTTGCTCTTACTGTTCGGCATTGACGTTTTGTATCTCTTGGCTTTTTTGTATCGTCTTCGTCCAGGGATTCGGTACCGGACATTTTTTCATCAGGGCAGGTGTTTTTAACTTTGCTTTGCAAGTCTTCTGTGCTTGGGTTGTCCGTTGGTGTAGTCGTCGTTTCTTCTTTTCTTCTTGCTCCATTTGTACATTCCAGGGCAGACTTGACATGGTATCTGACCTTGGAGCTGTGTCGGGAACGTTTTGCGCCAAGTTTTTGTTTTGGTTGGGAGTGAGACTTGTTTGGTTTTTTATGTTGGTACTTTCTTGCAGTCTTAAGGCTAGTTGGATTTTTGGCATATTTGGTGTTGTTTCGATGATTCCGTTAGGGCTGGGGGTTGGTATTATTTGTTCCCTGTGTTTGGGACAGTTGTGTTGTCTCATGTGTTGTGTGTCATTCTTAAATTTGCTAATACTAGAGTTTAAATCTAACCACAATTTGTTAAACTTTTGATGATATAGCTCCATAAAGATGAGAAATCGGAGAAAAAGGGAAGTCAAGATATTAAAATAGGAATTATCCATAATGAAATACACGGAATAAAAAATTAGATCATTTATGACATTCGGCTAAGTATATACTTCAAAATAATGTCGGATTTGATAATATTAGATATATCTTTGATGCTGCATTTATCAAATGAAACATTTTAGGTTCCTGTTAAAAGTGTACGATGATTATAATGAATGCTAGTTGCGTGGTTATTATTCGATATTCGGAAAATAAGAGGCAATATTTTTAGTCCACACACATGTATATCAAGCCACAATGTTAAATTATACTTTATTTCATTGCTAACAACCTAAAAAAACCTTATAAAATCGACTTAACTCTATATAACCGATACTCCTAATTGATTTACTTATTTCACATTTAAAGTCAATGTAAATCACATTCGGAAAGATATATATTTTAAAAGTGTGTTCTGTTGTGATTAATTTCATGTATCACACGTTACAATATCATACAAAATGACAACGATGAGCATTATTTTCAATCTTAAACGTGCAATTATAATTTAAGAAATGACCATTTTTAATTGAATTCTCCAGTGTTTGCACCACTCAGGCAAAAAAGGCATGGTTATTGGCAGATTAATTAATTAATTATTATTATTATTATTTTATTAATTATTTTAATGCACCATTTTACAGTTAGTACTCCCTGTCTGGGCCCGGGGTAGAATAGGCCCAGAGCATGACTCTGCTAATCGTAAAAGGCGATTCAAGAGAAAAAGTCCAACTCGCAAACATCAGCTAGCATGAAGGGTAGTATGTTACTTCCCGAATCTAGAGGCGAGCTCTGGCCGGATGGGGTGTGTGTTGCAGAGAAAGCTCTCGTGCAACTCTTTATCACTCCTTTTTTCATTCACACATCCTTCATCATCTTTATTTTCTTCTTTCACTATTTTCTTCTTTCACTATTTTCTTCTCCATACTTGCCGGCATTCTCTGCAACAACCACTCCGCCGTTCCCACCCAGTCCTTCCCCATCCCAGCCAACATCCTCACACCTTCCCATTATCTCCAGTGGCTGCTAACTGATGACGACCTGGTACGAGTAAGGTAATGACTTGGTCAATTAATGGCTATGACAGCATTGGGCTTGTCTGCAGGTTGCGTCGGTTGTATGCCCACCGCACGCGGGGCGTCCGTTAGGCTTCAGGTCGTCTCTCGTGCGGTGTTAGAAGATCGATTGCGCCTGTAGGCATCCGGACGTGAAATTGGCACTTTCCTACACGCCGCTTGATGAAAAGGAAGTCTATAAGGCTCCACCACATGGGTCACACCATGGGGTGGACCCTTGAGTTTACAAGGCCCTATGTGGTAGAACCAACGTGGGTTAGTTGAGTCCTATTCCGAGCACTTGTTGTGGGTTGTCCCCAAATTAATCATGGTTAAAAGAAGCCGTTTTGATTTAGAAAATGATAACGTATCGAAACAGACAGTTAGGATTTCAGGGCCCCACCTTAAATTCCTAATTGTAAAAAGATCTGACTTAAACGAAAGTTTTGAAAAAGTATCGCCTTTCTACATTCGAAAAGGGATAGAAGGAATTTCCTCCTCCGTGAAGTGTGTTAGAAAACTCCGTAACGGCACACTAATGATAGAATCAGATTCAGAGAAGCAGTCAAATGATTTACTAAAAGCGACTCGATTGGGAGACTTGCCTATTGTAGTGGAGGAACATGCCACTCTTCATACTTTGAAGGGAGTAATTAAGTCTTTTGACTTAATTTACTGCAAAACTGATGAGATCAAAGCCGAACTCTCTTCACAAGGCGTCATTGATGTATACAACGTCCAAAGCAAACGTTCCACATCCGATGAAGAAACTGAAAAGGCAAAACCAACACCAATATTTATTCTTACTTTCAACAACCCAGTTCTTCCTAAGTTCATCTATGTTGGGTACCATAAAGCGAACGTGAGACCCTACATTCCGAAACCTTTGCGTTGTTTCCGCTGCCAGAAGTTTGGACATTTTCAAAAATTCTGCAAATCCAAACAACTCTGTGCAGTATGCTCCCGAGAAGCCCATGAGTCTGAGCAGTGTCCGTTTGAGCCCTCGTGCATGAACTGCAAAGGCCCACACCCTGCGTCATCGGTCAAATGTCCAAAATATGTAGAGGAGAGAGGCATCCAAGAACTCGGAGCACAAGAAAATGTGTCCATTCAGGAAGCAAGGAAAAGGTACCGAGAATCTGCTGCCCCGGTATTTAGTAAATCTTTTGCTGAATCTCTCAAGAGCAAGCCATCAGGTTCGACATTTAATCAGAGTGCAATGGTGTCCAAAGAACAGGAAAGCACGGTGGAAACTAAAAAGGTGGCGGTACAAGAAACATGTAAAGAATCGAACATCCAAACCAATACAGTTTTGAATGAGCTCCTTGAAACCATAAAGAGCCTCAAAGAGACGATAGACCGCCAACAACAACTCTTGGACAGGCAAGAAAAACGTATTCACCAACAGAGCATAACGATAAAAGAACTTGTATCAAAGCTAGACCGAACTCCTTCCGAACCTAAAAAGGGCAAGAAAGGCAAAGATAAAAGTAAAGGAATCTCAATAGATAAAGTGTTATTGCTCAACAAGCTTCACAAAATCAAAAGAATTCACGCAACAAACTCAATAGAAACACAACACTACTGAGTGAAAGAGATAAACTACACAAGAAAAATGGATCCAAAAAAGTTCAAAAAGAAAGTGATGAGGATGGAAGCGGTTTTCAGTCCGATTCTTCCGATAGCGAAGTAGACATGGTGGAGGTGGACTTGAAGTCCGCTCCAGCTTCTACCTCTAGGGTAGACGAATTTTTAAATAAACCAAGACAAAAGTAATTTTAATAGAAAAGTTTTAAGTTTTTATAATGGACGTTTTAATTCAATGGAACGTAAGAGGGTACTTCACCCGTTCTGAAGAATTAAAACTTTTAGTCTCAAAACACAGCCCAGCCATTTTAGGTCTGCAAGAAACCCATTTTAAATGTACAGACAATCCTAGACTTAGAAATTACTCTTTTTACAGAAACGATGACACCTCAGGAGATCGAGCCAAAGGAGGAGTAGCTACTATCGTACACGATAGTGTATACTCAGAATTATTGCCGCTCACAACACCTCTGCAGGCAGTTGCTGTCAGAGTTGCTCTTCCTAGTCTAGTCACACTATGCAATCTGTACCTGCCTCCCCAAGCTGTGATAACCAAAAAACTAGTCAATAACCTTTTACAACAATTACCACGCCCATTCATTTTACTCGGAGATTTCAATGCTCACAATATTTTATCTAACCCTCGGGGAGTTTTAATCGAAGAAATTTTAATGACTCGAAACCTAATCCTTCTTAACAACAAGGACCCAACACATTTTAGCACTGCCAACGGTTCCTACTCAGCTATAGACCTTACTATATGCTCTCCTTCCCTCTTACTTGATATTGAGTGGGGTGTCCTGCCAGATTTAAGTGGAAGCGACCACTTCCCTATCCTGGTTAGGATTACCCACCAGGGAGAACCAAGATAAAGGTCAACTAAGTGGGACATCAAGAGGGCTGATTATCCAGCATTTGAGAAACTAGCCGTGTTTAGTAAAAACAAACATGATGACATTCAAGACGAAGTAAATTATATTACTAACACAATTATCTCTGCTGCCAAATCCACAATCCCGCAAACATCCATACACCCTAGACGCTTACCAGTTCCTTGGTGGAACGCCGAGTGCAAGGAAGCCATAAGAAAACGGCGTAAAGCTCTGAAAGTTTTTAATAAATTTCCAACACAAGTTAATCTGGAGTCTTTTAGAAAACTTAGGGCCAAAGCAAGATCTATAATCCGTGTATCTCGGAAACGTTCTTGGGAAGAATACGTCTCGTCCATTACGTGTCGAACTCCCATGACAAAAGTTTGGAACAAAATCAAAAAGATATCTGGTAGGAATACATTTTTTAGTCCCTCCGGCATTCTTGATGATAATGTTTTAAAAACATCTCAATTAGACATTGCCGATTCCTTTGGCAAAACACTATGCTAACGTCTCCAGCTCCAAGCACTACTTCCCACAATTCCTAAAGAACAAAGCCCGTGAAGAATCATACCCATTACATTTCAATTTGCCAAACAACGAAACATACAACCAGCCCTTTACCCAATGGGAATTCATAACCGCAGTAACTGGCCTAAAGAACTCTGCCCCTGGTCCTGATGACGTTCACAACGAGATGATCAAACGCCTATCCCCCAAACCTCAACAATTCATTCTCAACACCCTAAACCGCATCTGGCTAGAAGAAGCATTTCCTAACTCCTGGACGGAAGCCATAGCAATCCCTATACTGAAACCAGGAAAAGACAAAGACCAACTTGTAAACTATCGACCAATTTCACTCACGAGCTGCCTGTGTAAGCTTCTCTAACGTATGATCAATAAAAGATTAATGTGGATTTTGGAGAGCCGCAAGCTGCTTGTCCCAGAACAATCTGGCTTTCGACAAGGACGATCGGTTCATGATCACCTTGTCAGGTTGGAAGGGTATATACGAGATGCATTTTTAACTAAACAACACGTAGTGGCCATTTTCTTTGATTTGGAAAAGGCTTATGATACGTCATGGAGATATGGCATTTTAAAAACTTTACATACCTGGGGCTTTAAAGGGCACCTGCCAATTTTTATTTCAAACTTTTTATCAGAAAGAATTTTTAGAGTTCGAATTGGAAATATTTTTATCTAGACCTTTTTATCAAGAGAACGGAGTTCCACAAGGATCAGTTTTAAGTGTGGTATGTTTTGCTATATCTATCAACAGTATTACCTCACATATAAAAAAGCCAGTCGAATCATCACTTTTTGTAGATGATTTTTCCATTAACTTCCGAACTTCGTATTTGAGTTCGATTTAACGTCAACTACAACTAAACATTTAAAACGCCTTGAGAGATGGTCAGCTGAAACTGGATATAAATTCTCAATCACTAAAACCACATGTGTGCTATTTAGCCTTCGGCGTGGATTATTCCTTAATCCCGACCCGCACATGGGAAGCCATGCCTTACCATTTGCCGAAATTGCACGATTTTTGGGAATGTTATTTGATAAAAAGTTATCGTGGAAGCCCATATCCAGCAGCTACGAACCAAGTGTTTAAAAGCTTTAAATATTCTACGAGTGCCTAAGCAAGACTAATTGGGGAGCTGATCGTACTACCTGTTACATCTATATCGCTCCCTCATCCGCTCCAAGTTAGATTTTGCCAGTTTATTTATGATTCGGCTAGGCCTTCTTATATTAAGACTTGGATACAGTTCACCACACCGGTATAAGACTATCACAGGAGCTTTCGTACGAGCCCTATTCCCAGTCTTCTATGTGAGTCTGCAGAAACCATCTTGTCCTCTAGAAGAAAGTACCGAATGCTTAATTATATTGCCTCATTAAAAGGTTCCCCTACAAACCCCGCCTAATAAAGCAGTTTTGACCCTCCATTTCAAAATCGGTATGAAGTTCACATGAAGGCCTCAAGACCAGTGGGCATCCGCTCCTGGAATTACTGCAGCCTTACACATAACACTTCCCCTTGTTTTCTACAAATCAAATGGGGCAATCCCACCTTGGACACTTAATAAACCATGTTGCATAACACAGCTGACAAAATATAAAAAGGCAACCACATCAAACACACAATATCAAGCACTTTTCAATGAAATCCGATACAACTACAAAGATTTCAAAAATATTTTTACAGACGGTTCCAAAACTAACAATACAGTTGGCTCTGCCTTTACAACGGAGAGCAACAACTTCAGGTTTAAACTCCATTCCATATACAGCGTCTACAATGCAGAAACTGTTTGCAATTCTACAAAGCCTCCTGTTTGCCCCTTGATAACAAGGACTCCAAATTCTTAGTGTGCACGGATTCTTTAAGTTCCCTAGAGGCTATTTGCCAAATTTACACTACACACCCCTAAGTTAGTAAAATACACCTTATACTGTCCAAACTTGGTTGCAAAACAAAAATCAATAGTTTTTTTGTTGGGTGCCAGGCCATTCTGGTATTTTAGGAAATGATGTTGCAGTGGCGTAACTAGATGATGAAGGGCCCGGTGCAAATACAAAAAATGGGCCCCCCCATCAGATTTTTAAATTTATGACATTCACTGCGGTGACCTACCTCGTTGAACCGGTACTAAAATACGTGTAAAATATTCAAACCTGAGAAAAATTGAAAGTACTGACTTACCAATGGAATCAGGAACGCGTTACTTCAGATTTTTTCGTCTCGCCTTTTGCTCTGCAAACATATCGATGGTTTTGCTGAAATCTATTTTCCGAGCTTTCTCTTGTTCAATAGATAAGATTGATAATCCAGTTAGTCTTTCTTGACCCATAGTGCTTCGAAGGTACGACTTGATCAGTTTTAGTTTAGAAAAAGACCTCTCAGCACTTGCCGCCGTCACTGGCAACGTAAGAAACATAATGCACGCAGTGCACACTTCTGAAAAATTCGTTGATATCGAACAGTAATCAACAATTAGCAGTTTTGAAGGGGTTTTCACGGTTGTTGCTTGAGCAATCTGTGGCCCAAGTGCAGTTCGCAAAGACAACAACTGACTAAGAAATGCCGGAGACACATCACGATCGAATCGCTGCATAAACAATTTTGCAGCCTTTATTAGATCGGGTTCAGACGAGTTTGCCAGAAACTGTGGTTGGATTACTTGAAATGTTGAAAGTACTTCACTTTGACCTCGAAAACGATGTTGCAATTGATTATAATAATGTCAAGACAAGGGTAAAATACATCGATTTTGAATCGCGTTTCGGGATTTTTTAAGCGTTGGTCTTCGACGACATCGTTATAACGTTGTAGTCTCACGTTGCGATGACTGTCGAATTTACATGGAATCTTCCATTTGGCAGCTAATCCATCGCCTCCCGATTTGCATCATCAAACTCATTTCTGTAATTTTGAAGAGTTTTCAAAGCATTATCTAGCAGCTGTGACGCTTGCAAAAGGTCAATGTTTTCTGTTTGAAGAGCTTGTGAAGCCAAGTTAATGGTTTGCAAACCTTTGTTTGAAATGACAGCAGAAATACAAAATTATAGTTAGATAGCTTCTTGTTCAACCTCGTTGCCTCATTACGTTCATCGGCATTCGTGCATTGAAGAATAATTTTAGACAATGCCATCAAAATATCTAAATATCGAACTTTTACAGCAAAAACAGCATCGTATCTTCCTGCCCATCTGGTTGGATCAATCTTTTAAACTTACTTTTGGATCGCGGGAGTCGTTTAGAAGCGATGAAAGTATCGCCCACCGTTTATACTGTGTCCAAAAAATACGTATAGTTTTTGAATGGTATCAAAAAAGTTATCTATTTGTGGGTTTCCTTTAACTGCATCATTTATGACCAAGTTCAAATTATGAGAAGCACAATGAACATAAAACGCATTTGGCTCCTTTTCTTTTAACCTAGCTTGTACCCCAGCATATGCTCCACTCATGTAGCAGCGCCGTCATAACCCTGGCCACGACACTTGTGTATATCTAATCCAATGTTTTCAATGCACTCGACGATTTTATCTACTAACCCTTTTGCGGACTGATCAGTCACTTCCTCAAAACCCAAAAACACTTCTTTGACATTCACTTCTGTAGGTTGGTTATTTTCATCATGTTCGATTGTTACATAACGAAATACTTGACTGAGCTGGTCTATTTTGGCAACATCCTGAGTGGTGTCCATTATTACGGAAAAGAATGGAGCCGACTGGATTTCGGAAGCCATTTCAGTTTTCACTTGTGTTGCAAGTATTTCAATAAACTCATTTTGCACGGATGGACTCAGATATTTTACTTGACCATCAGGCAAATTAATAAGTTTTTCTAGTACAGGATCAAACCGGGCTATTAATTCAACAATAGAAAGAAAATTTCCGCTACCCGGTTTCCTATTTTTCCTACATGTCCTCGGAATGCCATGTTACACATTGCTAGAGTTAAACTTACATTAAGAAGCCTATCAAGTACTTGCCTCCAAAAGTTTTTCTCTTGTAAAATTGTGTTTCTAATTTTTCGTCCAAAGTGCCGTGAAGATGCCACTGATCGTATAACATGCACGCGTTCATGTGTGTGTTTGATGATTCGTGTATCTTGATTTTATCCGACAAATGCCTCCAATCCCTGACTCCGTCAACCCAATTAGAGTGAGTCCTATCACTAAACAAGTACAAAACTTCTGTCACCAAATAACCAGCATTGTTCACAATACGCGCTATCAAGCTGAGGGGAATAACACAGCCACATACGAGGTAGTTTGAGTCCGGATTTCGTAGAAACATTGTAATACGATTCAGAAAAACAGCGATTACCTTGTGTTTCACTCTTTAGGAAAGGGTCCCCGTGGCCTGCAAGGTCCGTGTGAAATAATGAATCGACGCACATGTGCGTCAACTATATATCGTCCATCGGAAAATTGGCTCTGTCGGTGGATATTTACTACCTACAAGAACTTGTGTGTCTATAGTGACTGTTTTTATTTTGCTGAGTGTATCATCGACTGTCACATTAATGTTTACTGTATCGCAAACCGTTATACTTTGTGAATCGTTTTCGGAGGTAATTACATTTGTTGAGCTATCACTCGTAGTAGCATCTGCATAACACTTGGAAACAAAAAAGAATTAATTTTAGTAAGCTTAGACACTTTCATGTCTTCTTCCAGTTTACTGTACGTTTTTGAGCGCCACTTGGTCGGTGTAGGTGATAAGACATTGTCACACGCGAAACGGCACCTAACAAACACTATTTGTTCTACACGTTCGCGCACAAGCACTGAAATCTCGGCGTTTGTTTCGTTACCAACTGAGGTAAAATTTAAAACGCACAGGGAGTCAGTGTTGCAGAAAATGTAGACTTAGGCCTACTCACTACTCGCTTCGATATCTTATTGGCTGAAACAAGATGTCTCCAAGTTTAGCCAATCAGATTTTAGCAATAAATTGACAAAAATATTCTTACTTGGAAGGGGTTCGAAGCCATAATGTATTCCTATTTCCCAGAAAAGGGTTATTTCTGCACGCTCACAATAGTAAGGGCACACCTAAACACTTCCCTTGAAATTATTTCGATAATGGGACATGTTTTCAGCATTCACGTTTGAACGGCTTTCTTGGGATTGAAGTAAAGGCAAAAAGTGAATAATACACAGTAGAATTTGTAATTTGTATACACCGGCTACTGGCGCCGAGCTGCATCCTGTGTGGGCCCCCCCAGGCCGTGGGCCCCGGTGCAACTGCACCACTTGCACCACCTATATTTACGCCACTGGATGTTGCCGACCAAAGTGCCAAAGAAGCTTGTAACAAAGAACAAATTGATTGCCAATTAGTCGTAACGCCTGATCTTAAAGCATTATTTAAAATTTAAACTTAAAGAAAAGTGGTGCGAAGAATGGCATATCATGCAAAATAATAAGCTTCGCGAAATAAAAGGCGATGTAACACCTTGGATCTCTTCAAGGCGCTCTTCTCGACGCGAAGAGGTTGTTCTGACCCGTCTACGCATTGGACACACACATCTCACTCAAGGATACCTTTTAAAAGGTGAAGACCCACCACCCTGTGAGCAGTGTGGTGAGATTTTAACTGTTAAGCACATTTTAGTAGAATGTCCTCAACACATGGACGAGAGGAATGATTTTAAACTAAAACCTAATTTAAAAGAAATTTTATCTGATGAATCTGAGAACATAACCAATGTTTTTAAATACCTGAAATCAACACAGCTGTACAATAAAATTTAAAAATAACATGTCATTATATAAGAGAATACGGGCAACTGATAACCTTAGTGTTGTGTGCCCTTAAACCCTAATAACTAACTAACTACAGTTAGTACATAGTGAAAGAAAAATCCCTCAAAATGTGATATCTGCCACAATGTAGTGTCGTCACGATGAGCCTCACTACATATCTTCAAATATTACTCACAACCAATTAATTACACATTTAAAAGCACATGCACCACTGTCATCAACACGATTTGAAAAACGTCAATGCACCTTGCGTGCAGCTTCTATATGCAGCTGCCACGCGATCGGAAATGTTTTCTTATATTATATAATAGAACTTTTAGATATGACCTCGCCGCCCCGCACCTTTTGACTACCACCTGCATGCACACAGCAGAGAGCCTCGCAGTCGGTCAGTTGTTCTTGTCCCAGGCGGTCGTGTTTTGTCCGCGCTCTTTGCTCTGGTCTTATTGGGCCTCCTCAGTGCACAGAGTTAGCTTCTGTTGCTTCTGTATGTGTTGCTTGTTCAAGTCTGCTGTGTCCTCGTTCTCATTCATCATTTTGTTTAACGTTTGTTTCTTCAGGAGGTTGTCTGTTCTGTCCAGATTGGAAGGTTTAGTTCTCTCTTTATTCTGCCCTGCTTGTCAGAGCAGCACTCGTCATCTCAGTGTTGTGCTCCGTCTGTTCCGTCCGTGCAGCCTGATGAGTTAATGTTCAGAAAGTGCTAAGTTCTGTTCAATGTGAGATTAGAGCTTTTACACGGTTTATGTGCTGTGCTTTTTATGGTCTTTCTGCTCTTGTTTGGCTTGCACAGCACATGGCTTTTGCTTCTGTGTCAGCTGAATGTGTTCAGTTGAGTATGTTTGCTGTAGGCCTACATAAACAGCCGGGAGCAGTTCATGCTGTAACTGCTTCCCAGGTTATAGGCCTAGTAAGAGCTGCACTGAAGTGAATGCTGGGCCTAGGTAGCCTATGATTACTTGCACTAATGTAGGCCTACCCTATCTCTCATTGTCTCTTGATTAAGGTCTTGCGATTTGCATAATATAAATGCATATACATAATAAAACGCATCACATTTGTAGGCCTATGATATCAGTGTCAGTTGGTAGGCTACTCGATAATAGATAGTACATTTAATCTTTTGACTTGGTCCATATAGGGCCTACCCTTGGGACACGGTCTACAATAGCCTAGTAATAGCTTCCCCGTACAATTACCTTTATACTAGTAGTAGTCATTACTGGAGCTTATTCTCGGACTCTGTAGACAAACCCTTGTCCAAAAAAAATCTAGCTTTGAAGAAATATGTCAAGTATGATGCTTCCCTAGTATAGAACGGTATTCGAGAATAACACAAGAGTTTTTCAGCAAGTCACTGAGTAGGCCTATGCCACAAAGCATAAGGCCATGTTACTTAAAAACAAAATTCTTGAATTTCAGGAACTGCAGCATTGAAAAGGGTCCTGAAGCCTGAAGCGGTCCCAAGTGTTTTTGCTTGGAATGAACTTCCCTCGAAAACAGCCATCAGCCGTCAGATAAGAGCCACTGCCAGACGCTGAAGTCAACAATCAGAACGAGCAACAATCGGACATATTCCGGCATTAGATCGCGAAATAAACATTGAAATCGAAGCCAGAGGTTGCGGCAACTCAAAACGTTTGATCGTCATCTAAAACCGATATAAGGTCAATAACATTGCTATTCACTTTTTTACGGGTTTAGAGAGTTATGGCAAATTTTTGTTTGTGTTATCAACTCTTGGGCCCTGCACTACAGAACTGAACTATCGTTGGGGCGTACCCTGTAAAACACTGAGCGTGGAAAACTGCTTTTTTTAAACTCTTTTAAAAGTGAGGCAGAACAAGTGTAACATAGAACTAAGCCTCGACTTTGAGATATCAGAAACCATGGTTTTAAGTATCTTCATTACCTGGATCACTTTTATGTATTGTTAGTGGAAGGAAATCGATTGGTGGCCGGATCAAGAAACCGTGAGATTCTTTCACCCACGTAATTTCAACTCTCCAACCTCAAGGGTAATATACGATGGGACAGAGTTCCCAATTCAAGGCCTAAAAAATCCATCATCTCCCAAGCAAACGTTTTCCACATATAAAAACTAACACACGTTAAAGGCTCTTCACCAGGTGGATTAATTTCTTGTATCACTCCAGCATATGGTGGTTGTGCAAGTGACAGACAAATTGTCTCCACTGAAGATCTACATGTGACATGTGATGCAGGAGATACGGTAATGGCAGATAAGGGTTTTAATGTTCAGGACCTGTTTGCCCCTTATGACGTTCAAGTTAGCATACCCACATTCCTACGTGGCACATCACAATTATCAGCAGGGGCAGTAATTGGTGACAGAAAATTATCTAATAGACTAGTGCACATCAAAAGAATTATAGGCTTAACTAAAACTTACACAATTCTGAGAACTCCTCTAGAAAGTTCAGAAGTGGCTCTTGGTTCGAGGATATCTTTTGTATGTGCCACTCTTTGTAACTTTAGGAAATGCATTATGCCTCAAAGATGCTAACTCGGAATAAATACTAGACTATCCAGATATTAATTGAACATTTTAAACTTTAAACTTAACATCCACATTCAGTTATTACTTCAGTCAATGTAGGCTAATAAATTTTATTTAGTGAAATTAGTCAAAGAAATTAACTTGAAAAATAAGTCAGTGTTTTCAATGGAAATGTCCACATTGTTGAACTTTATTGATCGAAATAAATAATATAAAAAAACATGACACTTTAAATGTAGGCCTATGCCTAAACAAATATCATACGGTACAGTATGAAATTTTAACACAATATTTACAAAAATTTTGATGCCAGTGTTGTTCTAATGCATCGGTCAAAGAAAAAAACTTTACACTAAATAAATAAAATAAAAATGTCAACAAATACTGTATCAGTATAGCTAATACAATGTGAAATAAAAATAATATTTATTTACATAATTTTATGATAATGATGATCTTAGATGTAAGATGATGATTATGATATTTGAAAGAACACATTGAAAACAAAACGAAAAATTGGAGACGTTTTGACACGTCTTGTTCACTCAAGGTCTTGATTTTTGTTTTATGTTTTCAATGTGGTTCTTTCAAATTATCATATTCATCATCTTACATCTAAGGTACCGGTAAGCTGTTGGATCCTATCCCTACATCATAATACTCCAGCCCATTGGCATCTATCAACATAATATTTACACAAAAATGGTGATGTTGTGTTATTTTAGTGCACATTCACTTATTAGATATTGGATTGCAATTATGATTATTATGTGTAGGCCTACCTGCTCAAAGAAAGAAATTAACTTGAAAAATAAGTTAACTTTTTTTTTAACGGTTCTACCTCATGGCATTTTCTAAGGTTTGTCGATCAAGTAAAAATACTTATCAAGAAGTGCCTGTTTATGGTGTTTGAAATGAAATTCTTTCAGTTGAAGTAACATCTCCTCAATGAAAGTAGGATCTATTAATATTTTTAAAATCTTTATGTCTTTGAATGTATAAATAACAAAGTGACAAAAGATTCGCTGTGTGATGAACATCTGTCCTTGTATCTGGTAATAATAATGGTGATTTCTCTTTAAATATATTCGTCCATTCACTTTTTCCAGAAATGGTACAGTAATCGGTGTTATTTCATAATTTCTATTCACATACAATACAATACAATAACTTTATTCACCTTGACTCATACATTGCATAAGTATAACTCTTTTTAGAGAAAGTGAATAGCCTAGCCTATGGAGAGTAATACATAATTGTTAACAATTTTATAAAAAATATACATTAAAATATACATTTCATAATTTCATAATATCTTTCCTTCTATTTCTATACATAATACTTATTTTTTTTTATTGAATACATAGTAGTTTCAGGAGTGTGAAGGAAAGTTGAGTGTAAAGCTATGGGTGGGGTATTAAGTTGAGCGGAAAGCTATGGGTGGGGTATTTATATTTTCGGGCACAAGATTAAGTTAAACGTCAGCTGGATGAAGGTATTCATTGATGGTGTAGAAGCAACGCTTTATAAGAAATGATTTCAATGTATATTTAAAAGAGTCCTAGGGATTGTATATTTTTAATTTCTGGGGTATATGATTGAAGATTGTTAGACATTGGTAATGAGGTCCTTTGGAGAAACGCGTTGTATTATGAGTTGGGACATGAATTTTTGATTGCGATCGTGTATCATGGTCATGAATCGTTGATTTAATTTGAAGAGGTGAGGGTTTGATTTGACAAAGACTGCTGCAAGTTGTATCAAGTACTTGCTAAGGTCAAGATTTTTTGGGTGGGGAAGATATTTCTACACGAGGCACGCCAAGAGGCTCCTACTATAATTCGAATGGCCCGTTTTGTAATCTAAAACTCTTATAGCTTGTGGCGAGTTTCCCCAGAAAATAAGTCCGTATGATATGTGTGAGTGGATGTGAGCATGGTATATGAGAATAAGGACGTTGTGGCTGACTAGGGCTTTAATTCTTCTGAGGAGGAAACATCCACTCTTTATCTTTGAGCAAACAGCGTCTATGTGGTCTGTCCAATCAAGAGTGTCAGTCATATGTAGACCCAGGAACTTGATGGCGTCAGAGCAGGCATGCTCTTAGATGAGATGCGAATGAGGAGGCTTTCGGTGGGTGGAACTTGTGAGTGGAAGTTTAAATACACCGTTTTGACGGTTGAAGAGAAGGAGGTTTTGTTACAGTATTGTGACATTATGGAAGTTTGTTCGTTGGACATTTGTGAGAGTGGTGCTAAAGATTTTCCTTTTGTGCTGTGAGTATATGGCTGAAATCATCGACGTATTGTGTTAGTATACCAGTGGTGAAACATTCTGGCATATCATTGACATAAAGGAGGAAGAAGGGTGGTCCAAGAATGGTTCCTTGTGGGACACCACTTTCAGGATCAGCGGTTGAGAATGAAAAGGGTGGTAGGTGTTATTTTTGAGTTTGCGGATTTCGACTATTTGAGAACCGGTCAGATAGGTAAGAGGAGATCCAGGAGTGGGCCTGGCCTCTGATTCCCATTGATTCTAATTTGTATAGTAGGATAGAGTGATCGATGGTGTCAAATGCTCTACTAAGATCGTAAAAAATGCCTATGGGAACGTCCCCTTTATCAAGTGCATCGTGGATAGTTGTAAGAAGTGAAAAAATAGCTGTGGTAGTTGATTTGCCTTTTTGGAAACCATGTTGGGTTAGTGATATTATATTGTGCTTGGATATAAAAGAGGTTAAGCGGGCATAAAAGGCTTTTTCAAAGATTTTTGAGAAGGAAGAGAGAAGAGATATTGGGCGAAAGTTGTTTGGGTCGTTTAGAGAACCCTTTTTCTTATAAAGTGGAATAACTTTATAGCTTCCTTCAGCTTTGAAGGGAAAATACCAGTTTCAAATGATTTGTTTATTATTAATGATAGGGGAATGGAAATGGATTTGTAACATTTTGATAAAATTGCAGTGGGGACATCGTCTAGTCCGGAAGATTGTTTGTTACCTAACGATTTAATAATTTTTGCAATTTCTGTTGAGGTGGTGTGTCGAAAAGAAACATTGACTGAGTGATTTGAGGGATTGTTGTTGTGGGGGGCATTGCAATATTATGATGAAGTTGTGGTCTGTTTTTAATTCCCGCTTCTATAAAGTAGTTATTTAAATAGTTTGATATTATGTTCGGATCTGACACTAGTGAGCCTTCTATGTTTAGCAAAGGTCATCACGCGATTGTGGGGCTAAGATTGTGATTTTATTAGCTGCCATGATGCTCTTGCTTTATTGTCAGCCCTTTCAATTTTTTGTGAATAAAATTGTTTTTTGGTGTTTCTAAGTTTGAGGGAGTGAATTTTCTTGAGGGCTTTATAATCGTCAGAGTAGTTTGAACTGGGAGGGTGTAGTTTAATGCATCTGATATAGATTTCTGAGATGTTTGCCTTCTTCCCGTAGCTCTTTGGTAATCCAAGGACTTGGGTCAGGTTTGTTGTGTTTTGACGAGTTTTAGGAAAGCTTTTGTTAAAAAGACTTAGGAATGTATTTAGGAAGGTATTTAGTGCATCGTTTGCGTCCGAGTATGTATTAGGCCATTCTTCTTCATCGAGTAGCTTTACCTCCACCACAATGTCTTGTCCCACTAGCCCATCAGGGGAGGTTGCCAGATATGGGTAATCTACATGAATCACTAGGCCACACTTCGTCACACGAACATTTTCCATTTTCTCGTACAATTTAATTGCTTCGCTTTCAAAACGACGACCATGTGATGTTGCACGCGATGAAAATTGTTTCGGAGATATTAAAGAAGTACACACTCTCTTGATGTCACACCGGTCAGTCATTACATACAACTCCGACATTTGACGATGTTATCCAGCAGCTTCTCTCTTCGTACCAGGTTGGGCAGCCTGCTTGGTCCCGGGTAAGACTTTCAATTTCCACCGCACGATCTGCTGTAATTCTTGCCACACCCATGTTTTCTAAAAAAATTCTGATATTGGTGATGCTAAGTAGTCATGGTCTTTTTCTACTGCAATGACATTGGCTGGCAAATAAAGTTGTTGAACTGGCATTGGGTTACTTTCAGTATTGTTCGCCTTGTAATTTAACACGGTGTTTCGAAAAAAGTCCTTGTAACCCGGATTGTTTTGAAAAGAAGTCGGTCGAGGATCAAAACATAACTCATTAATATTTCCTCGCAGAGGCATGTTATCTGCTTGCATTGGGGCTCCCGTGTACACCTTCGGCCGATGAAACGATTGTAGACGTTCCGTTTTTGATAATTCACACATAAATGTGCGTGTGTTAGAAAAGTCTACCAATGCATTAAGTACAGTAAATACGTGCTTGCAGTGAGCTGTAGGTGCAGCACCTGCTGCACACTCGCACTGTGCTTGTAGGATTTCACTGTTTTCAGACACAACTATGTCCACAACATAGCTCATTTTTTTCTTCATTTCAGCCTTGACTTCTCCACGTACATACACAAAGTGCAAGTCCTTACACACTTTCAGGTACCGGAGAAACCTGTTGACATACAGGTTGTGTGTGTCCTGTGAAAAGATAAGAGAAAAATTTATTAATGTAAGAAGTTATGTTTTTAAAAGGCAAGCCCTATTCGAATGATTCCCATTTAAAAGTTTGTTGCATAAAGTCGGCGACGCAAAAAGAACAGATGTACCGTTCTCACTTGTTATTGCAGTTCTAATGAACGGTTCAGGAAAGTGGCTTATGGTATTGCCATACCTGGGCATTCACTGGGGGGGGAGAGTAGTGTTTCTTCATATGCAGCCAAAGATTGTTGTATCCCGCGCTGTTTTTGCTCTTATGTGGTGGAAGGTAGGAAACCTGCATTCAATTATTAGGGTTAGTATTAATTTAAGTTAAAACTTGTCGTAGACTTTCACGGCACTGGATACGCTGTGCCGATTGTCATTGTAAACCTAACGTTTAAAACTGAGATTGCACAGTTCATCTATGAATTACAATGACAATCGACGCGGCGTGTCCCGAAAGCAAAGAATGTCAAATAAACTAAATTAGTTCATATTTCAACGTGACTCTGACGGCGTTTGCGCAGGCCCTATACACACACCTACGGAAATAATAGTAATATAATATTATGTGACAAATACAGTGGTATAATATCACCCTATTTGTATACCACCAAATGCCCTCATCGGGTGCAGAGTGTATAATGGCCTACGCCCAACAGTAGCCTGCAGTAAACTACAGTAAACTAAATAAATAAACACTCTTATTGGGAAAAAGAAACACCAATCATTAGGCCTACACAAGATTAGAATATGAGAAAATTAATTAACTTCACTTACCTCCTACATTCATCGTCGAAAATTTCCCGAATCGGAAGCGGATCGACCTTGACCCTTTCTTTGATGGCAGTTAGGAGTTGATTGCAGTCCTTTCTATGTTGGTTTGGAAGGAAGAGAAGTCTCATAATTTTCCCATTAACTTTCATGGAGGCACGACCCCTACATCCTTCCGACCTTTTTACCTGCATGGGTACAAAATAGTTAATTTTTGACTGCACTGCCTTGCCTTGCTCCAGGCTCAGACACACTTGCTAATGAGTCTAACAGAAATTTGGGCTTTACAATTGGCTTGTGACCCAAAATTTCCATAAAATCACCCCAGTACTGCCAGGTAGGTGTTGGATCACCAGACCTCAAGGCCCTTTTCTTGGCAAGGAATGTTTTTTTTAAATTGTCAAACTTATTGAAGCATTGGGACCCACTTCTATCGAACCCGCTTTTCTTCAATACTGTGGCTATTTGGTCCAAAATGTGTGAATGGCCTTTTTTACTTTTTACAAATTTGGCTTTAAATTCTGGCTGTTTGTAAATTGCCAACAAAGTTTCAGTTTCTTTTTCCGGAAAAAAAAATATTCGATAGAAGACATCTCGGCAAAACGACGCTTTCAACTTAACCTTCAATATCAAATAATGGCGCAAAAATGAGATCGGAGTGGGTGAACCTTGGATCCAGTTGTGTTTGTTGTTAAATTGTGTCAAGTTACCGCCTTATGAAGGTTGGTCGAATGCGGGTAACGTAGCTACGTGTTTATGCCTACTTTCACAACGTTTGGTGAAAAAGATGGCGTGCCCAGGTAGGATCCCCGTAATGAAAACAAAAATAGAGGTGTGTATTTTTTTTTTTTATTTTTTTTCCTCTAATTTTTTTTTTTGGAAATTGTAAAAAAGGGGGTGTTTGTTTTTTTTTTGTATTTTCGCATTTCTCGCATTGCAATACATTGATACAATCAATTTTATAATTTAAAAATAAAAGGGTTAGTAAATTGCAATAATACGTGCGTAAGCCCCCTCACCACATTTTTATCTCGAAAAAAGGCCCTACCACCTAGTGATTGCTCCTGCGGAGTTAAAAAGGGGAAAACCCCAAAACCCCAAAAATTTTTTTCGGGAAAAAAAAACCTTTTTTCCAAAAATCCCCCAATTAATTAAATAAAATTTTTAATTCCCCCTTAATTAATTAATTATGCAATTTTTTTAATTATGAAAATTTTTTTAATTATGAAAATTTTAATATAATTTTTTTTTAATTGCCAAAATTACAAAATTTTTTACCAAATTTTTTTAAAAAAAAATTTTTTAAATGTTTTTTAAAAATAAAATTAAAAAATTTTTTTAAAAAAAAAAAAAAAAAAAACCTAATTTAAACCACACGTCATGAAAACCTGTCAAGACTTTTTCTTCAAGAGGGGATCTCACTAGAGTTGGCCACTTTAACCTAAAAACCCTAACATGATGGTTCACGAAAACCCTGTTGAGCTTTTTTTAAAGTGGCGGACGCTACCCAAAAAGGGGTGCCCCTTTTTAACCAATTTAACCAACAATGACGTCATGCAAACCTGTCAAACTTGTCAATTTTGGTTGCAAACATGTCAAACTTTAAAAGGGGATTGAGTGACCCCCACCATACACAGACTTGTCAGGACTGCACGGTGTGTAAAGATGAAGGAGGGGGATCAGGGCATTCTGGGGTGAATAAATTTAAAAATCAACTTTTTCATGTGTAAAACAAATCTTATTTATTAAATATATCACATTATACATAAAAACCACAATTTTTACAGTACTACAAGCAGTCGCTACTCAACTCCACTTCCGCTGTAGTGAATTCACTACCAATTCATAACAATTCTTTCTATATCCCAGTGATGTTCTTTTTTCTCTTTAACTATACGTTAAATAGGGGGGTCTTCACAAACTCATGAAGCTAACATATGTAGCCCTGTCTTTTTGCCAAAAAGAAAAATGCATCATATTGTTTTTTTAATGCCTTAAGTTAAAGTACCAGTGTTTATATCGCGATAGCTCTTAAAGTCATGTAAAAAATGTGAAACCTTTTTAGAATATCTTACAAGATTACGGCACGACACTTCTCCAAGTATACGCCATCATTTGAAGATTTGAGCCCCACACAAAGTCCCGGGGAAATTTACCAAACAAGGTATAGGGTCCAATCTCTGTTTCTGGAAATTTGTCTGCATTTTCCCCATACTAAAGATAATCATTGATAGCTCCATTTCAGAGTAGTTGACTCCACTCATGAAGATTGAGTTTGGTCCTTTTCCTTTTGCCATTGGATTTAAAACATAGGGTTTTTGAAGCACTCTTGCATATGAATCCGACCACCAGCTTTTTCGTACAACAGCCTTTAAAAAAAAAAACACTTTTACAAGAACAATTTGTACTTTTTGAGGGTCCACTTTTAGCGGGCGTAGGCTCAGCAACAGTTGTAGTTAAGTCCGATTAAAAATTCAGGGTGAGCGCTGAAGACACGACTGGTATCGACTGCCACGACCAACTCAGACCTGACTGACTGGCTCGACTCCTCGCGCTCTTGGGGGCCCCCTTGTGGCACTAGCGAAGCTTGGGAAAGCTCCCCCCCTTTCTATTCCTGCTGTAAAAACTTGCAAGTCATGACTCAACAGACATGTCCAGACTTGCAAGCATACGACCTGACCAAACATGATGCTTTAAATATATTAAAGGGATTTTTAAGAAAGGAAACAAAAAATAAAAAATAAAAAAATGAGTCAAATTTTCAAATAAAATACACCTTTTTTATTTAGTAAACTATTAGCTCACGAGTGGACAACAATTTTGGGTTATTACAAAATTTTTACGTTTTGGAAACTTTCAAAATATTTCACAAAAACTTTTTTTTTAAAATTTTCATTATAAGGGGTGTATTTCTATAATCCCAAAAAAAATTCTTGAAGAGAAAATCCTCTTGTTTTTTATGAGTTAAATACAAACACAATATTCACCACACACTTGAGAGGTAAAACTTTTATTCCTCTTTTGTAAGTCCATGTAGAGCACTGCGATAAAAGAAAGTTCGTTTCTTGCCATAGGGGGAAAGCCCGTAACTACAAAAATTCCCGCGTAAAAACTTTCAATAAAGATGGCACCCATGGACCCGGGGTTTTCCTGAAGTCTGTATTGACGATAAGTACAGCTGGGCGGTTGACATTTCAGGTAATGTGTCGGCAGAAAAAATCCCTGAAAGAAATGTCGCGTTAGGCATCACTAAAAAAAAAAAAGCTTCTTCAATTAAAAGGGTTTTTACATTTTTCTAAAAATTTCCACAAACGTTTTCGGTAAGGGGGCTTCCCAGTAATAAGGGGCAGCGTGACTCCAGCGCTTATGTTCCTCCTTGGGTCCCTATGTCTGTGGGGTAACCACTGGCACAGTTCCACATTGCAATGGACACATGAAACTGTATCTTTCCCTATGGACATAGTAGAATCCCTTTGGGAGAAAGATTTTCAGTTTTACATTTACTTTTGGAAATTGTTCCAAATGTTTTCATCTAGCCGAAAAATTCTTCTATTAGTAACGTCCGCTTCTCAAAAGCACCATGCGCAAGTTTAAACACTTCTGTAAGCACATTTCATTTGTGTTTCTTTAGATGTGCACAGAGAATGGTAAATACTCAGGTGTTTTAGACTCGGACACCCCAATTCAGCAATAAACAACATACCTCAAAAATTTTTGTCCAGGTAGAGCTTTTTTTTTCCCTTTTGCATAAGAGGTTGTGGGTTGGGGGGGGCCACAAGTAAAATATTCTTCAATTTTGCATATTCTGTAACACCACAGACATTTGATACCATGATGATTATTCTCTGCCCACTGAATTACTTGTCTTATGCACTCTAAATAAAACTTTTTTCTTTGGTGGTTTGAATACCCAGTGTTAAACTTTTAATGTTTGATGACAAAGAATAGCCAATTCCTTGTGATAATCCGTCCTTGTTGTGAAGCCTTGAAAATCAAGCGTGGCACTCATATGGGATGCTCAAGGAAACTGAGTAAACTTCTACGCGCCTGTAATATATTATTGTTGTGTCCACAATCGTTACATCTGATCTATCTCAAGCAGGTTATCAAATTCCGCATATAGATGAAATCCACAGCTTCGAAAGAGTACTTGAATTTAACCTCAAACACGTAGACTTCCATTGCCTAAAGACCCCAAAGATGGGCACTACCCGACAATCAGGCGTAAGATAAAATGCCATGAACTAGCCTGGGGGTAATCTTCTCTGGTAATATCATTCCCTTCATCTTAAAAAATTTTCCAGTGCCTGAATAAGAGTATATTGCAGACTGAACGATTAGAAAATCAAAATTTGGCTGAATGTTTTGAGGGAAAAGTGTTGCCCCATCTGCGAAGTGCAATATGATTGAAATAAAAATGTTAAAATTTAAAGGGGTTCTTCTTAAAATCCCCTTCAATGCTGAATTAAATAAAAAACCAAATAATAAACCCCTTTTGGAAATTGACCCAAAAAAAATTTTATAAAGGGTTTTACTTTGCACACCAAGGTATAGTCTGGTTTTCATTCTACTCGTGTAAGGGGGTATTTGCATTTGACTTTTTAAGTGTGAGATTATTGAAAAGGACCCACAGATAATTTACAGGGGCTCTGCGACAGTAACTGTCATTTATTATCTTTGTTTTAAAGGGAGTCCCATTTTTTGACATAAATTAAATAAATCTTTATCTTGTGAATTTTTTCGCTATAAACGCCATTCAAAAAAAACCGTCTTTTTAAAATGGGTCAGGGTGTATTTTTCCCAAATTTAGTTTTACAGTAGCCTACTTTAGTGAAATTCATGCGTTTCTTCATTCCTTTATTATCGAAAAGTCTCCATTTTACCAGCAGTGCCTTTGTAAAAGAGCCGCAATTTTTAACTGTGAAATTTTGCCGGGTGCATCAAAATTCAAAAGGGTCTCCATGAAAGCCCTATAGGCATACTCTGTGTGATATGAAATAATTTTTCCCCCCAAAAAATACATCTCTTGACCAAAAAAGCGAATTTACCATTGTTTACGGGGCCCCACATCACCCGCAGGGGCCATGCTTTTCCATCTTCCTTGGAAATTTTAGCATCGACAAAATGGTCTGTGCCGATCATGTATCTTCTCCTTGACCGCTGACAACAAAATAAATTGGAGAAATGTCTTTTAATGCGAAATATTTTTTTTCATGGAAAAACCCTTCACCTCGTTCAATGCTTGTTTGTGTGACGGAAAAGGGAAACAGATCAATCTGATTTCACTAAACACAGGAAAGTGTGTGTAAAAAAACAGTTACGAAAAAATTTTCCTTTAAAACTACACAACTTTAGGGTTTCCCCGTAAGCTTCTTTCTTTAGGTCTTTCCACGGCGAGTGCCGCAAAATGAACGCGTGACGATTTTCACTCTTTTAAGACCGCTCCCCCCCCCATGCGCTCTAGTTTTTCATTTCCTTCCGTTTCAAATTTCCCCCGCTTCTTTGAGTCGGTTTAAAAGACTCCCTTTGGGGTTTTTTTTTTTGTGCCACATCTTCAGTAAATTGGCGCCTGTTTTTAATGCTTGATGTCCTAAGCTTTTGCACCCCTTTTCAAAAATGGTAATGCAGCCCGAAAAAACCGCCCAGGAAATCCTATGCCATGACCTTTCTGATAACTTTAGCCCTTATAACACTTACGCCGCTTCCGCTTGATCAAATTATTTTTTTTTTTGTAAAGATCCAAGCTTTTGCCTATTTTTGAAAAATTATTATATTTCTTTACACGGGGAACGACGAAAGTGAGTATCACCGATGAAGCCCGGGCTGAAAAGGCATCGGATGTCCTGTGCTGCTCCTTAAATCTATTCCATTGTATGAATTTACGCTTGAAACGGGAAATATGCAACGTCAAAAATCCTTTTGATAAATCTTCTCCAAAAAGTGCTTTGCTGTTTGGGGATTTACCATACGTAACAAAGGTGCTACAGTATCACCACAATTTGTGGTTCAAATGAAACGCGTAAAAAAATATATGATGTGGTCCCCTCTCCCAAAGGGCATACCATTCTTTCAATAGGGTCATACCTCATCAATATCATTCAATCCCAGTTGACGTGCAAGCTCGGGACTAAATGTAACTTGAAACTGCTTTACCCATTTTTCCCAGTTTTTAAGTATTACCTTTAGTTGTTGTATCATTTTAAATTCACCAATATTAAGAGTGCAATACGTCGTTAAAAGCTTCAAAATTTTCCCTATTATTGTAGTATCCCGCAAAATGACGCCTTTTTATTGTCAGTATCTTTTACCATTTTTAAAATTTTCCATAGTAGCTATGATTTTTATTACTACCTTTAATAGTTTTAAAAATTTTTTGCGGATAGTAAACTCTGTAAGAGCACTTCCCACCCCCGTATAGTCTTATTTGGTCTTTTAATTTCGTAATTTGTGTGCTGTTGTATTTCTCAAAAGTTTTCATGAGCTTTATCGGAGTGTCACTAAAAGCCCTCATTTCAGATGTATAACTTGGAAACAGGGACCAGAATTTAAATTTCGAGGGATAACCCTCCACTTGACCAAAACTTTCTTTTTGAGCCCTTTGCCTTTGGGAATCAACTTTTTATCTATTTTATGTAGTTTGTTCTTTTCTCAGTCTGCTTTCTGCAATTCCCTTCATAAAATGTTCCTTCATTTCTTCTCCTTGTAAGTCCACGATGATATATACTGGGGCATTCGTGGATATTCTTTGACCGGAATATTTCTTCAGACCAAATTTTTCTCAAAGGGTTTTTAAAAATAGCTTTTTTCTTTTCTTATCCTCACAAGCTTTTTATTCAAATTTAGGTTCCCGAGACAGTTTTGCAAGGAGACTTATTTAAAATTTTTCCATACTTGTAAAATATTGCTATCTTTACATGGGCCCGGTGCCATTTTTATAGACCTGTGTAGGTGTGATTGTATGCATTAAAAAGGGTGTGGCAAATACATCAAATAGGGGACAGTTGTGTATGTAAAATAACGCCCCATTCTTGTTTTCAAAGTCCTGTTTAAGCGTTCCACAAAACTCGCTTTGGGGGTCTGGGGTTTTCTTTATAGTAGTTAATGTTTTTTTTCCTTTAGAAACGATGAAAAAGGGTTTATTGATAAACTCTTTTTTCCCTTTTCTTTTTGAAGGTTAAGAGGTTTCTTTTTTTTCTTGTACACAATTTTCTCAATCCGGGGGTGACTTCAACACCATTTTTTTAACGTAAAGGGAAATTTCCCCTGCATATTTACAAATACTCAATTACTGTGAGTAAAAACTTGTATTTCATTTTTTTTTGAGTGATTTCATTGGGGTTTAGATCGGCTTGCCATAAATCATCTATGTTGTTTACATTGTACTTGTTGCGTGGAAATCTTTTTCTCAAGGGTCTGTGAAATTGTAAGCATCTTGGGGTTTTAAGCCCTTTTAAAGACTCGTTTTTGGAAACACTTTTTTTTGTTGCTTTCCATAAAAGCATCTGCAGATGAATCCACCCGGTGCGAGGATCATTGTAGATTTTTTTAAAAAGTTGACTGTCTTGGCTTTCATTTTTTGAATTTAAAAAGTTTTCCAGGTTGATAACGCTTTGTTTTATTCTTTTTGGCCAAAAATCTTTGACGATGTAGGTGTACTCTCTTTTGAGTGCAATTGCTGAATGAATTCTCTACTCTAGCATTAACTATATATTCTTGAGGCTATTAAGTTTTTGCCCCAAAAAACTACAAATGTTTCCCAGCCCAAAGGGGAAAATTTCTTTCCTATTACCACTACTCAATTGAGATCAAAGATTGATGTCCCAAAGTTTTTTCCCACTACATGACACTTCCTAATATATCCCCAATTTATAAATTTTAGCACTGTGTAGGTTATCATACAATAAATCGGGTATCTTCTTACTCTTTATGGGAACTGATTTTAGTTTTGAATTTTTTTAAATCTTTTGATTTGATCATCTTCATCCTTCTTCAATTTGTTGGGTTCTTTTTCCCTTTTTTCATCTTTTCTCACTTGCTTTTTCACTAATAAAAGGTATGGCAAAAGGATTTCGCAATTCACTTGTAAAGTGTAGGAATCGGAAGTACTTGTTTATACTTTAACCATTTTCATCATCTGTGAGATGCTTTAGCTTTAATATGCGTCCATTTTTCCAGGTCAAGTGAAGTTAAGTAATTATTTAAAAGGTTCTCAGCATGTTTTTGAATACTCCCAGAGTATCAGGGGCAAAGAGTAACTTTTCTTTGCTGATTCATGTCTAAATAAACTTCCCAGAAGACCCTTATAAGAGGCGCAAATAAAGAGGGAGAAAAGCCCCCCCGTCTGTTGTAAAAAGCTTCTTTTTTTTTTTCCCGTTTTCACCCCGGGCGTACAAGTTTTCCGTAAACCTTCTTGTGTCGAGCGAGTCTTCTCTTTGAGAGTTTTTAGCGATACAGTCCTTTTAAAGTGTTGTAGCACCTCCAGATGGGTTTTATAAATCCTACATCACACTTTAATAATTGACTTGCGCAATGAGGACTTGCATTTGAAGAACACGAGCAAAACGCATGCTCAGTACTGTACTAGACATATGCTCGACTATTGAATTTGTGTTACTACTCTTGTTTTTTTAGATTTTTTCGAAATACACATAACAAGCCTTTTCATCTGGAAAATTGAGTTCTGAAACGCATTATGTCTGTGTAGATTGTTTAAAAACAAATGGGGGATATCCTGTGGTACAGATGTTTTTCATCTTCAAAGGCTTCCCACACAAATAGAGGGGGTTTTCAGGGGAAAATTTCTTTACAAAAGACTTATTTGGGCCCGACACGTGGATTTTTGAAACATACCAAGTAATGAGATTTAGAGAAATGTCTCTGCGTCCTTTGCCTGATGAAACTGTTTTGAGATAAAACTGATACTCAAATTTCTTATGTGATCCTTTGGTAATAAACCCAACTCTTTCATCACTTCGCGCATCATATCGTCTATAACTCTAGCTTAGCACCTTTATGGGTAGAAATCTTTAAGTTTTTGGTAAAACCTTTGTGAAAAATACAGCGTTATTTTTATTTTTCTCGTAAGATCCTGCCTTCAGAGTAACCCACACCCCTTTTTGTAATTGGGGTTTTTTCACGAGTGCTGGGAGATTTTGTATGAATTTTTTAACAAAGTGTGATTTTCCGCTCCTTAGGACCACAATTAAAGCCGTAAATGGATTTTCCACTGCGGGTCCATGTCATCCACTGAGCTTGTATTGTACTTACGCTTTCTTATAAAGCATTAAATTTTGACACCCCAATTTACGTACTTTTTTTTTTTGGTTTTTTGGTTTTTTCGGGAAAGTTTTTTTTTGTTTACTTATTTTTCACTTTTTTTACAGAGAAAACTTTTAGTTGTTTAATAAAAAAAATTTTAGTAAAATGTATTTTTTAAGAATATTTATACAATAATTTTCTAGGGGGAAAAAATTTTTTGTTGTTGTGTGTGGTTGTGTGTGTGTGTGTGTGTGTGTGTTTTTTATTTATTTATTTATTTATTTATTTATTTATTTTTTTTAATTGACCCATAGGGATAGAAAACATCTTCCAAAAAGGGTATATTTTCTCAAAACGAAAACAAAAAACATAAGTGGAGGGAAAACAAATGACTTAATATAAATGAGAAACAAAAGAATATAATAAACTAGGAAAAAGCCTGATGGGCTTCTTTCCTTTCCGTCTAGATAAAAAACCAGGAGAAAAAAAATTTACAATGTTAGGGGTTTGGGGGGACAAACCCCATCGGTCACTAAAGAAAAATGAAGGTCTTTACAGGGTCAGTGCCTGACAGAAGAGGAGCTCCCCTCAAGGACGGGGCAGAGCGCCTCTCTATCACACCACTTTGCCTCAAAGCCGACTATCGTCCCTCGCCCAAGGTGCCAAGCATACTCCTTGAGGAGTCGGGGACTCAGCACCGGGCTGTTGAGGACCACTTCGTAGGGAGACGGCACCCTGCCGTCCTTGAAAAAGCAGACTAGTAGCTGTAGATTGTGCTCTTGGCCAACAGAGAAACGAAGTGCCAAGATCGATTTGACCAATAGTGGAGGTGTTGTCGGGCCAGAACCCGAACATACAAATCTCGGAGAGACAACCTGGGGGTGCGTCCCAGAATGCTTCTTATGAGGGAGTCGGGCCACCCCCCCCCCCCCCTCGCCACATGGGTTCAAGCCTGCCGACAGGACACCACCATGTGCCACGCCGACCCCTCCACAGGCACCAAGGGCACAGGGCGGGAGGCGACCAAACCCGCATGAAATAGGAAAATGGGGTTCGGCTAACGGTCTTGTTTCGAAGCGCCACACCACCTCGGAATCTAGTCCCAAGGATGGCGGGCGGGCTAGGGCCTTTCAGTTGATGCGGCATTGGACCATTGACCCTCTGCGGAAACCGTCTATGCCGAGCCCCTCACCATGATATCAAGCAGGATGGTCCGCCTGTGGGTCACGGGAATTAGAGGGACCCACATGCCAGAGAGCGGGCAGACGGTAGAAGAAGCGAGGTGGCCAGGGTTCAGGGACCCGGAATCCCTTGGAACCCACGAAAGCGGAGGTCACAAAAAAGCCGGATCCTGTCTACCGTTGATCCTCAGGCTTCGCGTGTACGCGAGGGCAGATTGTCGAAGCCTCTGGGAGTCACGTCTACCCATCATCACCGACGAGTAGGTCCCCGAAAGTCCCACATCCCAGTGCAGACCCAGGATGGAATAAAAAGGGGTGGCGCTGTGGGATCAGTGAGGTCAGCGTGAGAGGGATGTCACGCAGGCCCCCGACAGTAGAGGGGAAGTTTCTTGGCTTTGGTTGCAGGCGAGAACAAGCAACCAGAACCGTCGGAGGAACTCGGACGTGCTCCGGTCTGCAGGCCCACCGATAAGGGGGGTGAAAACAAGACTGCCACCCAAGACCCAGACGTCGGTACTTTCCGAGGAAGTGTCGGGTCATGGGGACAAGGATGGTCGTCCAAGTTGGTCAAAAAATCGGTGAGCAAAACAACACCCGGGAAACAGGCCACTTTGACGTGAAGGTGAACAGTCCAAGTCCTCCCAGGTGGACAGGAGCGCAGAGTTCTCGCAAACGAGTCAGTGCCTCCTGCGCCCATACGAAGTTTGACAGTTCTCCCTGCATCCGGTTGACAAGAGCCGGGAGGGGAAGGTACAATCTGGAACGTGTACCACAGCCTTGGAGCTAGGAAATGGTTGGCAACCGGACGCGACCACGAAGCGACATGGCCGACGCCCAAAACGCCACCGAGGATTGCAGCGCGCGAACTGTAACGAGCAGTTCCGCCAGGCTCCCAGCCACTACAGTGGCGTGTTCCCCAGAACAACAACCCAGGATTTTCGCAACCTTCGCTCGACCAAGCGAAGTCAAGAGGGGTGTCCATTCGTTGTCCAACTGCCCGACCAAGGCCTGTCGATTTTCCGGCATTGAGCTGCGCTCCGGACTGTGCGGCATAGACGTCGTACACTTCTCGGAGGACGGACGAAGTCTCCGTCGTCGGCAATAAAAGCCCAGAAGTAATCGGCGTAGGCAGAAATAAGAGCCTGCGTTCAGGTTGGACGGGAGAGAACACAAATCCCTGGAGACTCGACCTGCAAAGTCTGAGGACACGGTTCGGCAGCCAAGAGAGAAGAGTAGCCCCGACAGCGGACAACCCTCGCCCTATACCACGGCCAAAAAGCAAAGGGTTGCCGGAGGCAACACCCTACCCGCACATTGCACATGGCGCCGGCGTAGAGCGTTCGCAGGGTACTCACGAAGACTCTCCGAACCATAGGTACCCGGAGAAAGGTGAAAGAGATAGTCGTGGTTGACCCTGTCGACCCCGTGCTCCCTGTTGATCCAGGGACAGAATCCGCAGGGTACTCCCTCTGCGTTGGCGTATTCCAAGACGTCCCTGTGCAGGTGCTGACTATCAAAGATTGTCCTCCCGGGAATGCAAGTACCCCTGGTTAGGATGGACAGGGAGCCTACACTTCACTCAGGGCGCGTTGCCAGGGCGCGGGCCAGGTCTTGTAGTCCACAGTGAGTAGGGAGAGGGACGCCAGTTCTTGATGTCCATCCTGTCTCCTGATTTCGGCAGGAGAGTCAGGACGGACTTCTGAGCCGACTTGGGAGGCTGCCCAAACTCCAGAGAGCACTCCGCACTTCCTGGACAAACGGGTCCGACAGCTCACTCAGAAGAATGAGTAGAACTCCGAAGTGAGACCGTCTTATGCACGGGGGCCTTACCTTTGTAAGGAGCCCAGGCTTCTTGAGCTTGGTGGGAGAAAGGCGGATCGAAGACTCCACGTTGAAGACGAGAAGAGTGTTGGCAAGGACCGTACAAAGGAAGAGCCTCCTCGATGACGACGGAGCATGGCACTGTAGACGGCATGGAAATGCCGCCTTGACCAGCGTGCAGAGAGACTGACCGTCCGACACGATTCGCCCCTCTAAGCGAAGTTGTTTCAGTGGCTGAAATGGTCGGTGCCATGTCCCGCGCCAAGATTTGGGAGCCGCCCGGATATCTACTGCAAGTAGCTGGTCATATCGAGAGTTTGCCAACACTCTCTCGCTTCTTCGCGCGTACGCCTCGCGGACCTGCTCGTTCGCGCGAGCAAGGTCGGCCTTGGTGTTATTTTTTTTTTTTTCTTTTTTTTTTTTTTTTTTTTTTTTTCTTTTTTTTTTTTTTTTTTTCCCCCTTTTTCTGTTCTTTTTTTTTTCCCCTTTTCCCCCCTTTTTTTTTTTTTTTTTTTTTTTTTTTTTTTTTTTTTTTTTCTTTTTTCCCCACCCCCCCCCCCCCCCCCCCCCCCCCCCCCCCCCCCCCCCACCGCAAGCAGGATCGGACACGATTCGATCGACTCGCGCTCCCCAGACGGACGAAAGTCTCGTCGCTTAGCTGTCTGCGCAGTCGCAACAAATCGTATAGTCGTGGGTCCCAATCTCCTGCTTGAGAGGGCGTCCCACCAGTGGTGGAGGGAGGTGTAGAGATGGCGACGGGCCTCAAACAATGAGAGAAAGGAAGCCGCGCATGCAATACCCAAAGCTCGGGTATCAAGGAGGGCGTTATCAAATCGCCAATAGGGAGAGACAAACTTGGCGTTTTTAGAGAGGAGGGTTGTGAGCAGGGCCAGGTGATCGGAAAAACGAAGTAAGACCTTCACTTCCGTCACGGAGTCGTGACTTCGGGGTAGTGGCGTAGAGAAACGATCGATGCGTGAAGCGCTGTATAGGGGCATTACCCCCGACGAAGGTGTTTCCTGGTTCGACGGGATGAAACTCCCCGCCACAAATCGGAGAAGTCTGCGCCGACCATGTCTCTGAGCAGATTACTATGCGTGGATACCGCTCATTGCACCAGACCTGTCGATATTGGGGATTTCAAACTCGCAGTTGAAATCCCCCCCCAGACAAGGAAAAACTGTGCGTCGGCACCAAGCCACGCCACGTACATCGCGAATGTGTCGCTCGAGGAGCCCTAAACCATCTAGAGCCACGTGCTTTGTCATGAGGCCCATAAATGGATATAAACCTGGAGCGACCGTTTTGTGGCGGCGAATCTCCAAAGAGAAGTTCTTGAAGATATCCGGGGTACAGAATGTTGTGAGCACGGAACACCAACTTGGACGACTTGCGAAGTCCAATCATGGTGCCGTACACACTTGAACTGGTGGGTTGAAAGGAAGGGTATCTTTGGATATAAGAAGGGAAGTGTGCTGCAGGCGTGTTCGTCTCCTGTCAAGAGAGGCGACGTCGGGAAAATGGCGATCAGGAAACTGGACAGCTGACAACCACTTGAAGTCGCTGGCGGACGCTCTTGGTGTTAGTGTGAGTATGGTTGTCTCTCCATGTTGTTGTTAGATCACTCCACCCATTGACACGAGGGCTCTCTTGCGGAGTTTGACCTGGAGAGGGAGAAATCGTTAGTCACCGACACTAAGTAGAAGTTTTGTGCCTTGCCGCAGGGTGCCTGAAGGCGTTCAAACCCTGGCCCTTATCGCTCGCACTTCCCTTACGGCCGGCTTGACCAACAGCAGCATCTGTAAAAGTCCACTCTATACTCTTGGGTGAAGCGATGAGCAATCTTAAGTGGCTGATCCCCCCCCCCCCCCCCCCCCCCCCGCTGCCCTTAACATCTGCCAAAGAACTGCAGGAATGCACTGGTGGGACAGTGTGTTTGTCGCTTCCTCCACTGTTAAGAAAGCTCCACGGCAGCCAGGGGCATGGACACCTCGCCAGGTGTTGCCCCCTCATCCTGCCTTTGTCGCTTCTTAGCAGGGGACTCACTGCGTGGCTTTCGCTGTCAGAGACCGGAGTGAAGCCAGTCTCCGGTCTATTGGGGTAAGCAGCGAGATGGTGTTGAGTAGCTCGCGGCAGTCCATCCAATGGGAGGGGGACATGCAGTCGAAGCTTGGACAGTCGCCGGGCGTGGATGAGGCGCACATCACTCGTCTCGGAAGTGGTGGTAACAGCACTCCCACTGGCAATGAGTTCCTCACCTCTTCTCACCTCAGACTTGCGGGGGAGAGCCCCGTCGGCTGGTTGTCGACCTTGTTGACAAATAGAGTGCAAGCCCGGGCAATGTGTCAGTCTTGCTTGGAACTTGAAGCACTTTATATCGTCAAGCTGAGGAAACGCGTTTGCGTTCCCCATCATAGTCTAACCAGGATGGGAATCTGGCAGATTGATGTTTTCAGCCTTGACGACAAAGATCTGCCGCGGAAACTAAAGACGTGGACCAACGTCGGCCTCTCTCACACCAACGGTGATGTAAGCCATCGGGACACGAGTCGGACAAGCTGGCCAACTCGGCCTCGATGACTTGGTGTGGAATGTGGGGACTCGCATTGGAGGGAGAACCAGACGCCCCGGCGGGAGTGACCAGGTCTGGAGCCTGCAAGAACTGGTCCTTGATGTCGATAACCCCGTAATCAAGCATGAAGCTATCACCAAGGCCTTAACTTTGTAGCATAAAAGCACACACGGCCCTGTGGACATCCTGGAAGCCAAAAGTAATGTTTTTTTCCCCCAATGAGATTCAGCTAGGGACCGCATGTACTGCCCGAGATGGTACGTTCTCAATAGAAGGAAACAGTATGGCCTGGTCCTTCTTTGGACATTGCTTGATTTACGAGGATGGTCTGCCGGCCCTGTGTCCGTTAGACCCGCGCCCGACATCCACAGCCTGAGCCATGGTCGGCCTATTGACGTTCGGGCAGGGGCCCAGGAGCAACGATCTGCGTGACCCATCGGTAAGGTGAGGGTTGGCGGAAGGAAACGGTGCTAGGTGCACTGGCTGAACCACCACTACAGTAACTGTTGACGCAGCTCAACAGGGCTAGTCGCTACCGGAATGTCAGATACGACCTGTTGAGGCGCGGAGAGACGGGAAGAACAGTTACAGTCCGGTGGACTGAGTCAGCGACAGCGCACCAGACTGTTGTTTTACAGTGGATGGACTGTGGCCAGAGAAGGCCTCCAGATGGCAGTCACAGATAGTAGATCAGAGGTGTATGTCCCCTCTTTACAAGGGCCCATAGGACACCACTGTGTTTTGCCCCCCGTGTTAGGGGCGCTTTTGCCCCTGCCTGCCCCGTTCTGACAAACGTAGGACAGGGGCTTCCCTAATAAAAGCTTGAGGCCTATTCATGGTCACCCAAAAACCTCAAGTATTTTGAATTAAAAAGAATTACCCACGCCTGACAAGGCAACAACTCAGTTGGCTACCTGGCCCTGAGACCAGGCAGCAAGCTGACAAGAAAGAAACGAAAATCAATGAAATATAAAATTTTCTCAGATTGAGAAAAAATGGCAGAGTCAAAAAGGGGTTTAAAAATTAAAAATTCAAAACGAAAACTACAACTAGAATGCGTGAGCAAGGTTCACTCTAGTGCAGCAACACACAAAGAAGGACTTTTCAGGTGAAGCCTACTAGAGTAGGCCTTCACCGAAAGAAAAAACTAGGACCAATGCAAAAAATATACAAGTGTAAACTTGCTTAAAAATGAAAAATTCGGACAATGAAACCTACACCAAACGAAAGAGGAGAACAAACTGAACAAGATGAACGTGTAAAGGAAAGAAATCCGATAGAAAACGAGACAAAAATCGCCGGAAAACCACAATCAAAAGCAATTGGAGGTTTGGTTGGATATGCGGCCACACCAATGCACTGCCAATGCTATAGGTACAATAATAGCACAGAGAGAGGGAGCGAACGAAAACCACGTCTACCTCCGGACCAAGGAACAGTGTGTGTTGTGTGTGTGTGTTGGTTGTGTGTGTTTGGTGCGTCCACTTCCACTCCATTTGACCCGAGGCTCTCTTGCGAGTTAGACCTGGAGAGAGAGAAACTGTAGTCACCGGACACTAAGAAGAAGTTTTGTGCCTTACGCAGGGTGCCTTGAAGGCGTTCAACCCTGGCCCTTATGGCTCGCACTTCCCGAACGGCCGGCTTGATCAACACCAGCATCTGCAAAAGTCCCTCAACGTCTTGGGAAGCTGAGCAACTTCAGTGGCTGATCACGCCTTACCGCGGCAAAAAAACTGCAGGAATGCGCACGTCGACAAGCGCGTTGATTGGCTCCTCACAGTTAAGAAGCCCTATGGCAAGCCAGGGGCATGGTCACCTCACCTTGTGTTGCCCCCTCATTTTGTTTTTGACGCTTCTTAGCTGGGGACTCACTGCGTGGCTTCCGCGTTACTGTAACTGGAGTGAAACCATCTCCCTCCACGGGGGTAAGTAGGGATATAGGAGAGGGAGTGTCGCCGCAGTCCATCCCGTTGGTAGCGAGAGCCGCTGATGAAGACCGGGCCGTGGCCACAGTGGCTGAAGGCCCACTCTGCTCAGCACTCGCGGCCGAGGTGGACGCAACGGCATCCCCACTCCCAACGAGGTCCTTCCTCTTTTCGCCGCCAGCCGCACGGGGTGCAGCTCCGCCGCCAGATGGGACTTTGTTAACAGTGGCTGTGCAAGCTCTGGCAATGTGTCCAGTCTGCTTACACTTGAAGCACTTAATGTCGTCAAAGCTGAGGAACACGCGATTGCGCTCCCCATCAAAGTCTACCAGAACAGAGTCTGGTAGGTTGATGTTTTCAGCCTTGACGACAAAAATCTGACGGCGAAAAAACTGTAGACGTGGCACAATTCAACCTCTTTAACACCAAACGGTGTTGTACGCCATCGGGGGACACTATTCGACCAGTTGGCCAATCGGCCTCGATGGCTCGGGTGCGGGATGTGGGGCTGGCATTGGGACAGTACCAGGCGCCCGCGGGAAGTTGACAAGCCTGCGCCCGACAAAAACTGGTCCTGAGTTGTATCCCTCCATGGTCAAGCCATGAAGGTGCACCAAGGCCTACTTTTAAGATAAAAGCACACGCGGCCCTGAGACATCCTGAGAGGCAAAGGTTATGTTTTTGCCCGATGACATCGGCCAGGCGACGCATGACTGTGAGATGGTGAATTCTCTGTTGAAGGGGAAACAGTATGGCCTGGTCCTTCTTGGGACATGCCTGACCAGTGAAGGGTTGATTCTGCCGAACCTGGGGCCGTGTACCCGCGCCCGACGGGACACAGCCTGGCATGGTCGGCTTAGTAACTTCGGGGTAAGGGCCTCGGGAACGATAGCGTTTGACCCATGGTTAAGGTGGGGGTGGGTAGCACCTGTGGTGAGTTGAGGCGTGGGTGACACCACTGGTAATGGGGGGTGGTGTCGGGGGCAAAAATGTTGCTGCGCTGGCTGAACCAGCCACCCAACAATGTTGATGCAGGCATCAACAGGCTGGTCGCTACCTGGACGTCAGATAGCGGAACCTGTTGAGGCGCGGAGAAACAGGAAGAACGGTTGCAGACTGTTGTGCTGACTCAGTCAGCGAGCAAGGTTGTTGTTTAACAGTGGCAGTGACGCCGCCAGAGAAGGCTTAGGCAGTTCACTGTTGAAAAATATCAGGGTTGGTATATCCCTGCGAACAAGGACATATTCACCACTGTTTGAGCCCTCGCTTTAGGGCCGATTTCGATCCTTACCTGTCCAGCTTTAGAACGCAACGTGATGCCACAAGCCGGGTCTTCCTCAAAAAAATCTTGAGGCCTTGATGACTCATGGCCAGCCAAAAAACTCAAGTATCTTGAATTAAAAGAATTACCACGCCTGACAAGGCAACAACTCAGTTGCTACCTGGCCCAGGAGGACCAGGCAGCCAGCGGAACAAGGAAAGAAACGAAAAATCAAATGAAATATAAAATTTTCTCAGATTGAGAAAAAATGGCAGAGTCAAAAAGGGGGTTTAAAAATTAAAAAATTCAAAACGAAAAAACTACACTAGAATGCGTGGCGAGGTTCACTTCTAGTTGCTTAGCAAACACAAACAAGGACTGTCAGGTGAAGCTCTACTAGATAGGCCTTCACCTGAAAGAAAAACCAGGACAATGCAAAAAATAGACAGTCCAAAACTTGCTTAAAAATTAAAAATTCGGTAATGAAAAACCTACACCAAAAACGAAAGAGGAGAAAAAACTGAACAAAAAGATTAAACTTGTTAAATGAAAGAAATCCGATAGATTAACGACACAAAAATCGCCGAAAAACACAATCAAAACAACAAGTGTTTGGTGGGAATGCGGCCACACAATGCACTGTAATGCTAAGGGTACAAATATTAGCACAGCAGAGCGGGAGCGGAACGAAAAACACGTTACCTCCGACCAAGGACAGGTGTGTGTGGTGTGTGTGTGTGTGGTGTTGTGTGTGTATTATTTATTATTTATTTATTTATTTATTTATAAAGGGGCCGATAGGGGAGAGATAAACTGTATGCCAAAAGGATAAGTCTCAATAATCGATAACCGAAAGAACATAAAGGTGACGGAACATCAAAATTGACTTGAAGAATAATGGAGAAACAAAAGAATAGAATGAAAGAGGAAGAGCCGGATGGGGCTTCTTCCTTTCCGTCAAGATACAAAAAACAAGGAGAAAATAAACAATAAACAATGTTAGGGTTTGGGAGTGCAAACCCTATCGGTCACTGAATGAAAACAGAAGGTCCTAATGGTTCACGTGAGCCTGAATAAAGAGGAGCTGCCCATCAAGGAACCGCGAGCAGGAGCGCCGCTCTATCGCCCCCCTACCATTTTGCCTCAAAGCCGTCTATCGTCCTCGCCCAGGTGCCAAGCATATTCCTGAGGAGTCGGGACTTCAGACGGGCCCTTGGAGGACAACTTCGTAGGGAGCAGGCACTCTGGCCATCCTTGAAATAGCAGACCAGGAGCCTGTAGACCGTGTCTTGGCCAACCACGAGAACGAAATGGACAAGATCGATTTGGGTGACAGAGGATTGATTTGTCGTCCAGAAAACCGACATACAAATCCCTAAGAGGACATCTAGGGCGTCCCAGAATGCCCTGATGAGGTGAAGTCAGCCAATCGCCACATGGGTGTTGCCTGCCGGACAGGACACCAGCTGTGCCACGCTGACCCCTCGACCAGGCACCAGGGGCACAGGGCGGGAGGCGGCCCAACCCTCGCATGATAAGGAATATGGGGTCAGCTAGACGTTCTTTGTTGAAGCGCCACACCACCTCGAATCGAGTCCCAAGGGACGGTGAGCGGGCATAGGCCTTCCAGTTACCCGGTCATTGGACCCCACAATTGGCCCTCTGCGGAAAACCGTCTATGCAAGCCCTTGACCATGATGTTCAACGGGATCGACCGACTGTTGGAATGCGGAAGCAGTAGGGACCCACTTGCCGGATGAGCGGGCGGCGGTTAAAAAAGAGGCGGTGGCCAGGGCTCAGGACCCGGAATCTCCCTGACCCCACGGAAGCGGAGGCTGCACGGAAAGCCCGGATGCCTGTTTTCCGTTGATTCTCAGCGTTCGCGAGTGCGACAGGGCAGTTCGTCAAAACCCTGCAAAGGAGTCCACCTCCAACCACTCGTCACCGAGAGCATGTCACCCCAACGTATTACATCCCAGTAAAGACCAGGAGGGATAAGGGAGTGGTGGCTGTAAGGATTAGGGAAGTCAGAGTGGTGGAACGTCACGGAGACCCCCAGACGGTGGATGGGGAAGTTTCTCGGCTGTTGGTTGCAGGGGAGTACCAAAGCCACCAGAACCGTGCGGAGGAATCGGGACGTGCCACGGGCTGCAGGCCCACGATTTGCGCGATGAAAACAGTAACCGCCATCTCAAGACCCAGATGTCGGAACTTTCCGAGGAAGTGCCGAGGTCATGGCGTGCAGGGATGGTATCCAGGCTGGACAGAAATCGGTAGGCAAACAGCATCCGGAAATGGTCACCTTGGACGCAAGGTCGAACCAGTCCGAGTCCTCCCAGGTGACAGGAGCACACAGGTCTCGTAGACGAGTCCAATGCCTCCTGCCGCCCTATACAAAGTTGGCTAGTACCCCTGCATACGGTGACAAGAGCCGGAGGGGGAGCACGATTTGAAAAGTGTACCACAACCTAGGGGGGACAGGAACTGTTTGCAAACTAGGACGCGGCACGAAGCGACATGGCAGACGCCCTAAAAACGCCACCTGAGTAGTCTGCAAGGAACTTCTGGCAGCAAATCCTCAGGCTCCGGCCACCACGGCAGGGGTGTCCCAATCACGACGCCCCAAGAATCTGTGTTGCCTTCGGCTCGACAAGGCGAAATCGATTGGCGTGTCCGACGGCCAACCCAGCTGCCGCCCAAGGCCCGTTGACTTAACGGCCTTAAGCTGGGCCCCAGACTGTGCGGGAGTACGCGCCGTACACATCCTGGGAGGCGGTGAAGTCCCGGTCTTCTGCGATGAAGGAGTGAAGTAATTCTGCATATCCGGGAGACGACCAGCTTCTCTCCGTTGCCCGGCAGACGGAAGCCAACCAGTCCGACCTGCAGAGTTGAGACAGGCTCGGCGGCAGAGAGAAAAGTAGCCCCGACAGCGGACAGCCCTGTCGTATGCCAACGACCAAAAAACAAAGGGTGCCGTCAGGACTACACCCCCCCGCACATGGCACGTGGCACCGGCGTAGAGCGTTCGCAGGGTAGACAGGAATAGGACTCTCCGAACCCGAAGGCACGAAGAAGGTGAAAAGTAAGTCGTGGTTAACCTGTCGAACGGCTCTTGCCTGGTCGAGGACAGGACGGCCAGGGGCCTCCCTCTGCATGGCGTACTCCCGGACGTCTCGATGCAAGGGAAGCACTATCGAAGATGGTCCGCCCGGGGATACAGTAGCCCTGATCAGGGTGCACCAAACGAAACTCACCACCTCGCTAAGGCGCGTGGCGAGGGCGCGGGCTAGTATCTTGTAGTCCACGGTGAGGAGGGGATGGGACGCCAGGTTCTTAAATCTCCATCCTGTCTCCTGATTTGGGCAGGGGGTAAGGACGATTTCTGAGCGACTTTGGGAGGAAGCTAACTCCAGAGGAGCTGTCCGCACTTCCCGGAACGGGTCCGACACGCTCACCAGCAAGAACGAGTAGAACTCCGGAGTGAGACGTCTATGCCAGGTGCCTCCCCTTGTTCAGGGCAGCCCAGCGCTCCGAGAGTCTTGTGGGTGAAAGGGCGGTCAAGTTCTTATCTCGCTGAAAGATGAGAGAGCGCCGGCAGGAGACTCGATACAACGGCGAGTCCTCCGCGATGACCACGAGCACGGCACTAAAGACGGCCTGAAAAATGCTAGCCGTGCGGCAGTGAGAGAAGACATGCGTCGGACACCACACGACCCTCAAAGCGAAGTTGTTTCAAAGGTTGAACATCGGTGCCATGTCCCGCCGCCAGATTCGAGCTGCAGGGACCTTGTCAGTGGCAAGTAGCTGCTCGTAACGGGGAGTTTGTAAAAACACTCTCTCACTTCTTCGAGTGTATGCTTCGCGCACCAGCTCGGTTAGCGCGAGCTAGGGTCAGCCGTGGTGTTTCCGGCAAGCAGTGGAGCCGGACACGATTCGACGACTCGTCGTCCAGACGGACGAAAGTCTCGTGTTGAGTTGCCTGCTAGTCGAACGAATCGGATAGCTGGTCGAATCTCCTGCTGAGAGCTTCCCACCAGTGGTGAATGTGGCATAGAGGTGGCGTCGAGCCTCGAACGAGAGGAAGAGCTCTCGAATGAATCCCCATAAGTGGGTCCTCGGAGCAAGGGTGTTATCGAGACGCCAATCGGAGAGGCAAACTTGAGGCGTTTGCAGTGACATGGGGTATGTAGGGCCAGTGGCAGAAAACGAGGGCAGGACACCCGGACTCTTTTCCCGTTGTAGTGACTTCGGGAGAAAGCGTAAAATCGATCGATGCGTGAAGCGCTGTAAAAGGGCATTACCTACAAAGGTAAAGCCGGGGTCAATGGATGATACTTCCGCAAAATCGGAAAATTCTGCGGCCGTGACAGTGTCTCGCGAGCAGACTGACAAGGCGCGGATACCTCTCGGTGCCACCAGGACGTCGATATTGGGATTCACGTGCAGTTGAAAATCCCCCCCAACAAGGATCTGGGCATCGGCTCCCGCAGCCCACGCACGTCTGGATGTGTCGCTCAGGAGCCCTAACACGTCCAAAGCCAAGTGCTGGTCGTGAGGCAAATAAATAGAAACGAGTGAAGGGTCCGATTTGTGGAGGAATCTCCAAGAGGAAGTTCTTGAAGTTAGCTGGGGTAGAGACTGTTTGTGTGCACGAAAGAGACCATGGGGAACGACTTGCGAGCCAATCATGGTGCCGTAAACACTTGAATTGCGTGGTTGAAATAGAATGTATATTTTGGATATAAGAAAGGGAAGTGGTGCTGAAGGCGTTGTTTGTTCCTGTAAGAGGACGACGTCGGGGAAATGGCGATCGGAGGAAACTAGGACAGAGACTCCACTTAAAGTCGCTGCGGACGCTCTTTGTGTTTAGGGTTAAGATTGTTGCTCTCCCATGTTGTTTGGCATCACTCCACTCATTGGACCCGAGGCTCTCTTGCGAGTTTGAACTGGAGACGCGAGAAGAAAACCGTAGTCACCAGACACTAAGAAGAAGTGTGCCTTACGCAGGGTGCCCTGAAGGCGTTCAACCCTGGCCCTTATGGCTCGCACTTCCCTACCGGCCGGGCTTGATCACACCACACCAGCATCGGCAGTAGTCCCTTCGACGTCTTGGGTGAACGATGAGCAACCTTAAGTGGCTGATCGCAGCCCTTAACGTCCGGCAAAAGAACTGCAGGAATGCGCAGGTTGACAGCGCGTTGATTTGGCTCCTCGCTGTTAAGAAGCTCTTATGGAGGCCAGGGGCATGGTCACCTCACCTTGTGTTGCCCCCTCGTTGCTTTGACGTTCTAGCTGGGGACTCACTGCGTGGCTTCCGCGTTACTGTCACTGGAGTGAAACCATCTCCCTCCACTGGGGTTAGCAGGGATATGGGAGAGGGAGTGTCGCCGCAGTCCATTCCGTTGGTAGCGAGAGCCGTTGCAGAAGACTGGGCCGTGGCCACAGTGGCTGAAGCTCACCCTGCCCAGCACCCGCGGCCGAGGTGGACGCAATGGCATCCCCATTCCCAACGATGTCCTTCCTCTTTTCGCCGCCAGCCGTACGGGGTGCAGCTCCACCGCCAGATGGGGCTTTGTTTACTGTGACTGTGCAAGCCCTGGCAATGTGTCCAGTCTGCTTACACTTGAAGCACTTAATGTCGTCAAAGCTGAGGAACACGCGATTGCGCTCCCCATCAAAGTCTACCAGAACAGAGTCTGGTAGGTTGATGTTTTCAGCCTTGACGACAAAAATCTGACGGCGAAAACTGTAGACGTGGCCAATGTCAACCTCCCTCACACCAACGGTGATGTACGCCATCGGGGACACGATTCGAACCAGTTTTTTGGCCAACTCGGCCTCGATGGCTCGGTGCGGGATATGGGGGCTGGCATTGGACAGTTACCAGGCGCTCGGCGGGAGTGACAAGCCTGCGCGCCGATAAGAAACTGGTCCTTGACTTGTATCCCTCCATGGTCAAGCATGAAGGTGTCCACCAAGGCCTTACTTTTCAGATAGAAGCACACGCGGCCCTGGGACATCCTGGAGGCAAAGGTGATGTTTTTGCCCCCGATGACATCGGCCAGAGACCGCATGTACTGTGAGATGGTGACATTCTCTATTGAAGGAAACAGTATGGCCTGGTCCTTCATTGGACTGCCATGACCATGGGGGTTTGTATCTGGCCGATCCTGGTGGCCGTGTACCCCGCGCCCGACGACACAGCCTGGGCCATGGTCTGCTTTGTAAACGTTCGGGGTATGGGCCTCGGGAACGAAAGCGGTTGCCACCACTGTAGGGTGGGGTAAGGTAGCCACCTGTGGTGAGTTGAGGGTGGTGTGACACCACTGGGAATGTAGGGGTTGTGTCAGGGGGCAACAGTTGGGCTGCGCTGGTCTGAAACAGCCACCACAGCAACTGTTTATCAGCCTCAACAGGGCTGGTCGCTAACCTGGACGTCAGCATAGCGACCTGTTGAGGGCGCGGAAAAACAGGACAGACGTTGCATACGGTTGTGCTGATCAGTCAGCGCAGCAGGCAGTTGGCTTAACAGTGGCATGTACTGACGCCAGAGAAGGCCTGAGGGCAGTCCACTGTTGAAATCTCAGGGTTGGTGTGCCCTTGCGATCAAGTGACCCATTCCCACCTGTTTGAGCCCTCGCTTTAGGCTGATTTTATCTCTTTTAACCTGTCCCAGCTTTAGCAGCGGGGACAGGGGCCTTCCTTGTACAATCTTGAAGGCCTGTTGACTCATGCCAGCCAAAACCTCAAGTACTTGAATTTAAAACAATTACCACGCTGACAAGGCAACAACCAGTTGCTACCTGGCCCAGAGACCAGGCAGCAGCTGAACAAAGAAGCACGAAAATCCAATGACATATAAAATTTTCTCAGATTGAGAAAAAATGGCAGAGTCAAAAAGGGGTTTAAAAATTAAAAATTCAAAACGAAAACTACACTAGAATGCGTGGCGAGGTTCACTCTAGTGCAGCAAACACAAACGAGGACTTCAGGTGAAGCCTACTAGAATAGGCCTTCACCTGAAAGAAAAACTAGACAATGCAAAAAATATACAAGTCCAAAACTTGCTAAAAATTAAAAATTCGTAATGAAACCTACACCAAACAAAGAGGAGAAAAAAACTGACAAGATAAACTTGTAAAATGAAAGAAATCCCGATAGATAAACGACACACAATCGCCGAAAACACAATCAAAACAACAGTGTTTTGGTTGGAATGCGGCCACACACTGCACTGCAATGCTTAGTTTACAATATAGCACAAAGAGCGGAGCGCGAACGAAACAACGTCTACCTCCGACCAATGACAAGTGGTTGTTGTGTGTGTGTGTGTGTGTGTGTGTGTGTTGTGGTGTGTGTGTGTGTTTGTGTGTTTGGTGTGTGGGTGTGTGTGTGTGTGTGTGTGTGTTTTATTTATTTATTTATTTATTTATAAAGGGGCCGATATGTGAGAGATAACGTATTCTTTCCAAAAGGATACGTTTCTCAATAACGAATAAACGAAAGAACATAGGTGACGGAACATCAAATTGACTTAAGATAGAAATTGCGAAACAAAAGTATAAGAATGAAAGAGGAAGAGCCTGATGGGCTTCTTCCTTTCCGTCCAGAATACTATAAATACGCAGGAGAAAGGATAACGAATGAACCAATGTAGGGTTTGGGATGCTAAACCCTATCGGTCAACTAAATGAAACAGAGAGGTCCTTACTGGTCCAGTGCCTACAGAAGAGGAGCTCCCCATCAAGGATGGAGCAGAGCGCCTCTCTATCGCACATTTCGCCTCAAAGCCGTCTATTCGTCCCGCGCCCAAGTGTGCCAAGCTATTCCTTGAGGAGTCGGGACTTCAGTACGGGCCTTGAGGACAAACTTCGTAGGGAGCAGGCACTCTGCCGATCCTTGAAATAGTCAACCAGGAGCCTGTGGACCGTGCTCTTGGCCAACCGAGAACGAAATTGGGCAAGATCGATTTGGGTGACAGAGATGTTTGTCGGCCAGAAAAACCCGACATACAAATCCCTCAAGACATCTAGGGCGTCCCAGAAATGCCCCTGATGAGGGGAGTACACCAATCGCCACAAACATGGTGTTGCTGCCGCTCAGGACACCAGCATGTGGCCACAACGCTGACCCCTTCGACCAGGGCACCAGGGGCACAGGGCGGGAGGCGGCCACCCTGTGCATGATAAAGGAATATGGGTCAGCTAGACGGTTCTTGTTGAAAGCGCCACACCACCCGTGCTCGGAATCGAGTCCCAAGGACGTGAGCGGGCTAGGCCTTTCCCAGGTTGACCCGGTCCATTGGACCATTGGCCCTCTGCTAAACCGTCATGCCAAGCCCTCTTGACCATGATGTCAAGCAGGATCGACCGCCTGTTGGAATTCTAAGCAGAGTGACCCCACTGCCGATAGCGGGGAGGCGGGCGTTAAAAAAGAGGCGTGGGGCCAGGGCTCAGGACCGGATAGTCGGGGGGGTCCCGTAGACCTCCCCCACTGAAGGCGGAGCCTGCAGACAGGCCCGATCCTTTTTCCGTTGATTCTCAGAGTGCTTCGCGAGTGCTACGGGGCATTCGTCGATAACCCTGCAAGGGAGTCCACCGCCAACCACCTTGTCACCGACGAGCATTCACCCAACGTCTTACATCCAGTAAAGACCAGGAAGGGATGAAGGGAGTGTGGCTGAGGGATTAGGGAAGTCAGATGAGTTGAATGTCACGGAGACCCCAGAACGGTGGTGGGAAGTTTCTCGCTTTTGGTTGCAGGAGTACCAAGCCATTATCACCGTGCGGAGGAACTCGGATGTTCCCCGGGCTGCAGGCCCACCGAATTTGCGGATGACACAGTAACCTGCCTCCAAGACCCGAGATGTTGGAACTTTCCGAGAAGTGCCGGGTCCATGGCGTGACAGGGAGGGTCATCCAGGCTTGGACCAGGAATCGTTAGGCAAACCTCATCCGTGAACCTGGTCCCTGGACGCCAGTGAAACAGTCCGAGTCCCTCCCAGGTTGAACGGGAGCACACAGGTCTCGTTAGACGAAGTCCCAATGCCTCCTGCACCGCCCCCATAAACAAAGTTGGCTAGTTCCCCCTGCATCCGGTTGACAAGAGCCGGAGGGGGAGGCATGAGTTTGAAAGTGTACCACCACCTAGGGGGCCAGGGACGTGGTTTGGCAAACTCAGGATTAGGGGCGCGGCCACGAAGCCGACATGTGCAGACGCCCTAAGACGCCACCTGAGTATTGCTGCAGAGGGAACAGGGTATCTGCAGCAAATCCTCTAGCTCACCCAGGCCGGGACCACGTCAGGGGTGTTTTCCCCTCACACGCCAAAATCCTTGGTGCTTCGCTCACCAGCGAAATCGAGTGGCGTGTCCTGAGAAAGCGGCCAACCCAGCTGCCTGCCCTACAGGCCCGTGGACTTAACGGCCTTAGAGCTGGGCCCCAGAACTGTGCGGAGTAAACGCCGACAGCCTCCTGGTAGGCGGTCGAAGTCCCGGTCTTCTGCGATGAAAGGCAGTGAGTCATCTGCATATCCGTAGACGCCAGCCTTACTCTCCGTTGGCCGGCAGACGAAGCCAACCGTCTCGACCTGCAGAGTCTGAGAAACGGCTACCGGCGGCCCGATAGAAGAAAATGTAGCCCGACAGCGGACATCCCTGTCTTATGCCACGAACAAAAGGCAAAGGTGCCGTCAGGCAACACCCACCCGCACATGGCAGTGGCACCTGACGTTAGAGCGTTCGCAGGGTAGACGGGAAAGACTCTCCGAACCAAAGGCACGAAGAGGTGGAAATAGATAGTCGTGGTTAACCCTGTCGAACGGCTCCTTGCTGGTCGAGAGACGAGAACGGCCAGGGGGCACTCCTCTGCATTGGCGTACTCCAGGACGTCATCGATGCCGGTGAAGACTATCGAAGTGGTCCGCCCGGTGTCAGTAGCCCTGATCAGGTGCCACCAACGAACTCACCATCTCGCTCAGGCGTGTGGCGCAGCGCGCGGGCGAGTATCTTGGTTAGTCCCGGTAGGAGGGAGATGGGACGCCAGTTCTTAATCTCCATCTTGTCTCCTGATTTGGGCAGGAGTGGTCAGGACGGATTTCTGAGGCCGCTTTGGGAGGAACCTAACTCACAGAGCATATATATCCAGCAACTTCCCGACGGGTCCGACAGCTCACCCCAGAAGAACGAGTATAACTCCGAGTGAGAACCGTCTATGCCAGGGGCCTTCCCCTTGTTTCAGGGAGCCCACGCCTCCGAGAGTTCTTGGTGGGTGAAAGGGGCGGGTCAATGGTTCTCTGCTGAAATGAGAGAGCGCCTGCAGAGACTCGTACAATGGCGAGTCCTCCTAGATGACCACGGCACGGCACGAAAGACGGCCTGCAAAATGGCCTGCCGTGCGGCTGTGCAGAGAGACATGCCGTCGGACACCACACGACCCTCAAAGCGAAGTTGTTTCAAAGGTTGAAACGTCGTGCCATGTCCCGAGCCAGATTCGGAGCTGCAGGACTGTCAGTGGCAAGTACTGCTCGTACGGGAGTTTGTCCAACACTCCTCTCACTTCTAAACGAGTGTATGCTTCGCGCGACCTTCTCGTTAGCGCGAGCTAGGTTCAGCCCCGTGGTTGTCCGGCAAGCAGGGGACCGGACACGATTCGATCGACTCGTCGCTCGCAGACGGACGAAAGTCTTGTCATTTGAGTTGCCTGCGTATCGAACCTGAATCGTTAGTCCGTGTCCGAATCTCCTGCTTGAGACTTCCACCAGTGGGTAGGGTGGCATACAGAGGTGGCGTCGAGCCTCGAACGAGAGGAAGAGCTCTCGCATGACAATCCCCATAAGTAGGATCCCTCTAGAAGGGTGTTATCGAGACGCCAATAGGGAGAGGCAAACTTGGGCGTTTGCAGTGACCTGGTGGTAATAGGGCCAGGTATCAGGAACGAGGGCAGAACGCGACTCCTTTCCCGTTGTCGGGGGACTTCGGGAGAAGCGTAAAATCGATCAATGCGTGAAGCGCTGTACAGGGGGCATTACCTACAAGGTTAAAGCCGGGGTCAATGGGATGAAACTCCCGCAACAAATTCGAACTTCTGCGGCCGTGACAGTGTCTCGGAGCAGACTGGACAAGCGCGGTACCTCTCGGTTGCCACCAGACCTGTCCGATATTGGATCAACGTGCAGTTGAAATCCCCCCCAACAAGGATCTGGGCATCGTCTCCCGCAGCACCACGCACGTCTCCGGATGTGTCGCTTGAGAGGCGCCCTAACACGTCCAAAGCCAAGTGCTGGTCGTGAGGCAAATAAATAGAAACGACGTGAAGGGTCCAAAGAAATAAATAAATAAAAAATTAAAAAAAAAGGTTTGTGGCATGAATCTCCAGAGAAGTTTCTTAAGGTAGCCTGGGTTAGAGAATGTTGTGTGCACGAAACACCATGGGGGACGACTTGCGAATGAGTCCCGAATCATGGTGCCCGTACCACTTGAATTGGTGGGTGTGAAATAGAGCTTTATTTGGATATAAAAAGGGAAGTGGTGCTGAAGCGTGTTTGTCTCCTGTAAGAGGAACGACGTCGGGGAAATGGCGATCGAGGAAACTAGACAGCCTGACACCACTAAGCTCGCTGCGGAACTCTCTTTGTGTTTAGAGTTAAGATGTTGCTCTCCCATGTTGTTTTGGCGTCACTTTCCACTCCATTTGACCCAAGGCTCTCCTGCGAGTTTGACCTGGGAGAGAGAAACCGTAGTCACACCGGACACTAAGAAATTTTGTGCCTTACGCAGGGTGCCTGAGGCGTTCAACCCTGGCCCTTATGGCTCGCACGTCCCTAACACCGCTTATCAACTAGCAGCATCGTAAGGAGTCCTCGGATGTCTTGGGTGAAGCGATTGAGCAACCTTTAGTGGCTGATCGCTGCCCTTAACGTCTGCAAAGAACTGCAGGAATGCGCAGGTTGACAGCACGTTTTTTTGGCTTCCCCCTCGCTGTTAAGAAGCTCTATGGCGGCCAGGCATGTCACCTCACCTTGTGTGCCCCACTCATTGGGTTTTTTGACGCTTTTTTAAGCTGGGGCACCTCACTCGCGTGGCTTTCCGTTTAACAGTAACTGGAGTGAAACCATCTCCCTCCACGGGGGTAAAAGTAGGGATATGGGAGAAGAGTGTCGCCGCAGTCCATTCCGTTGGTAGCGAGGCGGCCCCAGAAGACTGGGCCGTGGCCACAGTGGCTGAAGGCTCACTCTGCTCAGCACCCTCCGCTGAAGTTGTGCGCAACGGCATCCCCATTCCCAACGAGGTCCTTCCTCTTTTCCGCCGCCAGCCAGCACAGGGTGCAGCCTCCGCCGCCCGATGGGGCTTTGTTTTAATGTGACTGTGTGCAAGCCCTGGCAATGTGTCCCAGTCTGCTGTACTTAAAGCATTTAATGTCGTCAAAGCTGAGGAACACGCGATGCCTCCCCATCATAGTCCACCAGGACAGTAGTCTGTGTTAGGTTGAATGTTTTCAGCCTTGACGACAAAAATCTGACTGCGAAAACTGTAGACGTGGCCAATGTCACCCTCCTTAACACTCAACGGTGATGTACGCCTATGGGACACGATTCGGACCAGTGTTGCAAACTCGGCCTCGATGGCTCGGTGCGGTATTGTGGGGGCTGGCATTGGACAGTACCAGGCGCTCGGCGGAGTGACAAGCCTGCGCGCCGACAAAAACTGGTCCTTGATTTGTATCCCTCCATGGTCAAGCATGAAGGTTGTCCACCAAGGCCTTACTTTTAAATAAAACACACAGCGGGCCCTGAGCCATCCTGGAGGCACAGGTTATGTTTTTTCCGCGCCGATGACATCGGCCAGGGACCGCATGTACTGTGATATGGTGACATTCTCTATTGAAAGGGAACAGTATGGCCTGGTCCTTCTTTTGGACATGCATGACCAGTGGAGGGTTGATCTGCCCGAACCTGGGGCCGTGTACCCGCGCACCGACGAACACAGCCTGGGCCATGGGTCGGCTTAGTAACGTTCGGGGTAAGGGCCCGTCGTGAACGATAGCCGTTGACACCACTGGTAAGGTGGGGTGGGTACACCTGTGGTGAGTTGAGGGTGGGTGACACCACTGGTAATAGTGGGGTTGGTGTCGGGGGCAACATGTTGCTGCTCTGGCTGTAACCAGCCACCACAAAAACAACTGTTTGATGCAGCCTCACAGGGCTGGTCGCTACCTGGACGTCAGATAGCGACCTGTTGAGGCGCGGAGAAACAGGAAGAAACGGTTGCAGACTGTTTTGTGCTGATTCAGTCAGCGCAAGCGTGTTGTTTACAGTGGCAGTGAACTGCCGCCCTAGAGAAGGCCTGAGGGCAGTTACTGTGAAATCTCAGGTTGTATATCCCTGCGAACAAGAACATATTCACCACCTGTTTGAGCCCTTCGCTTTAGGCCGATTTCGTATCTTACCTTTCCCAGCTTTAGAAGGCGGGGACAGGGGTCTTCCTCAAAAATCTTGAGCCTGGATTGACTCATGGCCAGCCATAACCCTCAATTATCTTGAAATTAAAACATTACCACGCCTGACAAGGCAACAACTCAGTTGCTACCTGGCCCAGAGGGAGACCCGAGCAGCAGCTGAACAGAAAGAACGAAATCAATGAAATATAAAATTTTCTCAGATTGAGAAAAAATGGCGAGAGTCCAAAAAGGGTTTAAAATTAAAAAATTCCAAAACGAAACTACACTAGAATGCGTGGCGGGTTCAACTCTAGTGCAGCAAACAACAAACAAGGACTTTCAGGTGAAGCCTACTAGAATAGCCTTCCCTGAAAGAAAAACCTAGAACAATGCAAAAATTACAAGTGTAAAACGTGATTAAAAATTTAAAATTCGGTATGAAACGCTACACCAAACGAAAGAGGAGAAAACTGAACAAGATAAACTTGTTAATGAAAGAAATCCGATAGATACGACACAAAAATCCGCCGAAAAACACAATCAAAAACAACCAGTGTTTTGTTGGAATGCGGCCACACCATGCACTGCAATGCTATAGGTCCAATCATAGCACAGAGATAGCGGAAGCGGAAACGAAAACACTTCTCACCTCCGACCGAGGACAGTGTTGGTGTGTGTTTATGTATTTTTATTTATTTATTTATTTATAAAGGGGCCGCTAGGGGAGAGATAACGGTATCCAAAAGGATAAAGTTTTCTTCTCCCAATAACGATCAACGAAAAGAACATAAGTTGACGAAACATACAAATTGACTTTAAGATATAATGAGAAACGAAAAGAATAAAACTGAAAGAGGAAGAGCCTGATGGGCTTTCTTCCTTTCGTCAAGATACTAAAATCCCCCCATCCATATTATGACTACTACTCTCTCATCTGGTATAAGCCTGTAGGCATACTAACATACAGATAGGGTATAAACTAAAACCACACTACGATACCTACAACAGGACTTCATGAAACATGTACAATTTAATTAAAATTAATATACTCTTTCACTACCAGCTTTGATATTATATCAATTTATTCATTCCATTTTACAATCAAAGCTCATATTAGCTGTTTTAATATTTGTAAACTTTGGTAAATTACATCCATTATTGCAATGTAATGAATCCTAATTGAGTAGAAAATGAAACCATATGTGAATGTTCATGCCTAATAACATACAACAATTGAGACGGATTGCGTGATAAAAGATAATGTTCTCCCGCTATTGGAGAACACAAAAGGGAATCGTAAAAGTATATACATACAAAATAATTCGCCAAACTACAACCTATTTGGTGGCGGTACGGTTTATGAATACAAAGCCTTAGCATTAGAAATCTTCACTTTTCTTGCATACATTAATGGTCGAGGTGGCGTGGCACATCGATGCTCAAACTTTGTGGGGGACTAGCGCCTCCTCTCGTCTTACCTCCGGAATCCACCGCTAACATTCTGTATGTGACAAACATCAGTTGGATCATTTTTAATCGTTATACGGGACACACCATAGAAGGACGGACGGACAGAAAATATATTTAATTTAATTTATGCAAAGCCAAAGAACATATTATGTTTTACAATAACTATATGCATACAAAGATAAAATATGACAATAATGTAACAAAATAATATTATACAAGTAACATTTTTCTAACGTTAATATAAATTAAATGGGTCCGCTCCTTTTCATAATATATGTAATTATTTTTCCAGACATACCTATGACTACTGTCTTCTCAAGTTATTTTATACTACTATTTTTTCGGTCCAAAGGGCTCTGTGAAAAGATTTCTGTAGCGATAGAGCATATGTTGCTTACAATAATTAGATCCATCTCCTTATTGAATGCTCTTCCAACGTTGAATTAAAAACAGACATAAGTTTCAATAGAGCCATATTGAAGATTACTTAAAGTAGGTTGTTACTGTTCTGTTTTGTTATGTTGAGGCATTTGTTTAGTTAGTTTTTGTAGTGGTTCATAATATTCCATATGTGATGTATAATTGGGATATCTGTATTTAAGCTTGGAAGTGTATTTTATTATTATAAAAATTGTCCCGTACTCGCATATGGTCAGTGACATTGCCCAGCTGGGGTAAGAAGAAAGACAAACCAAGCGGCAGATATGAAATTTTATAGGAGTGTAATGGGAGTTACGAAGATTCATAACATGAGGAGCCGGAAGAATAAGGAAAGAACTAGGATGTAGAGATTTTAAACTTTAATAAGGGAAAGAAAGGCTGAGGTGGTGTTTACACATGAAAGGATGTCAGAAGGACGTGTGTATTCCCGAAGATGAAGTATGAACAGAAATCAGGACAACAAACAAAGAAAAAGAGGGCAGGCCAAAGATAGATGGGAAAAGTTATAACAATGGATTTGAATGGAGAAATCAGAAATGCATCTGGGATAGAGATGTTTGGGAAGAACGAAAATAACGTAAAAACTGGTGGAAGGTCCCTGGGAAGAGAACAGTGGGAATTAGATGATTTGGGAGAAGCGTCAGGCAGGGGGCATGGGGGAGCCAGATGGTGGTGGGAACCGACTCCCCCACATGACCCGACTTAGTTGGAAATAGGGCTCGATATTGATTGGAGTTGATTCAAGGCAGGGTACTCACATATATGGGGAAAATGCTCTTTCTGTCATTCTCGTTTTTTTAAATGTTTCAATAATTTCAATAATTCAAGGAGATTAAAGTGGGTCGGACATGTCCGAAGAATGGATAGATCAAGATTATCGAGAAGATGATTGGAATTGGAAATCCAGGTAGGAAGACAGGGCAGACCACGACAACAATGGCATAATAGTGTGAGAAAGATTTAACCACGGGGAGGAGAGTGGATGTGGGTGGAAGAATAAGAGTGGTGGTGGCAGGACAGAAGAAGATGGAGAGGCCTGTCTTCATGCCGACCCAATGCAGGAGTTGGACGTGGCAACAGATAAATGGATGAATAATTGTTCAAGATGTACAAAAGGAACGCAAAATATTAATAAAAGAAGAGTGAAAATGATCATCAAGAAATTCTCTTAAGGAGTAGTAAGCTTTATTTAGGCGAAAGGATTTCAGTTTTTAAAAAAGTGTGCAAGTGAATTTGAGTATTTAATTAATGCCTGTATTTTATTTAATTATATTTTAATATGTAGGCCTACTACGAGTCGGGTTTTTGTCGAAATATTTAGTTATAGATTTTGGATGAAATGTTAGTGTTAGCTGGTCGATTTACATGGGAAGTACTTGGTAGTGTGTGTGTGTGTGTATGCTTCCGCATATATAATATATGAATGTATGCCAATGCCAAGGTATAAGTTGTAGATTTACTTATCTGGTAGTTGTTTCGACTCTTCGGCCTGCGGTTGTAGATTTGTACAATCATCCAATTATTCTAAATAAAAAATTGCATGAAAGAATATGAAAGAATATTAATAGTTATCACAGCTTAACCTTACAGTTTGAACATTAATTTTTACTTACTTCTTCTTCCTATCCATTGAGAAAGTCGGTGATTTTTTTGGTAGTGCAACTATGTCTTGTAGATAACGACAGCCGAACAGGAGTGTTTTTTTTTTTTTTTTTTAATATAACACCCATTCCTCGCTTTATAAAGATAGATTTTGGAGAACTCTGGGCCTTCACAATTCCAACGTCGACACCTTTCGCGTTGCTCCTTTAATAGTGAGTTTAACTCCCTAACTAATGGCGAGCTCTGGGTCGTCGTCAGGGGAACCCCTGCCCTTTGACTACCTCCCGCGAAGGCGACGA